>OX424576.1:57093550-57557404 GCA_949152435.1 Gastracanthus pulcherrimus
ATGATAGTAATTATTTACTATGAACTGCAATTGCACGTGCGCGCGCCAGGATGATCCACAAGACGAGCTGCACTTCCTCTCGAACATCCACCACAAACTTGCCACAGTCGAATTATATAATTCAGAATTCCAAATTACACCACAGATAACTACAATAATTAATAACTACAATAATACCGCTATAATTATTAAGAACAATTTCACTTATTGCACGCGTCTGCAATTGAAGATCAAGTCTTCATGAAAGCAGGGAGATTACTGCAATGGCGGGATGCGATATATTACTTCAAACAACAGAAATTATTTCAAGACTTTAAATTTATAATGTAAATCAATTTTAATATTCAATTATAAACAAATATATTTATTATTAATAAAAATATAAATCATAAAATTATACTATTATTTATTTATTTATATTTATTTATTTATTCAATTACACCAATTGAGCCCCATATAAATAAATTAACAAATCATTACTATTATTATCAATTTTATTTGTAATAGAAATAATAACTTAAATATGCAATTAAATTATATTTTTATAATTATATTGATGGCACGTCGTGCTGTCCATAATCCGTCACATTGCGGCCACGATTTTCCCGACACGGCGGGCTTGCACTGTGCCGTCATTCTGCTGGAATCTAAAAGTTCAAAAAAGTGATGTTGCGTGACGGCACGATGACGGCACAGGGCGGTCACGACGTGCCACCGAATCGGACAGCACGCCGCGACTGCACAGTGATGGCACAAATTCGTCACGCCGTGCCAGCACGCCGTGCTCGGCACGGGCTGCTATCTGGGCAGATAGCAGCCCGTGCCGAGCACGGCGTGCTGGCACGGCGTGACGAATTTGTGCCATCACTGTGCAGTCGCGGCGTGCTGTCCGATTCGGTGGCACGTCGTGACCGCCCTGTGCCGTCATCGTGCCGTCACGCAACATCACTTTTTTGAACTTTTAGATTCCAGCAGAATGACGGCACAGTGCAAGCCCGCCGTGTCGGGAAAATCGTGGCCGCAATGTGACGGATTATGGACAGCACGACGTGCCATCAATATAATTATAAAAATATAATTTAATTGTATATTTAAGTTATTATTTCTATTACAAATAAAATTGATAATAATAGTAATGATTTGTTAATTTATTTATATGGGGCTCAATTGGTGTAATTGAATAAATAAATAAATATAAATAAATAAATAATAGTATAATTTTATGATTTATATTTTTATTAATAATAAATATATTTGTTTATAATTGAATATTAAAATTGATTTACATTATAAATTTAAAGTCTTGAAATAATTTCTGTTGTTTGAAGTAATATATCGCATCCCGCCATTGCAGTAATCTCCCTGCTTTCATGAAGACTTGATCTTCAATTGCAGACGCGTGCAATAAGTGAAATTGTTCTTAATAATTATAGCGGTATTATTGTAGTTATTAATTATTGTAGTTATCTGTGGTGTAATTTGGAATTCTGAATTATATAATTCGACTGTGGCAAGTTTGTGGTGGATGTTCGAGAGGAAGTGCAGCTCGTCTTGTGGATCATCCTGGCGCGCGCACGTGCAATTGCAGTTCATAGTAAATAATTACTATCATTAATTATTTACATGCTGCAATTTGGATTTTCCAAGAGAACTGTGGCAACTATCTGGACATTTCAGAGTGAAGAGATTGTCTTGAGGATCACCCTGGCTGAGATGTAAAATTTTTTTATTCATAATTATTCTAATAATTATATTATGTTAATAAATAGGTTAGTTTTGACGAGGAAGGACGAGTGGCCAGGACGAGGAAGTGCGACGATGGATGCAGCAGGAGGGGTATCTGGGCTACGGTCCCCACGAAGGGGCACGAAGACGAGAGCTGCAAGGCCCAGGACGGCGTACTTGCGGCAGCAGCAGTGGCACGGTTAACCTCGAAGAGGTTATGTTTACATACAGCTTCCTACTGCATTCGTCCACTGCCAATATTATCAGGTGAGATTAGTGTTTAGTTTATCACTGTAATCTCCCCTTACTAATGCTGCGTTGTTTCTAGGTGTCTGGTGAGTGCTTCGGAGGTTAAATGAACACTCAAACTCTAAAATCCATGAATCTTCAAACATATGAAACCTACAACCCATGAACCGTCAAACCCCTGAACGCAAGACTTAGTTTTATAATTATTAAATTTTTCATTTCTTAAATATATCCTTTATGTTTAGGTCAACTACTTGATTTATCTTGGTGGTAGAAATACCGATGACTCTGACTTTGCAGTCAACACAGAGCTTCTGTGCAATGTTACTTGGCTTGGAGATAAGAAAAAAAATGTCACAAGACTACGTGATACCCGTTTTGTGTCAGCTTGTGAAGGTATATTGTTTTATATATTTTATTTTACTTGTCACACTAGACTTATTATATTAATTATGAATGTTTCCATTTTTGACCAGGGCCCTGAAAAGCCTTAAGCAATGTCTACGGCGTCTCGAAGAGATACGCAGAGACGTGCTACTGCCCGAAGAAAGAGATGAGGAGCAGCTGCCACCATCTCCGAGGAGAAGACGAGCTCCTGATGAAGAAGAAGAAGAAGAAGAAGAACATCAAGAACCCCTGCCATCCAGTCCAAAAAGAAGAAGAGTTTTTGAATGCGACATTCATGAAATTTGTTTTGCCGTCTGGGAATTCTTTAGTGTTATTATTACTTCTATTAAAATAAAAATAATAATTGTTTTCAGATGCCGTTGAGAGACGTTAGAAAATAACTCTAGAACCGATCCAGCACGTACTGAGAGACGACGTCAAGGAATAAAGACTGCCGATTCAGCGACTGACCCAAGACTGAGGTAGACAAGCTGAGGCTGGGAGCGACAAAAATGACATCGTTTTCAGACTTGCAAGCTGAGCTTCAAGGAGGGCCTAGCAAAGGTAATTTATTCATCATTCTATTATAACTTTCCAACCCATAATGCAATAAAAATCTTATTTTTTTCGTTTTTTTCAACAGAGTTCATAACACTTCGAGCGCAGAAACGGTGTGCACCTGCCTGGAAGTGATAGCGATCTGCTGAATGGTTCCCAAGGTCATGCTGTCGTACGAGCGCGTGGACATGCCTGCAAAACTCTCGATGACGCAGGGGCAACGAGAATGATGTTGAGTAGGAGGCTTCTTGCGAGTTGCAGCTCAGACAATCCCTGTTAAAAAATTGAAGCTGGATTTCAAGCTTGAAATTCAGCGATGAGGTTGAATCTGGTTTGATCGAACTTAAAATCCAGCTCGATTTCAAGCTCGAAATCAAACTCAAAAAATCCACCCTGATCGACCTACATTTCAAGTTTGATCAAGCTGGATTCAACCTCATCGCTGAATTTCACGTTCGATCGAGTCGGATTCAAACTCATCGCTGAATTTGAAGCTTGAGATTTAGCTTGATATTTTCAATAGGGGAACCTGCACACGGCCTGCACCATTATTTACGTAAATATTTTCAGGGACTATATATATATAAAATTTCTTCATATATATATATATATATATATATATATATATATATATATATATATATATATATATATATATATTCCACGTCGACCATGGAAGAAATTTTTTACATTTCGTTTTAAAATGTTTTTACTAGTTCAGAATAGTTAAAAAATGTATGCAAAAAAAATTTAGATTACAATACCCTAACTATGCAGAACTGTGGCTCTATTAAAAATAAAGTTTTTTTCAATTCTTAGAAACAGAGAAAACTTTAATAATTTTTAGCTCCAGATAGGTGCAATTTAGGTATTTACACATATACATTTTTATTATTTTTCTGTATATTTTTCTGTAAATTTTCTATAGAATATGCTAGCACTTTTTTTAGGCCCTAATTACCACGTTTCTGATTGATTTATAAAAGATATACCGTTATATAGTAATAAGAGCTTCAAAATGAGACCAGGTAGACCATGGACCGAGCTTATTAACCGAAGTAACAGAATTTTGAAGGAAATCTACATACAATTTGTATATCTATATATGAAGATTTATTTTATAAATGATATACCCTACATACATATAGATATATAAATTGTATGTAGATTTCTTTCAAAATGCTGTAACGTCAGTTATAAAGCTCGGTCCATGATCTACCTGCTCTCATTTTGAAGCTCTTATTACTACAAAATTTTGAGATTAAAATAAACTGCCGAAATTTTTTAAATAGCATATAACAGTATATATCTTTTATAAACCAATCAGAAACGTGACAATTGGGGTCTGAAAAAAATGTCAGCATATTGTACAGAAAATTTACAGAAAAAAATGCATATATATATGTAAATACCCAAATTGCACCTATCTCGAATTGATTTTTCTACTTTTCTAAAAATTTAAATAAACTTTATTTTTAGGGTCACGGTTCTGCAAGATTTGGGTCTTATGAGCTAAAATTTTATTTACATGCTTTTTTCACTATTCTGAACTAGTAAAAACATTTTCAGCGATTTGTAAAAAATTTCTTCACGGGTTTACGTGAAATATATATTATTATGAAATATTGAAATTCGTTCAGAATGAACTTTTACTACAGTTTCTCTATTAGTCTTGACGTTTCTTTCGCCTTTACAATACATCAGGAAAGTATAATACATTTTTAGGCCAATTTTTTATTTGAAAATTTTTATATATCAAATTTTTAAATTTTAAATCTCACCTGAGATCTTACCAGAGATCTCGTGTAAGATTTTGAGTAAAAATTCATGAGGTTTTCGCATGATATTTCACCTGAGATTTTTTGGTAGGGATATATAAATATATATATATATATATATATATATATATAATCATGCGAAATATCATGAATGTTTACTCAAAATTTCACACGAGATCTCTGGTAAGATCTCAGGTGAGATTTAAAATTTCAAAATTTGATATATAAAAATTTTCAAATAAAAATTGACCAAAAATGTATTATACTTTCCTGATGTATTGTAAAGACGAAAGAAACTTCAAGACTAATAAAAAAAACTGTAGTAAAAGTTCATTCTGAACGAATTTCAATATTTCATTAAGTATACATATAATAACATGAGATTTTGGTATGAGATCTCAGGTGAGAATCTTACTTGAGATTATTCAGTAGGAGTATGTGAATAATCATAATTAAAGTATAAAATTATAATTAAATTTAAATATTTACGTAAATAAATGGTATATATATGTTATTATTGTATGTATATATCTGCTGCGGATTCCCGGAAAAACAACTCAAGTCCATTTTTTTTAAAATTGAGTTTTAAGCGATTTTAATATCTTTATATAGTATATTTTCAGATAAAAGTGCACAAAATCAAGAAAGTGTAAAAATAAGTAGCCTTATCTACTATTTATGATTTTTTTTACATTAGTTCAAATGGAAAATAAAAATTTTAAGTATTAGTATCTTCAAAACAGAAAAGTGGACTTATGTTGTTATTCTGCAAAACCATATATATATTATGTATTAACTTATTAATTTATTGTACAAAAATTAAATATTTAAAGTATATAAATAAAAAATTACAAATATAAAATACAGTATTTTTATTATGATAAAATTATACATTTAATATAAATAATATATATATATATATATATATATATATATATATATATATATATATATCGCCGTGCTGGCATATTGTCGGCAAATTGCACCGCACAGTGCTGACACGTTGCCGGCACGCGGGCCGCAGTACCAATCGCGCATGCAAATTGCGTCGGCAAAATGACGGCACTATGACGGCCCGCGTGCCAGGACCGCGGTCCTGCACCGTGCCGTCTCAGAAGCGGGGCAGGAATCCGTCACAATGCCGGACCGCGGGCGGCCCGCGGGCCGTCAGCGTGCCGACACAGTGCCGACTCAATGCTATCTGGGTATAAAAATATAATTTAATTGCACCCAGATAGCAGCCCGTGCCGAGCACGACGTGCTGGCACGGCGTGACGAATTTGTGCCATCACTGTGCAGTCGCGGCGTGCTGTCCGATTCGGTGACACGTCGTGACCGCCCTGTGCCGTCTTCGTGCCGTCACGCAACATCACTTTTTTGAACTTTTAGATTCCAGCAGAATGACGGCACAGTGCAATCCCGCCGTGTCGGGAAAACCGTGGCAGCAATGTGACGGATTATGGACAGCACGACGTGCCATCAATATAATTATAAAAATATAATTTAATTGCATATTTAAGTTATTATTTCTATTACAAATAAAATTGATAATAATAGTAATGATTTGTTAATTTATTTATATGGGGCTCAATTGGTGTAATTGAATAAATAAATAAATATAAATAAATAAATAATAGTATAATTTTATGATTTATATTTTTATTAATAATAAATATATTTGTTTATAATTGAATATTAAAATTGATTTACATTATAAATTTAAAGTCTTGAAATAATTTCGAGCTTTCTGTTGTTTGAAGTAATATATCGCATCCCGCCATTGCAGTAATCTCCCTGCTTTCATGAAGACTTGATCTTCAATTGCAGACGCGTGCAATAAGTGAAATTGTTCTTAATAATTATAGCGGTATTATTGTAGTTATTAATTATTGTAGTTATCTGTGGTGTAATTTGGAATTCTGAATTATATAATTCGACTGTGGCAAGTTTGTGGTGGACGTTCGAGAGGAAGTGCAGCTCGTCTTGTGGATCATCCTGGCGCGCGCACGTGCAATTGCAGTTCATAGTAAATAATTACTATCATTAATTATTGTACATGCTGCAATTTGGATTTCCCAAGAGAACTGTGGCAACTATCTGGACATTTCAGAGTGAAGAGATTGTCTTGAGGATCACCCTGGCTGAGATGTAAAATTTTTTTATTTATAATTATTCTAATAATTATATTATGTTAATAAATAGGTTAGTTTTGACGAGGAAGGACGAGTGGCCAGGACGAAGAAGTGCGACGATGGATGCAGCAGGAGGGGTATCTGGGCTACAGTCCCCACGAAGGGGCACGAACATGAGAGCTGCAAGGCCCAGGACGGCGTACTTGCGGCAGCAGCAGTGGCACGGTTAACCTCGAAGAGGTTATGTTTACATACAGCTTCCTACTGCATTCGTCCACTGCCAATATTATCAGGTGAGATTAGTCACTAGTTCGTATACCGTTTGAAAATAAAAAAAAAAAAAAAGGTGAGATTAGTGTTTAGTTTATCACTGTAATCTCCCCTTACTAATGCTGCGTTGTTTCTAGGTGTCTGGTGATTGCTTCGGAGGTTAAATGAACACTCAAACTCTAAAATCCATGAATCTTCAAACATATGAAACCTACAACCCATGAACCGTCAAACCCCTGAACGCAAGACTTAGTTTTATAATTATTAAATTTTTCATTTCTTAAATATATCGTTTATTTTTAGGTCAACTACTTGATTTATCTTGGTGGTAGAAATACCGATGACTCTGACTTTGCAGTCAACACAGAGCTTCTGTGCAATGTTACTTGGCTTGGAGATAAGAAAAAAAATGTCACAAGACTACGTGATACCCGTTTTGTGTCAGCTTGTGAAGGTATATTGTTTTATATATTTTATTTTACTTGCCACACTAGACTTATTATATTAATTATGAATGTTTCCATTTTTGACCAGGGCCCTGAAAAGCCTTAAGCAATGTCTACGGCGTCTCGAAGAGATACGCAGAGACGTGCTACTGCCCGAAGAAAGAGATGAGGAGCAGCTGCCACCATCTCCGAGGAGAAGACGAGCTCCTGATGAAGAAGAAGAAGAACATCAAGAACCCCTGCCATCCAGTCCAAAAAGAAGAAGAGTTTTTGAATGCGACATTCATGAAATTTGTTTTGCCGTCTGGGAATTCTTTAGTGTTATTATTACTTCTATTAAAATAAAAATAATAATTGTTTTCAGATGCCGTTGAGAGACGTTAGAAAATAACTCTAGAACCGATCCAGCACGTACTGAGAGCCGACGTGAAGGAATAAAGACTGCCGATTCAGCGACTGACCCAAGACTGAGGTAGACAAGCTGAGGCTGGGAGCGACAAAAATGACATCGTTTTCAGACTTGCAAGCTGAGCTTCAAGGAGGGCCTAGCAAAGGTAATTTATTCATCATTCTATTATAACTTTGCAACCCATAATGCAATAAAAATCTTATTTTTTTCGTTTTTTTCAACAGAGTTCATAACACTTCGAGCGCAGAAATGGTGTGCACCTGCCTGAAAGTGATAGCGATCTGCTGAATGGTTCCCAAGGTCATGCTGTTGTCGTACGAGCGCGTGAACATGCCTGCAAAACTCTCGATGACGCAGGGGCAACGAGAATGATGTTGAGTAGGAGGCTTCTTGCGAGTTGCAGCTCAGGCAATCCCTGTTAAAAAATTGAAGCTGGATTTCAAGCTTGAAATTCAGCGATGAGCTTGAATCTGGTTTTACCATTATTTACGTAAATATTTTCAGGGACTATATATATATAAAATTTCTTCATATATATATATATATATATATATATATATATATATATATATATATATTCCACGTCGACCATGGAAGAAATTTTTTACATTTCGTTTTAAAATGTTTTTACTAGTTCAGAATAGTTAAAAAATGTATTATATTTTGGTAGGGATATATAAAAAAAAAATATATATATATATATATATATATATATATATATATATATATATATATATATATATATATATAATCATGCAAAATATCATGCGAAAACCTCATGAATGTTTACTCAAAATCTCACACGAGATCTCTGGTAAGATCTCAGGTGAGATTTAAAATTTCAAAATTTTATATATAAAAATTTTCAAATAAAAATTGACCAAAAATGTATTATACTTTCCTGATGTATTGTAAAGACGAAAGAAACTTCAAGACTAATAAAAAAAAACTGTAGTAAAAGTTCATTCTGAACGAATTTCAATATTTCATTAAGTGTACATATAATAACATGAGATTTTGGTATGAGATCTCAGGTGAGAATCTTACTTGAGATTATTCAGTAGGAGTATGTGAATAATCATAATTAAAGTATAAAATTATAATTAAATTTAAATATTTACGTAAATAAATGGTATATATGTGTTATTATTGTATGTATATATCTGCTGCGGATTCCCGGAAAAACAACTCAAGTCCATTTTTTTTTAAATTGAGTTTTAAGCGATTTTAATATCTTTATATAGTATATTTTCAGATAAAAGTGCACAAAATCAAGAAAGTGTAAAAATAAGTAGCCTTATCTACTATTTATGATTTTTTTTACATTAGTTCAAATGGAAAATAAAAATTTTAAGTATTAGTATCTTCAAAACAGAAAAGTGGACTTATGTTGTTATTCTGCAAAAGCATATATATATTATGTATTAACTTATTAATTTATTGTACAAAAATATTAAATATTTAAAGTGTATAAATAAAAAATTACAAATATAAAATACAGTATTTTTATTATGATAAAATTATACATTTAATATAAATAATATATATATATATATATATATATATATATATATCGCCGTGCTGGCATATTGTCGGCAAATTGCACCGCACAGTGCTGACACGTTGCCGGCACGCGGGCCGCAGTATCAATCGCGCATGCAAATTGCGTCGGCAAAAAGACGGCACTATGACGGCCCGCGTGCCAGGACCGCGTTCCTGCACCGTGCCGTCTCAGAAGCGGCCCAGATAACAGCACATGCCGGGCACGGTGTGCTCATGGCGTGCCGGCACGCGTGACGGCTTTCTGCCGTCAGCGTGCGGTCATGCGTGGTCACCATTTTTGTTTTTTTTGCTGCAGCATGCGTGCTTGCAAATTTACGGCAACATGCCGACACGCTGTGGCGCAGAAATTCAGATTATCGTGGCAGCATTTTGACGGCATACGGACAGCATGGCGTGCGATTGGGGACATATCGAACGGCAATAATAGCTCGATTAATTGGATTGGAGAAAAATAATATAGATATATATGGCGTGCGCTAACCTAAATTGGAATTTCCGAATAAATATATATATATATATATATATATATATATATATATATATATATATATATATATATATATATATATATATATATATATATATATATATATATATATATATATATATATATATATATATATATATATATTACATAAATTAGTTTATTATAAGGGACTATAAAAACCACTTGGACGGATCTAATTCTTGGCAAAATAACATATAATATACTTAAGTAAGTTGTAAAGTAGTAAGCACAAGTAAGCTTTCATCAACGTAGATCGTGTCAAAATATTTTTGCCGTGTATAAAATGGACAATGATTTTTAATAGAATTTAACTCAGGTTTGATCCCTTAATGCTTTGTTTTTACTCTTTCAGTAGACTGTATTTATTAATTGTTTTTTAACTGTTTAACTTTATGTTTTTAATGATTTTCAGATTCTAAAGCTGCATGTACCTATAGCTGTAAGCAAAAATCTTGCGAGTGCATACATCAAATTTCCAGGTGAGTTATTCAATATTAGATTTCATTTATCTACAACTTTATTCAATTTTTCAAGTGATTAAATTTTATAATAATTTGCAGATTTTCTACAAAAATAATTATTTAAGGTGCCGCTATAATGAAGACAAATCAACAGGATGGCATCAGTATCCTTACGTAAAAAGCCTGCAGGAATTCTAGCAGAGAATCATGCAAGAAACTGATCGGCAGGGGATCTGCAGGATTCCTTGCAGGAATCCCCGCAATATTTTCGTACTGTTTTCCTGCAGGAATTCCTGCAGGATTTTCTTAAGGAATATTTCTAGAATCGGATATTATTTATGTTCTAGAATATGAAATTATTAAAATCACTAAAATAATTTAGGAAATGTGCCTTTATATGTATAGTTCCATCCGGACGATAAGACCAAACTTAGGGACTAAAGCTTCGAACTTTAATTTTTTTAATTTTGTAATCAAGTTAATTAAATTTTCGTTTTTTCAAGCGTAGTCCCCGAGTTTTAGTGTTATCATCCGGATGGTGCTATACCTATAAAGGCAAACTTCCTAAATTATTGTAGTGATTTTAACAATTTCATATTCTAGAACATAAATAATATTCCACTCTAGAAAAATTACTTCAGGAAATCCTACAGCGATTCCTAAGGGCTTTTTTCGTAAGGGTATTTATCAACGCTCACGAGCATTCAAGATACATTGGCATACAGTATATAATAGTTATTACAATATTATTGTTATATTTATTATAAATTGTAATATTTATTGTAATTGAAATTTAATAAAGAGTAAATTTATATATAATTTCAAATTTTCTATTTTTATTTTAAAAATTAATATACATAATATATTTGGAGGTTATAAGCACCTGCAGAAGCGCACGCAAAATTCAATCGTGCAGGCATATTGCCGGCAAAACGCAAGGCATAATGCTAGCACGTTGACGGCATGGCGTGCTGTGAAATTTTGGAATAAGCGCGCGGCATGCATGCCGTCAACATGCCGTTTCTGGGCCGGAGTACACGGACGTCACTGTGTTGTCACGCATGCGGCATGCATGCCGTCAACGTGCCGGCACAGTGCCGACGCCTTGTTATCGAGGGGGGGGGGGGGGGGGGGGGGCAGGAATCCGTCACAATGCCGGACCGCGGGCGGCCCGCGGGCCGTCAGCGTGCCGACACAGTGCCGACTCAATGCTATCTGGGAACTGCTATGCGATAAACGATCGGTAATCGATAGCGAATACCGCCGTAATATATGCTATCAGCTGTTCAGTCATTTTTATGAATAAAAGTAAAAATACATTGACAAAGGTACAAAAGTTTAAGATTTAAACCAATCTTTATTATTAATTAATTTTCAAATGCGAAAGTGGTTTAGAGTGAAAATCATTATTTTAAATAAATAATATTTTAGGTTAACAATAGACGAATGTTGTGTCAGTTTATAAAGTTCAATGACAATCATTTAATAATTATAATAATCACAGTCATTTTTTGGAATAAATCTTAAACTTTATCTCTGCACATTTTGTAATAAAAAGTGTAAATAAATATAAATATTTGATAATTGAGTTTAAAAATTTAAGGTTAAATGATTATTTGTAAACTTATTCTTCATTGTTATAATTATATTACTTGTTTGTTTTGTAGTCCTATGGTTATATATTTACTCATAAATGTAATTAATATTGCAAAGTGTAATCTTAGGATTTTTTCTTATAAATTAATTCTTTAGATTAACATTTTAAAAGTATACTAGTAGATTGTAGAAAATAAATTATATGATTTATTGTTCTAATTAATAATTTTAATTGTTTTACAGTATTCAAAATCTATTGGAAGAACACATATCCTTCCACGGACTATGTATTTTAAACTCCTTCGCACCAAGTAGCATCCAAACGTACTAAAAAAGTTTCTTAACTATAATTTCTTGGACTTATGCTTATGCAGATGTAAGTTATTCAATTATTTATAATATTAAATCAACTTCATGTAGTATAAAACCTTACTGCCATGTTTATTATTTGCAGATTTCAAGGATATAAGATTAAAGGATAAAAATTACTCTACGCTCTTCAAATCATTCGGCTTTATATTGGATTTATTATAAATGATCATAGTGTAATAGTACAAAAATCTGTACTTATTTCTTTGTTGTGAACAGCTTTCTATGACAATAAGTGTATTTTTCTTACAACTATTATCAATCACATCTTCTGCACATAATATAATAATATACTCCCATTTATTTGGATGTTTATAGCTTACTTTTTTATAATCAGTAGATAACTTATAGAATTTATGTTTGATATTGGTTTAAATTAACTCATATCACAATTGCTTTAAATACTTCTTCAAACCAGTCAACTAATGCTATATTTTTGTAAATACATTTGTTTATTCAAATAGATTTGTGCCCATCAAACCATCATCTATTTCAGAACATATCAAAACAGCATTCTGAACTTTTGTACACTGAGCCATTTAGTACTTTTCTGAGGATCACATCTTTATCGGTGATTTGTTTGATCAACTAGATTAGTATTCTGGCCCTATTAACCTACCGCTCAAGTTGATTTCTAAAATAAACTTATCTCTTTGAATTATTTGCTTCAATCAATACATTCTACATTTTTCAAACTGTAAGTTCTCTTTTAATATAATTTGATAACATTTGATTTAGTATAATTATATGTATATAATTTATGAACTTTTGTTTTGTACGTATACAAATATAATTTAAATATTTTTATATTCATTTCTGGTGATTAGACTCTTGCGGTCCGATTTTCACGAAACCACTATTTTTAATATAGTTTCTATACAAACAAAGAGCAATAATTTTAGGAAGAAAAAATACAAGACTAAACACAATATTACAAATGGATAATATATATAGACGAAGGCAAGGAATAGACTGGGAAAAAAGCCAGTATTTGAAGTTACTTAGTTTTGTGAATGTCAATAATTTGTTAATTGACGAAAATACGCATAACAGTATTTCAAATGAGCAATTGCAAAACTTAAGTCAAAAAGTTTTTCCAAAATATGGTCAGAGAAAAGAATACCAAGAGAAAGTTCGTTTCTTTTTGCAATGCTATTTTGAAACTATTACTGCAGATCTTGCAAGTTAGTAATTTCTGAAATTATTCTTTTTATTAAATATATCAGATTTCATAATAAAATAGTTTTATTTTTGTTTCAGATTTAAACAATGATGTCCAAACAATTATTCCTCCTACATTAAAAAAATGGCTAGACTACAGAGAAAAACTTTGTAAAGCCATGAGCATGATTAGAAAAAAAGATATAGAAAAGTTTTAGACAAATTCTGATAAAAAAATTTCTTTAAAAACAAGAACAAAAATATTGCTTGAAATGTATAATATTACAGAATTTAAAGATATAGAACCATGGATGCTGAAAACGTTGACTAATGCGCTGTATTTTAATCGTAATGAAATTTGTTCTGAAACAAACAAATTAATCTCAAATAATTTAACTGAAAATAATCAGAATTTGGCACAATCATTTCATGGATTTGAGGATAAAGAACGGAGTAACTCAGTCGTAAATAAAACTATTCTTAATTCCATTATAAATAGGATTCTTCACACTGTAACAGAAAATACATCTAATGATCTCACACAAGAAATGAATAGTACAAATAAGATCTGTGACAATATTTGTGATACAAATAAAGATAATCTATTTATATCAGTAACCAGTAGTAATATAAAAAAAAGCATAGATCAGGTATTTTAACATATTTTTCTAATTTAAAAATTTATTTTAAACTTGTCAAATTTTACATGATATATTTTCTTGTTAATCTACATGATACAGTAATTGGACATGTAATAGAATTCTTTGGACAAAAAGGTAATATATTGATTAATATTTAAACTATCAAAAAAGTGTTAACTCACGTCTACATTTATTTTAGATACAACCAATAATCAGCTTCAATTGTTAAAAAAAATTGATTATTTTAAATATAGTCACTGATAATAATACTGCTTTGGAAACGTACATGAATGGAACAGGCAGAGTTCGTCGCGAGACGAAAAAGATTATTTTAGAAATTATTTATGATAACGATATAAGAGAGTATCATTATTCATTATTGGACTTGTTGAAATTCAAGACATGTTTGATTAAACAAAAAGTAAAAGAAATTCAAAATTTACTGAAGACAAAGAACTTAAATTATCAAAAGAAATTTGTGGGCACCCTTTTTTTAGCGACGCTGAACATAAATTTTATGAAGGTACTTTGATACTAATATTAATTTACCAGAAGGTAATTTGATACTAATAATAATTCAAAATATTTATATAATCGATTCTCTTGTGTTTACCCTACCAAAAAATCTCAGGTGAAATCTCATTCTAAAATCTCAAGTAATTAAAAAATCAGTGAGAAGTCGAAATTAATTGAAAATAGACATTTACTGCCTTTGGAATTGTCTTTTAGCTTATATCCTATATATTCTATATCTTATTTTTATATATACATTAAAAATCGTAGAAAATAAAATAAAGTAAAAAATAAAATGAAAATAAAGTATTTTTAGGTGAATTTTCACTCAAAATCTTACCTGAGATCACAAGTAAGAATTCAGAACTTCAAAATTTAATATATAAAAATTTTTAATTCAAGAATTCTCTTAAAAATACACTATATTATGTGTTTTCTGATGTACTGTAAAGACTAAAAAAATTAATAAGACTTATCAAAAGTATTGTAAAGGTTCACATTTTATTAAGCTTTTAATAACGTGAGATTTTTCAGTAGGGTACTGTAAGTACTGTACACTTGACTGTATACTCGACTTTGAAAGTATCTAATTCGAACTGTTTAAATTTTCTTCCAATCTTCCAATGAGATTAGCTGAAACGAGTGTTCGAGCCAATGACATCCAATGAAATTGTAGTATTACAAAAAAATTCGAATCGTTCGAATCAAATATTTTCCACATCGAGTGTACATTACAATCTCAAGTTTCTTTTATATTGTTGTTTAAATTTTGAAACCTTTTTTATTTATTTGCAGTTCTGGAAAGACTTTTAGAAGACAATTAATCAATACAAACTATACGTACAGTCTTCCCGAACATGACCCAACCATACAACCAGAAACGGTTTTCACTGTGAAAATGAAGAAGGAATCAGAAACAGATCATCCAATACTTACGAGGGGGATTACGGCCTGGACGTCATCCTTTCCCCACCGCCTCGCACCAAAGCTGCATAACACTTTTCATTATAAATTGAAATCTTAAACTCTTTTACGAATAAAAAGCGTAGTAAAAATATATTAATTGCTAATTTCTTTGATCCAGAAATTAGCTCTATAGTCAAGTTAAGGGGGCAAACCACCTGTAAATTGTCAAAAAATCGTTTTTTGTTATTTACCTTATTTATAGGAAATTTCCCGTAGAATAAGCTCCCGAAAACCATTTTAAGATATCATAATTCCTTTTAAAGTTACAATATAAATTCTGAGACAGCTTTTTTGCCGATTTTGCGTAAATTCGGTATTTTATCAATTATTATTTATTTTATTATTATTTATAACTAAATGTTTGATTGATTATTTTATTTAGTTATAAAGCAATAAAATATAATATAATAAGATCCATGCTTGTATATTCAAATATTTGCGCGTTGTTATATGTAATATTGGCGCATGTGCGAATTACGAGTAACGTGACATGTCATTACGTCACAAGATAAAGGTCGATAAATCAGATAGAATTTTTGACTAACCTTACCCGTACATTTTTGCTACTTTTGACAGTTGGCTTTTATGTTTACAAACCACCTGTTAGTAAACACAGCTAATATTTTTATTGTACTGAACTTATACAGTGTTTGAATTGCATTTGACAATTTGTGAATGTGTGTAAATCAGTGTAGTAAAAATGTCTTCTAAAAGAGATAAAAAAGGAAGATTTACAAAAGAAGCCAAGACTATCCACCAGCTCAGCGAGGAAACTCCAAAACACAGCTAGTGCTAGAGACACCAGTGATACAACAAACAGGATCAATTCCAGCAACAAAGTAGGAGCCAAAGGAAATGCATATGAAGTGAACAGAAGATCTGTGCTGTCTGCTCGTGCACTTGGACATGGACACGCTGGTCTTTCAACTTTTTGTGGGATTATGGACCTATGTAAGCCAGTTGCCCAATCGGCTTTTGATTAAATAAATAAGCAGTTGAGTGAAGTGTGTGAAAGTGTCGCTCAAGAGTTTAGTATGATAAGTACAGTTTACTCAATTTATTCATTTTTGTGTTTTTTTTTCATTTCAGGTTATTCAAGGAGGAGGAAGACTCATGGGACTCCACGCACCAGAAGATATTGATGTACACTGCTGCAGATGTTTGTCTGCTACGTTGAAAAGAAGAAAAAAGTAGATGAAATTGATAAGATGAGTATAAATTATATCTATTAGAACTTGTAAATTAATTGTTAAATAACTCTAAATGTTGTTTTTATCAGTTTCAGCTTACTGTCCGTAAGATTCCAAGTGAACGCATGAACAGATTGGGCTCAAAATTTATGGAGATACTCATTATAGTAGTAATTTTCATATGAGCGTAGGGATTTTGATTTGAACGAGTAGAAAATTTTTTACATCTATAAAAGTGATAAAATTATTAAAAAATAAGTGTTATATTGACAATGTTCATATAAAAAAATACTTCTACTCGTTCAAATCAAAATCCCTACGCTCATATGAAAAGTACTACTATAATGAGTATCTCCATAAATTTTTAGCCCAATCCATCTATGCGTAGACTTGGAATCTTACGGACAGTGCTTAAAGTCTTCGAAAACAGTCTGGTTTGCCATGGAGGTATAGAAGGTCCAAGGAAGGTAAAAATATACAAATTGGTAGGTTTTTATGTATACTTTGAGGAAAAAAACCCTTATTAAAATAAATATTAAAATAAAAATTTTTAATTAATTTTTTTGTTTCAGATTTTAAAGGTGGTGTGCCCCCTTAGGGTTACAGCATGCATATATCCTTGGAGATTTGTTTGTCTAATAAAATAGATCCATCGTTTGCTTAACTAACATAACAATGTATATATTCTTTACTCTGATATCTATTCGTAACATTCTTCAAAGTGTGCAGTCAAACCTATTATAGAACAATAAGCAGATCATACATAATACCTGTTACGCGAAACGGTATGAGCTCAGCCGTGCTGAAAGGCTTTATAATCATAATTTTACTATTTATCTACTGCTAAATGCATGAAATCGTTAATCTAATGTTTGAAATATATTTTTCATCGATTTAGAACATTCTTCAAAATAAATATACAGACCAAACTATACCAGATCATCTACAATACCTGTTATGCGAAACGGTATCAGCTCAACAGTGCCTGAATCGCTTTATAAACAAAATTTTACTATGTACCTACTACTAAATGCATGAAATCGTCAATCTAATGTTTGAAATATATTTCTCGTCGAATTAGTTCGGTCTGGAGTGCATTGATTACATATGCCTAACTAAAAAACAAGCATTATAAATAGTATACTTTCCCCTCATTCGCAGCAAACTCTGGTGTGTTCGATCCAATTTCTACTGCCAAGCCGTGTAAAAAAAATTGGTCTGGCACTAGTCTGGCAAAAGTCTGACAAAATAAGTCTTGAGAACGTCTGGCAAAAGTCTAGCAAAAATCTGCCATTAGCTACTATGTCAGACTTTTAATTGTGTTTATTCAAAAGTCTGGAAAAAAATCCAGACTATTTGCTATACTTTCAATCAGACCTATAATATATCATTAGTCCAGGGACTGGTATTTTCCCGTGTGCACAAAAATACGTTAAATATTCTAGCGGCCTTCCTCAAAATAAGTCAGAAAATAAGATAATATTTTTTTCTTAACATTTGCAAGAAATAGGCCCTTTTCCTTGCATGTAAAGCGGATGAAAATTGCTCATTTCGAGCGTGCCTTCGGTGCCCCCGACTCCGACTCGTGCAAAATCATCCTATCCTCACTAGAAGTAGAACACCCCCTCCCCTTATTCCACAATATACTATTTTTAACCAAGAAACTACATTTTTTTAAATTTTATGTACCCGCGAGATGGTACACTTTTCGATCCTACGCGGATACGCGCATAGGCGCCTCTGAGGCGCTAGATTTATATAGAGAGCCTTAGCAAGGAGTATTATCAGAACTTAAGTGGACGTAGATTACCGACACAGATTCCTATTATCCCACATACGTTTTTCGTTGTTTATTTAAATAATAATTTATTTTATAAAGAGCTATGGGTTGCTTCCGCTTCGTTTGTGAATAAGCAATATTTTGAGTGCCAAAACAGTACATATGAGTGTTTTCTATTTGAGAAAAGTTTGAATTACAAAAAGATGAGGCTATGTTTAGACGATGGTTTTGTAATTCAAAGTTTTCTCAAAAACGAAACAACGATAAATAGTATTTTTGCACTCAAAATATTGCTTATTCTCAAACGACGCGGGGACAACGACGGGGGAAAATCGTGTGTGGAATAGCAGGAATCTGTGTCGGTAATCCACGTCATCTTAATTTCTGATAATATTCCTTGCTAAGGCCCTTTATATAAATCTATCGCATCAGAGGCGCCCATGCGCCTGTCCGCGTAGGACCGAGAAGTGCACCATGTCGAGGGTTCATAATATTCAAAAAAATTTATTTTCTAGGTTAAAAAAAGATTTCTCTGATTTTCTGACTTATTTGGAGCAAGAAGACGCAAAACATTTAGCGTAGTATCTTAAGTTTTCATGAAAAATAGTTGATGAAAGTGATAAAAATTAAACTTCAGAAAATCATAACTCTGTTAGATTATACACTTTTGGTAAATGGACATACAAGCTTTTTCGCCATACCCCGACAAAAAGTACCACATTTCCAGCCGGGGAAGAAACTGAAATGTGGTTATTTCGGCTCGGGTATAGTGGAAAATAGTATACTAACCAAGAGAGGAAAAATGGCTAACGCATAGCACGTGTAAATTAACACACTCGTCTTCAGCTCGGGATTAAAATGACGTATATTCTTGGGAAAACTACTTTCAATCCAAACCATATATTGTTATTATTTGTTTAAAAAATTACATTTTAAACAAAAAGTGCCACTTGGCGTATTCTGACCAATTTATTCGGATTCAACTTTATATCCAATCCCCTTTTGATGCACACGGGAAAATACCCAGCCCCAGACTGATAGTATATTAAGTCAGATTAAAAGTATAGCAAACAGTCTGGATTATTTGCCAGACTTTTGAATAAACACAATTAAAAGTCTGGCATAGTGGCTAATGGCAGACTTTCGCCAGACTTTTGCTAGAAGTTCGCAAGACTTATTTTGTCCTATTTTTGCCAGACTAGTGCCTGATCAATATTTTTTACACTCTGGCGTGTTAGATCCATCTTCTACTGCCAATATTGCTAGTTAGTCTGGAACTAAATGTGTGAGTTAGGCTCCGTTTATAGTGGGGACGGAGAGTTACTACTCGTTGATTTTCACTAAGATTTTACAGAGAAAGATTACATTGGTTGTTATTAATTTGATAAAAGTCGCTTAGAAACTTAATATTATGCATAATATGGGAAAATAGATATTTAGAATAAGAACATAGATATTTAGTACAAAATTTCTTTTAAAATGAATGTTTCTTGTGATCTAAATAAAAGTATACTTTAAAAAGTTTTCATCCTTAGCGATTTTATAGCACAATCATAGACCAAGCTTTCTCAACCACATATTAGTTTAGATATAAAAAAACAATCGAAAAACATATTTCTTCCCCTATCCAAATAAAAAGTGGTAAAAACAGTCCTCAAAGATACCTCTTCCAGGTGATTTTTGCTAAAATCTCCCAAGATTAGTGTCATTTATATATCCAAGAGTATTTGTCACCATTTTCCCTTAGATATTTAGTAAAAATTTCTTTTAAAATAATGTTTCTTATGATCTAAATAAAAGTATACTTTAAAAAGTTTTCATCCTTAGCGCTTTTATAGTACATTCATAGACCAACCTATCTCAACCACATATTAGTTGAGATATAAAAAACAATCGAAAAACAGATTTCTACCCCTAACCAAAGGAAAAGTGGTAACAACAGTCCTCAAAGGTACCTCTTCCAGGTGATTTTTGCTAAAATCTCCCAAGATTAGTGTCATTTTTATGGCAAAGAGTATTTGTCACCATTTTCCCTTAGATATTTGGTAAAAAATTTTTTTTAAATTAATGTTTCTTGTTATTTAATAAAAGTATACTATAACAAGTTTTCATGCTTAGCGATTTTATAGTACAATCATAGACCAACCTTTCTCAACCACATATTAGTTTAGATATAAAGAAACAATGAAAAACATATTTCTACCAAATCAAAAGTGGTAAAAACAGTCCTCAACGATACCTCTTCCAGGTGATTTTTGCTAAAATCTCTCAATATTAGTCTCATTTTTATATTAAATAGTATTTGTTACCATTTTCCCTTAGATATTTAGTACAAAATTTCTTTTAAAATAATGTTTCTTATGATCTAAATAAAAGTATACTTTAAAAAGTTTTCATCCTTAGCGATTTTATAGTACATTCATAGACCAACCTTTCTCATCCACATATTAGTGCAGATATAACCAAATGAAAAGTGGTAAAAACAGTCCTCAAAGGTACCTCTTCCAGGTGATTTTTGCTAAAATCTCCCAAGATTAGTGTCATTTTTATATCAAAGAGTATTTGTCACCATTTTCCCTTAGATATTTACAAAAATTTCTTTTAAAATTAATGTTTCTTGTGATCTAAATATAAGTATACTTTATTATCTTTCATCCTTAGCGATTTTATAGTACATTCATAGACCAACCTTTCTCAACCACATATTAGTTTAGATATACAAGAACAATCGAAAAACATATTTCTACCCCTAACCAAATCAAAAGTGGTAAAAACATTCGTCAAAGATACCTCTTCCAGGTTATTTTTGGTAAAATCTCACAAGATTAGTGTCATTTTTATATCAAAGAATATTTGTCACCATTTTCCCTTCCATATTTAGTAAAAATTTCTTTTAAAATTAATGTTTCTTGTGATCTAAATAAAAGTATACTTTATAAGCTTTCATCCTTAGCAATTTTATAGTACATTCATAGACCAACCTTTCTCAACCACATATTAGTTTAGATATAAAAAAACTATCGAAAAAAAGGTTTCTACCCCTAACCAAATGAAAAGTGGTAAAAACAGTCCTCAAAGGTACCTCTTCCAGATGATTTTTGCTAAAATCTTCCAAGATTAGTGTAATTTATATATCAAAGAGTATTTGTCACCATTTTCCCGTCGATATTTAGTAAAAATTTCTTTTAAAATAATGTTTCTTATGATCTAAATAAAAGTATACTTTAAAAAGTTTTCATTCTTAGCGATTTTATAGTACAATCATAGACCAACCTTTCTCATCCACATATTAGTGCAGATATAAAAAACACAATCGAAAAACATATTTCTACCCCTAACCAAATGAAAAGTGGTAAAAACAGTCCTCAAAGGTACCTCTTCCAGGTGATTTTTGCTAAAATCTTCCAAGATTAGTGTAATTTATATATCAAAGAGTATTTGTCACCATTTTCCCGTCGATATTTAGTAAAAATTTCTTTTAAAATAATGTTTCTTATGATCTAAATAAAAGTATACTTTAAAAAGTTTTCATTCTTAGCGATTTTATAGTACAATCATAGACCAACCTTTCTCATCCACATATTAGTGCAGATATAAAAAACACAATCGAAAAACATATTTCTACCCCTAACCAAATGAAAAGTGGTAAAAACAGTCCTCAAAGGTACCTCTTCCAGGTGATTTTTGCTAAAATCTTCCAAGATTAGTGTAATTTATATGTCAAAGAGTATTTGTCACCATTTTCCCGTCGATATTTAGTAAAAATTTCTTTTAAAATAATGTTTCTTATGATCCAAATAAAAGTATACTTTAAAAAGTTTTCATTCTTAGCGATTTTATAGTACAATCATAGACCAACCTTTCTCATCCACATATTAGTGCAGATTTAAAAAACACAATCGAAAAACATATTTCTACCCCTAACCAAATCAAAAGTGGTAAGAACAGTCCTTAAAGATACCTCTTCCGGGTGATTTTTGCTAAAATCTCCCAAGATTAGTGTCATTTTTATATCAAAGAGTATTTGTTACCATTTTCCCTTAGATATTTAGTAAAAATTTCTTTCAAAATAATGTTTCTTATGATCTAAATAAAAGTATACTTTAAAAAGTTTTCATGCTTAGCGATTTTATAGTACAATCATAGACCAACCTTTCTCAACCACATATTAGTTTAGATATAAAAAAACAATCGAAAAACATATTTCTTCCCCTATCCAAATAAAAAGTGGTAAAAACAGTCCTCAAAGATACCTCTTCCAGGTGATTTTTGCTAAAATCTCCCAAGATTAGTGTCATTTATATATCCAAGAGTATTTGTCACCATTTTCCCTTAGATATTTAGTAAAAATTTCTTTTAAAATAATGTTTCTTATGATCTAAATAAAAGTATACTTTAAAAAGTTTTCATCCTTAGCGATTTTATAGTACATTCATAGACCAACCTATCTCAACCACATATTAGTTGAGATATAAAAAACAATCGAAAAACAGATTTCTACCCCTAACCAAAGGAAAAGTGGTAACAACAGTCCTCAAAGGTACCTCTTCCAGGTGATTTTTGCTAAAATCTTCCAAGATTAGTGTCATTTTTATGGCAAAGAGTATTTGTCACCATTTTCCCTTAGATATTTGGTAAAAAATTTTTTTTAAATTAATGTTTCTTGTTATTTAATAAAAGTATACTATAACAAGTTTTCATGCTTAGCGATTTTATAGTACAATCATAGACCAACCTTTCTCAACCACATATTAGTTTAGATATAAAGAAACAATGAAAAACATATTTCTACCAAATCAAAAGTGGTAAAAACAGTCCTCAACGATACCTCTTCCAGGTGATTTTTGCTAAAATCTCTCAATATTAGTCTCATTTTTATATCAAATAGTATTTGTTACCATTTTCCCTTAGATATTTAGTACAAAATTTCTTTTAAAATAATGTTTCTTATGATCTAAATAAAAGTATACTTTAAAAAGTTTTCATCCTTAGCGATTTTATAGTACATTCATAGACCAACCTTTCTCATCCACATATTAGTGCAGATATAACCAAATGAAAAGTGGTAAAAACAGTCCTCAAAGGTACCTCTTCCAGGTGATTTTTGCTAAAATCTCCCAAGATTAGTGTCATTTTTATATCACAGAGTATTTGTCACCATTTTCCCTTAGATATTTACAAAAATTTCTTTTAAAATTAATGTTTCTTGTGATCTAAATATAAGTATACTTTATTATCTTTCATCCTTAGCGATTTTATAGTACATTCATAGACCAACCTTTCTCAACCACATATTAGTTTAGATATACAAGAACAATCGAAAAACATATTTCTACCCCTAACCAAATCAAAAGTGGTAAAAACATTCGTCAAAGATACCTCTTCCAGGTTATTTTTGGTAAAATCTCACAAGATTAGTGTCATTTTTATATCAAAGAATATTTGTCACCATTTTCCCTTCCATATTTAGTAAAAATTTCTTTTAAAATTAATGTTTCTTGTGATCTAAATAAAAGTATACTTTATAAGCTTTCATCCTTAGCAATTTTATAGTACATTCATAGACCAACCTTTCTCATCCACATATTAGTGCAGATATAAAAAACACAATCGAAAAACATATTTCTACCCCTAACCAAATGAAAAGTGGTAAAAACAGTCCTCAAAGGTACCTCTTCCAGGTGATTTTTGCTAAAATCTTCCAAGATTAGTGTAATTTATATATCAAAGAGTATTTGTCACCATTTTCCCGTCGATATTTAGTAAAAATTTCTTTTAAAATAATGTTTCTTATGATCTAAATAAAAGTATACTTTAAAAAGTTTTCATTCTTAGCGATTTTATAGTACAATCATAGACCAACCTTTCTCATCCACATATTAGTGCAGATTTAAAAAACACAATCGAAAAACATATTTCTACCCCTAACCAAATCAAAAGTGGTAAGAACAGTCCTTAAAGATACCTCTTCCGGGTGATTTTTGCTAAAATCTCCCAAGATTAGTGTCATTTTTATATCAAAGAGTATTTGTTACCATTTTCCCTTAGATATTTAGTAAAAATTTCTTTCAAAATAATGTTTCTTATGATCTAAATAAAAGTATACTTTAAAAAGTTTTCATGCTTAGCGATTTTATAGTACAATCATAGACCAACCTTTCTCAACCACATATTAGTTTAGATATACAAGAACTATCGAAAAACGTATTTCTACCCCTAACCAAATCAAAAGTGGTAAATACAGTCCTCAAAGATACCTCTTCCAAGTGATTTTTGCAAAAATCTCCCAAGATTAGTGTCATTTTTATATCAGAGAGTATTTGTCACCATTTCCCTTAGATATTTAGTACAAAATTTCTTTTAAAATGAATGTTTCTTGTGATCTAAATAAAAGTATACTTTAAAAAGTTTTCATCCTTAGCGATTTTATAGCACAATCATAGACCAAGCTTTCTCAACCACATATTAGTTTAGATATAAAAAAACAATCGAAAAACATATTTCTTCCCCTATCCAAATAAAAAGTGGTAAAAACAGTCCTCAAAGATACCTCTTCCAGGTGATTTTTGCTAAAATCTCCCAAGATTAGTGTCATTTATATATCCAAGAGTATTTGTCACCATTTTCCCTTAGATATTTAGTAAAAATTTCTTTTAAAA
The DNA here is from genome assembly GCA_949152435.1 of Gastracanthus pulcherrimus. Classification (NCBI taxonomy): domain Eukaryota; kingdom Metazoa; phylum Arthropoda; class Insecta; order Hymenoptera; family Pteromalidae; genus Gastracanthus; species Gastracanthus pulcherrimus. The sequence goes on from OX424576.1 coordinate 57,118,912, forward strand.
TAATGTTTCTTATGATCTAAATAAAAGTATACTTTAAAAAGTTTTCATCCTTAGCGATTTTATAGTACATTCATAGACCAACCTATCTCAACCACATATTAGTTGAGATATAAAAAACAATCGAAAAACAGATTTCTACCCCTAACCAAAGGAAAAGTGGTAACAACAGTCCTCAAAGGTACCTCTTCCAGGTGATTTTTGCTAAAATCTCCCAAGATTAGTGTCATTTTTATGGCAAAGAGTATTTATCACCATTTTCCCTTAGATATTTGGTAAAAATTTTTTTTTAAATTAATGTTTCTTGTTATTTAATAAAAGTATACTATAACAAGTTTTCATGCTTAGCGATTTTATAGTACAATCATAGACCAACCTTTCTCAACCACATATTAGTTTAGATATAAAGAAACAATGAAAAACATATTTCTACCAAATCAAAAGTGGTAAAAACAGTCCTCAACGATACCTCTTCCAGGTGATTTTTGCTAAAATCTCTCAATATTAGTCTCATTTTTATATCAAATAGTATTTGTTACCATTTTCCCTTAGATATTTAGTACAAAATTTCTTTTAAAATAATGTTTCTTATGATCTAAATAAAAGTATACTTTAAAAAGTTTTCATCCTTAGCGATTTTATAGTACATTCATAGACCAACCTTTCTCATCCACATATTAGTGCAGATATAACCAAATGAAAAGTGGTAAAAACAGTCCTCAAAGGTACCTCTTCCAGGTGATTTTTGCTAAAATCTCCCAAGATTAGTGTCATTTTTATATCACAGAGTATTTGTCACCATTTTCCCTTAGATATTTACAAAAATTTCTTTTAAAATTAATGTTTCTTGTGATCTAAATATAAGTATACTTTATTATCTTTCATCCTTAGCGATTTTATAGTACATTCATAGACCAACCTTTCTCAACCACATATTAGTTTAGATATACAAGAACAATCGAAAAACATATTTCTACCCCTAACCAAATCAAAAGTGGTAAAAACATTCGTCAAAGATACCTCTTCCAGGTTATTTTTGGTAAAATCTCACAAGATTAGTGTCATTTTTATATCAAAGAATATTTGTCACCATTTTCCCTTCCATATTTAGTAAAAATTTCTTTTAAAATTAATGTTTCTTGTGATCTAAATAAAAGTATACTTTATAAGCTTTCATCCTTAGCAATTTTATAGTACATTCATAGACCAACCTTTCTCATCCACATATTAGTGCAGATATAAAAAACACAATCGAAAAACATATTTCTACCCCTAACCAAATGAAAAGTGGTAAAAACAGTCCTCAAAGGTACCTCTTCCAGGTGATTTTTGCTAAAATCTTCCAAGATTAGTGTAATTTATATATCAAAGAGTATTTGTCACCATTTTCCCGTCGATATTTAGTAAAAATTTCTTTTAAAATAATGTTTCTTATGATCTAAATAAAAGTATACTTTAAAAAGTTTTCATTCTTAGCGATTTTATAGTACAATCATAGACCAACCTTTCTCATCCACATATTAGTGCAGATATAAAAAACACAATCGAAAAACATATTTCTACCCCTAACCAAATCAAAAGTGGTAAAAACAGTCCTCAAAGATACCTCTTCCAGGTGATTTTTGCTAAAATCTCCCAAGATTAGTGTCATTTTTATATCAAAGAGTATTTGTTACCATTTTACCTTAGATATTTAGTAAAAATTTCTTTCAAAATAATGTTTCTTATGATCTAAATAAAAGTATACTTCAAAAAGGTTTCATCCTTAGCGATTTTATAGTACATTCATAGACCAACCTTTCTCAACCACATATTAGTTTAGATATACAAGAACAATCGAAAAACATATTTCTACCCCTAACCAAATCAAATGTGATCAAAACAGTCCTCAAAGATACCTCTTCCGGGTGATTTTTGCTAAAATCTCCCAAGATTAGTGTCATTTTTATATCAAAGAGTATTTTTCACCATTTTCCCTTAGATATTTAGTAAAAATTTCTTTTAAAATTAATGTTTCTTGTGATCTAAATAAAAGTATACTTTATTATCTTTCATCCTTAGCGATTTTATAGTACATTCATAGACCAACCTTTCTCAACCACATATTAGTTTAGATATACAAGAACAATCGAAAAACATATTTCTACCCCTAACCAAATCAAAAGTGGTAAAAACATTCCTCAAAGATACCTCTGCCAGGTTATTTTTGGTAAAATCTCCCAAGATTAATGTCATTTTTATCTCAAGGAGTATTTGTCGCCATTTTCCCTTAGATATTTAGTAAAAATTTCTTTTAAAATTAATGTTTCTTGTGATCTAAATAAAAGTATACTTTATTATCTTTCATCCTTAGAGATTTTATAGTACATTCATAGACCAACCTTTCTCAACCACATATTAGTTTAGATATACAAGAACAATCGAAAAACATATTTCTACCCCTAACCAAATCAAAAGTCGTAAAAACATTCCTCAAAGATACCTCTTCCAGGTTATTTTTGGTAAAATCTCCCAAGATTAGTGTCATTTTTATATCAAAGAATATTTGTCACCATTTTCCCTTCCATATTTAGTAAAAATTTCTTTTAAAATTAATGTTTCTTGTGATCTAAATAAAAGTATACTTTATAAGCTTTCATCCTTAGCGATTTTATAGTACATTCATAGACCCACCTTTCTAAACCACATATTAGTAGAGATATAAAAAAACTATCGAAAAAAAGGTTTCTACCCCTAACCAAATGAAAAGTGGTAAAAACAGTCCTCAAAGGTACCTCTTCCAGATGATTTTTGCTAAAATCTTCCAAGATTAGTGTAATTTATATATCAAAGAGTATTTGTCACCATTTTCCCGTCGATATTTAGTAAAAATTTCTTTTAAAATAATGTTTCTTATGATCTAAATAAAAGTATACTTTAAAAAGTTTTCATTCTTAGCGATTTTATAGTACAATCATAGACCAACCTTTCTCATCCACATATTAGTGCAGATATAAAAAACAGAATCGAAAAACATATTTCTACCCCTAACCAAATGAAAAGTGGTAAAAACAGTCCTCAAAGGTACCTCTTCCAGGTGATTTTTGCTAAAATCTTCCAAGATTAGTGTAATTTATATATCAAAGAGTATTTGTCACCATTTTCCCGTCGATATTTAGTAAAAATTTCTTTTAAAATAATGTTTCTTATGATCTAAATAAAAGTATACTTTAAAAAGTTTTCATTCTTAGCGATTTTATAGTACAATCATAGACCAACCTTTCTCATCCACATATTAGTGCAGATTTAAAAAACACAATCGAAAAACATATTTCTACCCCTAACCAAATGAAAAGTGGTAAAAACAGTCTTCAAAGATACTTCTTCCAGGTGATTTTTGCTACAATCTCCCAAGATTATTGTCATTTTTATATCAAAGAGTATTTGTCACCATTTTCCCTTAGATATTTTATAAAAATTTCTTTTAAAATTAATGTTTCTTGAGATCTAAATAAAAGTATACTTTAAAAAGTTTTCATGCTTAGCGATTTTATAGTACAATCATAGACCAACCTTTCTCAACCACATATTAGTTTAGATATACAAGAACTATCAAAAAACGTATTTCTACCCCTAACCAAATCAAAAGTGGTAAATACAGTCCTCAAAGGTACCTCTTCCAGGAGATTTTTGCAAAAATCTCCCAAGATTAGTGTCATTTTTATATAAGAGAGTATTTGTCACCATTTCCCTTAGATATTTAGTACAAAATTTCTTTTAAAATTAATGTTTGTTGAGATCTAAATAAAAGTATACTTTAAAAAATTTTCATGCTTAGCGATTTTATAGTACAATCATAGACCAATCTTTCTGAACCACATATTAGTTTAGATATGAAAAAACAATCGAAAAACATATTTCAATCCCTAACCAAATCAAAAGTGGTAAGAACAGTCCTTAAAGATACCTCTTCCAGGTGATTTTTGCTAAAATCTCCCAAGATTAATGTCATTTTTATCTCAAGGAGTATTTGTCGCCATTTTCCCTTAGATATTTAGTAAAAATTTCTTTCAAAATAATGTTTCTTATGATCTAAATAAAAGTATACTGTAAAAAGTTTTCATCCTTAGCGATTTTATAGTAGATTCATAGGCCAACCTTTCTCAACCACATATTAGTTTAGATATACAAGAACAATCGAAAAACATATTTCTACCCGTAACCAAATCAAAAGTGGTAAAAACAGTCCTCAAAGATACCTCTTCCAGGTGATTTTTGCTAAAATCTCCCAAGATTAGTGTCATTTTTATATCAAAGAGTATTTGTCACCATTTTCCCTTAGATATTTAGTAAAAATTTCTTTTAAAACTAATGTTTCTTGAGATCTAAATAAAAGTATACTTTAAAAAGTTTTCATGCTTAGCGATTTTATAGTACAATCATAGACCAACCTTTCTCAACCACATATTAGTTTAGATATACAAGAACTATCGAAAAACGTATTTCTACCCCTAACCAAATCAAAAGTGGTAAATACAGTCCTCAAAGATACCTCTTCCAAGTGATTTTTGCAAAAATCTCCCAAGATTAGTGTCATTTTTATATCAGAGAGTATTTGTCACCATTTCCCTTAGATATTTAGTACAAAATTTCTTTTAAAATTAATGTTTGTTGAGGTCTAAATAAAAGTATACTTTAAAAAGTTTTCATCCTTAGCGATTTTATAGCACAATCATAGACCAATCTTTCTGAACCACATATTAGTTTAGATATGAAAAAACAATCGAAAAACATATTTCAATCCCTAACCAAATCAAAAGTGGTAAGAACAGTCCTTAAAGATACCTCTTCCAGGTGATTTTTGCTAAAATCTCCCAAGATTAGTGTCATTTTTATATCAAAGAGTATTTGTCACCATTTTCCCTTAGATATTTAGTAAAAATTTCTTTTAAAATTAATGTTTCTTGAGATCTAAATAAAAGTATACTTTAAAAAGTTTTCATGCTTAGCGATTTTATAGTACAATCATAGACCAACCTTTCTCAACCACATATTAGTTTAGATATACAAGAACTATCGAAAAACGTATTTCTACCCCTAACCAAATCAAAAGTGGTAAATACAGTCCTCAAAGATACCTCTTCCAAGTGATTTTTGCAAAAATCTCCCAAGATTAGTGTCATTTTTATATCAGAGAGTATTTGTCACCATTTCCCTTAGATATTTAGTACAAAATTTCTTTTAAAATTAATGTTTGTTGAGGTCTAAATAAAAGTATACTTTAAAAAGTTTTCATCCTTAGCGATTTTATAGCACAATCATAGACCAAGCTTTCTCAACCACATATTAGTTTAGATATACAAGAACAATCGTAAAACATATTTCTACCCCTAACCAAATCAAAAGTGGTAAAAACAGTCCTCAAAGATACCTCTTCCAGGTTATTTTTGGTAAAATCTCCCAAGATTAATGTCATTTTTATCTCAAGGAGTATTTGTCGCTATTTTCCATTAGATATTTAGTAAAAATTTCTTTTAAAATAATGTTTCTTATGATCTGAATAAAAGTATACTTAAAAAAGTTTTCATCCTTAGCGATTTTATAGTACAATCATAGACCAACCTTTCTCATCCACATATTAGTTTAGATATAAAAAAAACAATCGAAAAAAATATTTCGACCCTTCACCAAATCAAAATTGGTAAAAACAGTCCTTAAAGATACCTCTTTTAGGTGATTTTTTCTAAAATCTCCCAAGATTAGTGTCATTTTTATTTCAAAGAGTATTTGTCACCATTTTCCCTTAGATATTTAGTAAAAATTTCTTTTAAAATTAATATTTTTTGTGATCTAAATAAAAGTATACTTTATAAGCTTTCATCCTTAGCGATTTTATAGTACATTCATAGACCAACCTTTCTCAACCACATATTAGTTTAGATATAAAAAAAACAATCGAAAAACATATTTGGACCCTTAACCAAATCAAAATTGGTAAAAACAGTCCTCAAAGATACCTCTTTCAGGTGATTTTTTCTAAAATCTCCCAAGATTAGTGTCATTTTTATATCAAAGAGTATTTGTCACCATTTTCCCTTAGATATTTAGTAGAAAATTTTTAAAATTAATATTTCTTGTGATCTAAATAAAAGTATACTTTAAAAAGTTTTCATCCTTAGCGATTTTATGGCACAATCATAGACCAAGCTTTCTGAACCATATATTAGTTTAGATATAAAAAACAATCGAAAAACATATTTCTACGCCTAACCAAATCAAAAGTGGTAAAAACAGTCCTCAAAGATACCTCTTCCAGGTGATTTTTGGTAAAATCTCCCAAGATTAATGTCATTTTTATCTCAAGGAGTATTTGTCGCCATTTTCCCTTAGATATTTAGTGCAAAATTTCTTTTAAAATTAATGTTACTTGTGCTCTAAATAAAAGAATACTTTAAAAAGTTTTCATCCTTAGCGATTTTATAGCACAATCATAGACCAAGCTTTCTCAACCACATATTAGTTTAGATATAAAAAAACAATCGAAAAACATATTTCTACCCCTAACCAAATCAAAAGTGGTTAAAACAGTCCTCAACGATACCTCTTTCAGGTGATTTTTGCTAAAATCTCCCAAGATTAGTGTCATTTTTATATCAAAGAATATTTGTCACCATTTTCCCTTCCATATTTAGTAAAAATTTCTTTTAAAATTAATGTTTCTTGTGATCTAAATAAAAGTATACTTTATAAGCTTTCATCCTTAGCGATTTTATAGTACATTCATAGACCAACCTTTCTCAACCACATATTAGTTTAGATATAAAAAAACTATCGAAAAAAAGGTTTCTACCCCTAACCAAATGAAAAGTGGTAAAAACAGTCCTCAAAGGTACCTCTTCCAGATGATTTTTGCTAAAATCTTCCAAGATTAGTGTAATTTATATATCAAAGAGTATTTGTCACCATTTTCCGGTCGATATTTAGTAAAAATTTCTTTTAAAATAATGTTTCTTATGATCTAAATAAAAGTATACTTTAAAAAGTTTTCATTCTTAGCGATTTTATAGTACAATCATAGACCAACCTTTCTCATCCACATATTAGTGCAGATTTAAAAAACACAATCGAAAAACATATTTCTACCCCTAACCAAACGAAAAGTGGTAAAAACAGTCTTCAAAGATACTTCTTCCAGGTGATTTTTGCTAAAATCTCCCAAGATTAGTGTCATTTTTATATCAAAGAATATTTGTCACCATTTTCCCTTCCATATTTAGTAAAAATTTCTTTTAAAATTAATGTTTCTTGTGATCTAAATAAAAGTATACTTTATAATCTTTCATCCTTAGCGATTTTATAGTACATTCATAGACCAACCTTTCTCAACGACATATTAGTTTAGATATACAAGAACAATCGAAAAACATATTTCTACCCCTAACCAAATCAAAAGTGGTAAATACAGTCCTCAAAGATACCTCTTCCAAGTGATTTTTGCAGAAATCTCCCACGATTAGTGTCATTTTTATATCAGAGAGTATTTGTCGCCATTTTCCATTAGATATTTAGTAAAAATTTCTTTTAAAATAATGTTTCTTATGATCTAAATAAAAGTATACTTAAAAAAGTTTTCATCCTTAGCGATTTTATAGTACAATCATAGACCAACCTTTCTCATCCACATATTAGTTTAGATATAAAAAAAACAATCGAAAAACATATTTCGACCCTTCACCAAATCAAAATTGGTAAAAACAGTCCTTAAAGATACCTCTTTTAGGTGATTTTTTCTAAAATCTCCCAAGATTAGTGTCATTTTTATTTCAAAGAGTATTTGTCACCATTTTCCCTTAGATATTTAGTAAAAATTTCTTTTAAAATTAATATTTCTTGTGATCTAAATAAAAGTATACTTTATAAGCTTTCATCCTTAGCGATTTTATAGTACATTCATAGACCAACCTTTCTCAACCACATATTAGTTTAGATATAAAAAAATCAATCGAAAAACATATTTGGACCCTTAACCAAATCAAAATTGGTAAAAACAGTCCTCAAAGATACCTCTTTCAGGTGATTTTTTCTAAAATCTCCCAAGATTAGTGTCATTTTTATATCAAAGAGTATTTGTCACCATTTTCCCTTAGATATTTAGTAGAAAATTTTTAAAATTTATATTTCTTGTGATCTAAATAAAAGTATACTTAAAAAAGTTTTCATCCTTAGCGATTTTATGGCACAATCATATACCAACCTTTCTGAACCATATATTAGTTTAGATATAAAAAACAATCGAAAAACATATTTCTACCCCTAACCAAATCAAAAGTGGTAAAAACAGTCCTCAAAGATACCTCTTCCAGGTGATTTTTGGTAAAATCTCCCAAGATTAATGTCATTTTTATCTCAAGGAGTATTTGTCGCCATTTTCCCTTAGATATTTAGTAAAAATTTCTTTTAAAATTAATGTTTCTTGTGATCTAAATAAAAGTATACTTTATTATCTTTCATCCTTAGCGATTTTATAGTACATTCATATACCAACATTTCTCAACCATATATTAGTTTAGATATAAAAAACAATCGAAATACAAATTTCTACCCTAACCAAATCAGAAGTGGTAAAATCTATTTTTGTTAAAATTTCTCAATATTAGTGTCATTTTTATATCCAAGAGTATTTGTCACCATTTTCCCTTAGATATTTAGTAAAAATTTCTTTCAAAATAATGTTTCTTATGATCTAAATAAAAGTATACTTTAAAAAGTTTTCATCCTTAGCGATTTTATAGTAGATTCATAGACCAACCTTTCTCAACCACATATTAGTTTAGATATACAAGAACAATCGAAAAACATATTTCTACCCGTAACCAAATCAAAAGTGGTAAAAACAGTCCTCAAAGATACCTCTTCCAGGTGATTTTTGCACAAATCTCCCAAGATTAGTGTCATTTTTATATCAGAGAGTATTTGTCACCATTTCCCTTAGATATTTAGTACAAAATTTCTTTTAAAATTAATGTTTGTTGAGATCTAAATAAAAGTATACTTTAAAAACTTTCATCCTTAGCGATTTTATAGCACAATCATAGACCAAGCTTTCTCAACCACATATTAGTTTAGATATACAAGAACAATCGAAAAACATATTTCTACCCCTAACCAAATCAAAAGTGGTAAAAACAGTCCTCAAAGATACCTCTTCCAGGTGATTTTTGCTAAAATCTCCCAAGATTAGTGTCATTTTTATATCAAAGAGTATTTGTCACCATTTTCCCTTAGATATTTAGTAAAAATTTCTTTTAAAATTAATGTTTCTTGTGATCTAAATAAAAGTATACTTTATTATCTTTCATCCTTAGCGATTTTATAGTACATTCATAGACCAACCTTTCTCAACCACATATTAGTTTAGATATACAAGAACAATTGAAAAACATATTTCTACCCCTAACCAAATCAAAAGTGGTAAAAACATTCCTCAAAGATACCTCTTCCAGGTTATTTTTGGTAAAATCTCCCAAGATTAGTGTCATTTTTATATCAAAGAATATTTGTCACCATTTTCCCTTCCATATTTAGTAAAAATTTCTTTTAAAATTAATGTTTCTTGTGATCTAAATAAAAGTATACTTTATAAGCTTTCATCCTTAGCGATTTTATAGTACATTCATAGACCAACCTTTCTCATCCACATATTAGTGCAGATATAAAAAACACAATCGAAAAACATATTTCTACCCCTATCCAAATAAAAAGTGGTAAAAACAGTCCTCAAAGATACCTCTTCCAGGTGATTTTTGCTAAAATCTCCCAAGATTAGTGTCATTTATATATCCAAGAGTATTTGTCACCATTTTCCCTTAGATATTTAGTAAAACTTTCTTTTAAAATAATGTTTCTTATGATCTAAATAAAAGTATACTTTAAAAAGTTTTCATCCTTAGCGATTTTATAGTACATTCATAGACCAACCTTTCTCATCCACATATTAGTGCAGATATAAAAAACACAATCGAAAAACATATTTCTACCCCTAACCAAATGAAAAGTGGTAAAAACAGTCCTCAAAGGTACCTCTTCCAGGTGATTTTTGCTAAAATCTCCCAAGATTAGTGTCATTTTTATATCAAAGAGTATTTATCACCATTTTCCCTTAGATATTTAGTAAAAATTTCTTTTAAAATTAATGTTTCTTGTGATCTAAATAAAAGTATACTTTATTATCTTTCATCCTTAGCGATTTTATAGTACATTCATAGACCAACCTTTCTCAACCACATATTAGTGCAGATATAAAAAACACAATCGAAAAACATATTTCTACCCCTATCCAAATAAAAAGTGGTAAAAACAGTCCTCAAAGATACCTCTTCCAGGTGATTTTTGCTAAAATCTCCCAAGATTAGTGTCATTTATATATCCAAGAGTATTTGTCACCATTTTCCCGTCGATATTTAGTAAAAATTTCTTTTAAAATAATGTTTCTTATGATCTAAATAAAAGTATACTTTAAAAAGTTTTCATCCTTAGCGATTTTATAGTACATTCATAGACCAACCTTTCTCATCCACATATTAGTGCAGATATAAAAAACACAATCGAAAAACATATTTCTACCCCTAACCAAATGAAAAGTGGTAAAAACAGTCCTCAAAGGTACCTCTTCCAGGTGATTTTTGCTAAAATCTCCCAAGATTAGTGTCATTTTTATATCAAAGAGTATTTATCACCATTTTCCCTTAGATATTTAGTAAAAATTTCTTTTAAAATTAATGTTTCTTGTGATCTAAATAAAAGTATACTTTATTATCTTTCATCCTTAGCGATTTTATAGTACATTCATAGACCAACCTTTCTCAACCACATATTAGTGCAGATATAAAAAACACAATCGAAAAACATATTTCTACCCCTATCCAAATAAAAAGTGGTAAAAACTGTCCTCAAAGATACCTCTTCCAGGTGATTTTTGCTAAAATCTCCCAAGATTAGTGTCATTTTTATATCAAAGAGTATTTGTCACCATTTTCCCTTAGATATTTAGTAAAAATTTCTTTTAAAATTAATGTTTCTTGTGATCTAAATAAAAGTATACATTATTATCTTTCATCCTTAGCGATTTTATAGTACATTCATAGACCAACCTTTCTCAACCACATATTAGTTTAGATATACAAGAACAATCGAAAAACATATTTCTACCCCTAACCAAATCAAAAGTGGTAAAAACATTCCTCAAAGATACCCCTTCCAGGTTATTTTTGGTAAAATCTCCCAAGATTAGTGTCATTTATATATCAAAGAGTATTTGTCACCATTTTCCCGTCGATATTTAGTAAAAATTTCTTTTAAAATAATGTTTCTTATGATCTAAATAAAAGTATACTTTAAAAAGTTTTGATTCTTAGCGATTTTATAGTACAATCATAGACCAACCTTTTTCATCCACATATTAGTGCAGATTTACAAAACACAATCGAAAAACATATTTCTACCCCTAACCAAATGAAAAGTGGTAAAAACAGTCTTCAAAGATACTTCTTCCAGGTGATTTTTGCTAAAATCTCCCAAGATTATTGTCATTTTTATATCAAAGAGTATTTGTCACCATTTTCCCTTAGATATTTTATAAAAATTTCTTTTAAAATTAATGTTTCTTGTGATCTAAATAAAAGTATACTTTATAAGCTTTCATCCTTAGCGATTTTATAGTACCTTCATAGACCAACCTTTCTCAACCACATATTAGTTTCGATATAAAAAACAATCGAAAAACATATTTCTACCCCTAACCAAATGAAAAGTGGTAAAAACAGTCCTCAAAGGTACCTCTTCCAGGTGATTTTTGATAAAATCTCCCAAGATTAGTGTCATTTTTATATCAAAGAATATTTGTCACCATTTTCCCTTAGATATTTAGAAAATTTCTTTTAAAATTAATGTTTCTTGTGATTTAAATAAAAGTATACTTTAAAAAGTTTTCATCCTTAGCGATATTATAGCACAATCATAGAACCAACCTTTCACCTCCGCATATTAGTTTAGATATAAATAAAGAATCGAAAAACATATTTCTACCTCTAACCAAATCAAAAGTGGTAAAAACATTCCTCAAAGATACCTCTTCCAGGTGATTTTTGCTAAAATCTCCCAAGTTTAGTGTCATTTTTATATCAAAGAGTATTTGTCACCATTTTCCCTTAGATATTTAGTAAAAATTTCTTTTAAAATAATGTTTCTTATGATCTAAATAAAAGTATACTTTAAAAAGTTTTCATCCTTAGCGATTTTATAGTACAATCATAGACCGACCATTAGCATTGTCCTTTTCTTTTAAACTTATATTATTTTACTTTGTTATCTTAATTTTCTTCGCCAGTAACAATATTCACAAGAGTACTTAGATTTTCGACACTTAGACCAGATAGTCTTGTCATAAATGTATTCATTTTAAGAGTGCATTTGCAATTTTTTGTTCTTAATCTTCGATCGGTTGGATAAATTTTGAAGTATCTTAATTGGATGGATTCTAGAAAACAACTGCATTTTACTGGATAATTCCTATTGAGTATAAATTACAGTACTACTAACATTGTTATTGCTTCAGCTATACTATCAACTTGCTGTAGTACATTCAGATCCATAAGAATGAAGTATTGTTTTGGGTTTGAATTTGCAAAAGAATTATTTTTTCACTCATTATGATTTAATAAAAGAGTTTTAAGGAGGTTCGATACCTAAATCAAAATGGTTACGAGGTCATGACAAACAAAAATTGGTCATATTCATTTAATTTTTATAAAATAAGCTTCAAACATCGATCTAAAGTTGAGTACTGTAAACATACAAGGACAAATATAGTATACCTATATATCGATAACCCTTACGCAAACTAACACGTTTGTTGTGTTACCCACGAAGAAAAACACATTAAGATTTTCACCACGAAGACTAGCACTTTTCATAATTGTTTTCACGAAGACAAGCACACTTGGCGATTTTTCCACGAAGCGACTAGCACATTTGGCGATCTTCTGCCGTCTGGCTTTTTCGGACTACGTTTATTTATTGGGGTAGCCTGATTTTCTTGAGTACCAAAATGGTCTAGTACCCGATGAGAACCCGATAAAAAAAGAAACAACCCGACTCGCCGAGAGTTCATTATTACAACTTTAATTTACATATTCTATACGAAAAGTTCTAGTATTCGTTGGAAAATTTAGAAATGTGCTTGTCTTCGTGGGAGATTTCCAAATGTTCTAGTCTTCGTAAGGGTCGTCGATATGTACATTGTATATACAAAGCTCCGCTATCCGTCGGATGAGCTACCGAACCTCTTTTGTAGTATTAACACACTTGCCGATGATGATAGCATAAATACCAATGGGAGGTGCTACAATTTGTGATATATCTGTATCAGGCTGAAAAATTAAAATTTAAACTAATTAAATAATTTTTATTGCTTTCATCGGATCAGCATTTTCTCCAGGTTCGACTGGGACGAACTTTTTTACTAAACCGTAATAGCATATCTTTGGAACATCACGTGTGAAATTAATCTGAGCTTCCGCAATTATAGTTTTCTTTAACAGCTCGAAGTGCATGTACATATAGTCTTGTTTGAAGAGGCAAGGCCACATTGTCTTCGTTAGAACTACAGTTGGAAGATTGTCAATGATGTTCAAAAATAGTCTTTGTGAAATATATGACAATTCCATTTTTTCTTTTACAGGATTCAGCGTTTGTTCATCAGTAAGATCGAAAGCCTCAAAATTTAAAAGCGTTTTTCGTATTGTATATTGCGTGTTCGACGTCTGTCCTTCGGGATAATGATCGGGTTGCCAATCTTTAGTACCCGATTTTCATAGTTATTCTGATTTCGAAGTTTATAAACAAGGGTAGCTATACCATTTCCACGTCTTTTTCCATCTTCATCTCTATCTTCAAATATAATTGAGTACTTTTCTATCATTTGTGTAGCTACATTTTCAAATATATCCAATTTTATATACTTTTCATAGAATCTCATTTCTTGTACAATTCTTCGAATAATAGCATTTACAACATTCTTACCCTTTTCAGCCGTTTTCAAATGCCTTTAGAGAATTAAGATTTAGTTGTAACCATGGTATTTTAAAATTCTGCAAAGACGTATTGTTTTTGGTTTTTAATAAAGATGCAACTGTTTGAGGTGATGAATTATTATAAACTGTATTACCAGCAGAAGGTTCATGATGCATTGCCAATGCCTCATCATCGTCAGAAAGTTCCTTATCATTGGTGCACTCTGGAGTCACGAGCTGTAAGCTTGAAGATAAATTTTGTGCTTCAATTTCAGTTGAGCCGGTTGCTTGACCTATATTTTCTTCCATTAGTATAGGAACATGTTGATTTCGAATCTAATTTTCATCGTTTTGCAGTAAAATAAATACTCTATTTTTGAACGATTTTAATATATCATCAATTAGAGTACCATTCTCTTTCAAGACTAAAGATTTTCCAATTGAGTTAAATTTTTACTTCCTGTAGATATAACATTATTCATTATATCTATAGAATTATCATCTACTAATCCGAGACTTTTTTATCTCGCATCATGGACCACATTTGAACGACGAAACTCATCTGTAAAACTATTTAAGTTGCATTAATAGAAAAATAAAAATATTTATATTCAAGGAGTCGTTAACATATTTCGTAATGGAAGGAAATAAGGAAGGAAAATTGGTGAAAATGTGTTACAGGGGGGTATATGGGGTTTTGAAATAGGCAAAAACAATGTTACATAATATATGAATTGCCCCTAATAACGTTAAGGTATTTCTTGTACACATACATCTTGTGCGGGCCACTCAAATTTTTAGATTTATAAGTATATAAAATAGGATAAATAAAAACCTCATTTCTCAACTGTCATAAGAATTATGGGATAAAATTGAAATATACTAAAAAATTAAAAACTTTTAAGACTGTTGAAATGCGTCATATTCGCATTTTTACGTCCATTTTCGATTTTAAAGTCAAGTAACTCGAACGTACATACTTTGCTCAAGTATACATTATATAATATAGTCATTTACGTACAAAAACTTATTTGACATTCTCCAGTTTTCAGGTGTTTTAGTGTCACCTATATGTGCTTCCGATCGCAAAAAATGATTACTCTAATAGCGTAAAATAGCAATTTCCTATAAATCTATCGAAAGACTCGATTTTCTAATTTAATTGTTTTGCATGTTTGGCGAATGGTCCAATGTAATATTTTGTACAGTAATAACTATTTACATTATTAGTAGTATATTTCAATTTCGCATTGTGCCCTTGATTCTCACTTTCGTGCAGGAAATACCTTAAGAGGATGCTAGGTTATTACTACAAAAATGATTTAAAATGAATTAATGAATTAACAAAAAATAAAAAACATAAGAATTATGATGATTTTTATTATTTAAGTGGAAGCCGCATTCGCTTTCCTTGTCCAATCACAGTCTTGATATTTACTCAAAAAGTAGTTTGCTATATATATAATAGAAATATTGTTTAAACTTTTTATGTCTCAAAATATTGCTTATTTTAAGACGATTTGGTGTCAACTCTTAGTTTCTCAATTAACAAACTACTTTTTGAGTAAATAGTAAAACTGTGATTAACAAAAACAGCGAATATGACCGCCTCTTAATATAGTTTATTAGTATTCCCTTAAATAAAAAATTGTAAATGTACACTTAAGACTAATGAATGAACTGGTTATCTGACATTTTTGTTACTTAATATTTTAGCAGTTAACTATTGAAGGGAGAGCGGAGTCCTATACCTTAAACCCATTAGCGACAACGAGCCATTATTCATTTTTCTAAGTAAATTTTTAATTTTATTACATTTTTCGACCAGACACATTCTAAAAATCGCAAGAGTTGTACACTGAGAAAACCATATAGTAAAATATTACGATATTGATATCGTAAAATTTTCCTAATAAATTTTTTTTTTACAACCTAATGTAAATTTTATTACGTATTGAAATATAACATTTTACAAAATTTGAATTTTACGATATTTCATATCGTAAATTTTAGGATATATATCGTAAATTCTACGATATATATCGTGCCAGTTGCGATATAGTTTTCCCAGTGTGTCTCTGGTCAAATAAATTCAAAAAATTGAAAATTCATTGTGAAAAACTAAAAATACGATGTAGGAATCTATTTCAACTAGGAGATCCCCTTAAGCTTAAAAAATATAAGGGTCGTATATTTCAGGGTGGGGACTAAAGACAAAGTATTTAATTAATTTTTCTTTCATAAGTGCTCATTTACTGGTGAACCTTCTGTCAATAGTTATGGATACCATTAACTATTACCCTAGTACTTATTAGTGACAAAAATTAGACTAAAGCCACCAAAATAAATGCAGAGAAAATACGTGAATATGTGTATTATTTCATGTTTTATAACGACCAAATCACAAATGAAATAAACGATAAAAACACAAACAAAATTTATCTTATGTTATTTTTTATCGTTTTACACAGGGGGGCGGAAGGGAGAATTTATACATTTTTATTAACAAGTAATTACATTTTTGTTAAATATACATTTAACAATTTGTGAGAATTTTCATGTAGGTGATATTTGGAACGTTCGTGGAGCTATTTTCAATTTTTGTGTGAAAAAAAATTGATGACAAAAATTGTATACGTAGTTTCTAAGGCTGTTCAATCACTCCCAAAAAATTAGCGAGATAAAACATCTAGATAGGCCTACAAAAAAAATCATTCCTTCATTTTAGGCTCTTTTTAACCTTATTAAGAATCAGCCCTATTATAGGCGTGTCGGATATTTTGTTTTAGACCTTAACAAAACGGTTCACACAAAAATTGATAATAGTTCCACGAACGTTCTACACGCTAAACCCGGTAGAGTGAAATTTCACTCTAGTAGTTAGAGTGAAATGACAACGCAAACAAATTTTATTTTATTTTTCGCAAATTTGAACCTCGTTAATTAAAATTAATTTGGAAAGATACGCGAATAAGAAGTTGGATACATATGATGCTATAACAGTCGCATCGTTCACATTAATCTTGCGCATTCGCACGTGTTCTGTGATGTGAGTTGTGAGTCGGCAAAAAACAAATGAATGATCTTCAATATTATGACGATGAATAGAGAGTACCAATCTTCATTGTGACAACATAACCTCTAAATGTCATAGAAACGCTTTCTTTTGCAAATTGCATAGTTACAATATAAATTGGTTGTATTTTATATGTTATAATGGTTTTTTTTTATTATAGAATATTTAACTAGCTAAGTGGTCATTGTAATAGTGTCAAC
This sequence comes from Gastracanthus pulcherrimus, assembly GCA_949152435.1. Classification (NCBI taxonomy): domain Eukaryota; kingdom Metazoa; phylum Arthropoda; class Insecta; order Hymenoptera; family Pteromalidae; genus Gastracanthus; species Gastracanthus pulcherrimus. The sequence continues at coordinate 57,136,233 of OX424576.1, forward strand.
CTAACCTCAAAATATCGCAAAAGAACTTTATTTTGTTTCAGAATTCGTGATCAAAATATGATTTTTTGGTATTTTTCGTGTTGTAGTTATTATTTATGAATAAAGAAATGGTACTAGATGAGTACCAATCGTAATACTTTGAACCTAACCTCAAAATATGGCGATATAATTATTCATCAAAATTTTTATGTTTGTAATGTGTGTGCGTGTGTCTGTGTGTGTGTATGTGTGTGTGTAGGTGAGTAGCGATAAACAGCTAAAAAATCAATAATTAAAGCACATAAAACACAAAAAAGTTATATTGTTACTACGAAATTAGTAACAAAAATAGTGTTTTGGCGATATTTTGCGATTATATGCATACTATTACCATTAGAACTCTTCTAGTAACATTCATTCAGATTTAGCACATTTAACAAATTCATGCAAAAGCATTAGTTACAACCCGAAAAATACCAAAAGAATAATATTTTGATCATGAAATACGAAACAAAAATAAGTGTTTTAGAGATATTTTGAGGTTAGGTTAACACTATTACGTTTAGTGTTATTTAGTAACATTAACTGATGTAAATACAAAAATTATAACACAGAAAATACCAAAAAATCATATTTTGACCTCGAAATCTCCAAAGAAGTGTTTAGCAATATTTTTAGGTTCGGTTGATACTGTTACAATAAGCAGTTATCTAGTTAGACTCTATAATGCAAAAACCATCATCACAATACAGAATACAAGAAACTATATATTGTAACCACGAAATTTGCAAAGAAAACAGTGTTTTTACGATATTTTGAGGTTAGGTTGATACCATTACGATTGGTACTCACCTAGTAAAATTCTCTTCCTAAAACTGTAACCCTGCAAAGTTTTTAACCACTTTTTTTAGTCATATACTGAAAAAACTATATAAAAATAGCAAAAAACGAAAATTTAAAAAAAAAAATTTTAAAAAAATGCTTTGAAAATTGGTTTTAATTTTTTTATTTAATTTGAAGATACTTTAAGTTTCTATTATTATAACTTAGAATTGTTTGAATGTTCCTGTTGGAATGTAAAATACATTAAAATATTTATATAATAAAACATGCGGAAGAATTAATTTTATTTATATAAACTACTGTGACGATATTTTGTGTATTTTGGTAAACCTATTATTACTGGAAGAGTGTATCTAATATCACGTTTGGAATATTATAAACTTAAAAAGTAAAAAATAGGTTAGTTTTTCGTCGATGTCCATCGGGAAAGTATTCACTCTAAAATAGAGTGAGATTCCACTCTACTTAAGAGTGAAACATTACACTCTACTTTTAGAGTGAAAAATCCACTCTAATTAGAGTGATTTATTTCACTCTAACGGATTTAGCGTGTAAACTTCACCTACATGAATTTTCTATAAAAATTAGTATACAAGGATTTTAATGATCACTGATTATGAATCCGTTGTAAAAATTACAAAATTGATGGATGACCAATAAAAATGTGTGACATCAGTTAGTAATATTCACAATGAAGGTTTCATGAATAGAGGATTTAATATTTATCAAAACACTTTCAATATATGCAATAAACAGGAATATTATTCTGGATGTACTCACAATATTTTTATAATCTCATCAGTGTCTCCCAAAAAATAAATATCAGTACAATCGCTATTAAGAAAAATGATTTTAATTTTGCAAATGATAAATTTCCGTAATTATTTTTACCAATACAAATCGGCATATCTTCAGTATACTGAATACCACGAAATTATACTTTGTTACTAGCTAACTTTATACTGACTGAATTTTTCTCACAAAAATTGGTGATTGAAAAATAAATGTCGTCGTCTAACCCGAGTAACTTCATATCTACTGGATTTGATGGCTTAGCAAATGAATCGTAACGATCGTCGAGTACACACTGTATTAATTCATGCTTTTCTGAACACGTTTGTGAAACATTCTTGTAATTTTGAAGATGTCGCAGAAGGTTTTTGATCACTGAATGTTTGCTTTCGCATCTCAATGTCGAAGAATGTTTTAACATACCGAAATACATCATTAATTCTGGATAGTGCAGAATAAATTCGTGTTTAGGGCGCAACCTAACTTTAGGAAAACACTGAACCCTTAATCGAACATAATCTTCAATTAATGTTTTCAAAAGTGCATCTTGTCCGATTGATAACGCAGGTGCACATATTATTGAGTACATTTCTCTTAAACACAAAACCATTTTCCAGACGTTGTCATCAAAATCTTTCACAAAATCTGCAACAATCAGTGGAAAAATTAACAAAAGTCTGCGAATCTGACTTGCACTACCTGTCAATTTCTTTACCTTTGTAACATTTATTATTATAGGAATGTACGCATATGCTCCCAACAGCTTAATACCATTTAGTCTATAATTAAAGAGAGTAAACCAATTCACCTTCACCTTCAAATGGAAAACTTACTTACTCAGTCTGATGGGATTCAGAGCTGAGCAAGTTTATTGCCGCAGGCGTGAACGCCATCACGATAATACGGGTGACTACTGCAGGAGATGAACATAAAAATTACAACTAAATATTGAAAAATTTTACCTAGAATTAGTTTAATAATACATTCTTTCTTGAAATTGTAACACCGCGAATAAATCTAACGGCACGCAATGTAAAACTTAACTTGTAGGATTAAAAGCTTAAATTCCATATTCTCTTATTTTTTATTATTATAATAATATGAAGAAAATAATCCAAGGTCATTGGCACCACAAATAAATTTCTTCTCTCACGAGTTATTTGAATCAGGGGGGATTTCGAACGCAATGAGCCGACAAAAGGGAATCGAGATTTTTAAAAAGGGAACATCCCTCTGATTTATCGAGGACGACGAACACTTTGGGAAGGGAGGTGTAATATTTTAAGTTACTCGGAATTTTTTTTTCTTTTCCTCCATGAGATTATCTCTCGCATATGCGACGTTTCCTGATTAAAAAGCTCTCAGATTTTGGTCGGTATAGTTTTCTAGTAAACAGAACCATAAAACTATAAATCGTTGCTTTGAATACTAGAAAAAGAATGATCTATGTACCTTTCGATGCGGAGCCGAGAGATACGGGAAACGAACAGTTCCCGGCTGATAGGCATCTGGGAATTAGTGACGATGCGTTAGCGATAATCCTACACTGACCAGTCGGTGACAGGAGATATTTATGACAGGTAGATACGTCCGCGAAGTTTGGCTACTTCATAGAGAATATAACCAAGGATTATTCTTCTCCAGACCAGTTTCAGTTCTCACCCGTGCACCTGGGCACCTTACCGATATAGACGCACGCGCAATCATTTCGACCGAAGTAGTCGCTTTTACTCTCTTTCAACATTATTCCTCCAGCACTCGGACAGTGCAACTGATCATTATTTAAAGAATTAAAATACCGGTGACTGGCGAGTGCTTCTGTGACTGCTGCTGCTGTTATGAAGAAGCGAGCCAGGAGCTGGGCTACGATGCTGCGCCTGGGAGGCCACACTGCCTCTACAAACCTTCTAAGCCAGGTAAGAAAATTCCAGTTTGTTCTTCGTATCTTCTACAGGCTAACCCCTCTTTATGTTTTCCAGGGTGTATGCTGTAGGTCTCTTAAGTATCCTTAGAAGCAGCCGCTTCGCCCAAGGTGTTCCCATCTATGCCTTTCAGGACATCAAACCAGGTGGGTACTATTCCAATACAATTCTGCTTACTTTCTAGGTTAGTAATACACTTTGTATGTGCTTTCAGGTTGATTCGAGCGGAGGAGAGCAAGGAAAGTGGACACCAGGACATGCTCAACGCACCTCAGCCAGGACAAGCCGACTCCAGCCTATGCGATGCTTTATGGGATGACAGTCTGTGCGTCTTCTTCGGCTGCTTCAGATTATCGAGGAGCTCGCTTGCTGTATGTATCATCGAGGGGTTGTGTTGTGGTAGTGACTAGTGTGTATGTAGTGAGTAGGATACTGTTGTGGGGCGGGGATTTGGTTACAGTATAATTGTAGAGGGTAGTATGCGAGGCTGTGTAGAGCCTATCTTCAATCTGCGCTTTCCATTCGATATTAGGTTTTCCTAAGTGTATGTTTTGTCGAACATCGGCCCTGTACTGAGCAGCTCGTTTCGACTATGCCAACAGGTTCGACCGACTGTCTATTATGGAACATACACAAAATGTGGTGTTACAAATTCCCCCCTACTAAACCAAAGCGCGGCTATGCGGTTCGCGGTTTCCTTGGGAAGTGCTCATCCAGTGCGCAACTAACTAACTTATATGATAACCTAGTCTATGCTAATCGTTTGTGTTTAACGCTCTCTAGTTAGCTAAATACTTATCCTACGCATATGTACAGTTTTACTTAAATACTTCATTCAATTGTCATTTATTCTTGTTCTCTTGATGAACTATGAATATTTATTAAATATGAATATTTATTTAGCGCTACAATGCATCTATAAGTACTAATTACTTACATTATGGCTGCACAAATGATTAGTCGTAAGTAGTACGGTTGTATCTATAAAAATACAACCTAAGAACATATTTGTATACAGCGTTATTCTTACAGACTAAATTCTTAAATTTTGAATTTTTCCTGATTTAATAAAGCACGCTTCATAATATTGTGCTTAAGGGAGCATTCTACTTTGCCAATTTCAAAAAATCGATTTTGTTTGCATTTTTTGAAAGTAAATGTTTTCAAAAATATTCTCTGAAATTTCTAGAATAATCCGAGCATTCTAACTGTACTTTTCCACAGCTTGTCCTTACTACCTGAGCGCGCTTAGCTACCCCGCCCGCTGGCTAAAGCCGCTTACCTGGCTTTGTACATTCGAGTAACTGCTTCCTTTTATAAATCTCGTATCCCTGCTTATGCCCAGCCATATTTAGGCCTTTATTCTTAGTACTGAACCTTTACACGTGTAATTTTTGAGAGAAAAGAGACTTAGAAACAACGCTCTGCTGCTATTTCAGCACTATAGAGCAGTAGTCGTGTTTCGAAATTTGTAGAAGCAACATCTTCAAACGCGTGACTCCTGCCAATTTTTGTTCACGATGGATAAAACAGTGAAAAGTCAAGGTTCTGGTTGGAGACTACCAGGAACAAAACCTAAAAAGCGAACCTTCCACGGGAATAAACACATCGATGAAGTAGGCTCTGATCATACTAGCGCGTCGGCGGCAAAACTAAAAAAATAGGACGATACTAATTTTGATGTGCACCAACACAAATAAATGTTACAGTATTCTTGATTTTTTTTCATGTTTACAATGTTAGAACAATATTTAAAGTGTAAAAAATGTGACAAAGATGTTTCGTTTTCCAAATATGGATAACGAGGACTAGGTTTCAAAGTGTGTATCACTGTAGCTGTGTAGAAAAGTTTATCAACTCGTGTCCAATGATTGGAAGTGGTTACGAAATTAATCGTCGACTTGTGTTTGTTATGCGATCACTTGGTGTGGGAATTCGCGGCATAAATTTATTTTGTGGACTTATCAAATAAGGCCAAGGACTAAATATTGAAGTTTATTATGATATCGTTCAATCCATCGGTATCGCTGTGAGAAGTGTCTTTGATTTAGTGACGCGCAAAGCTATCAACGAAGAAAAGAAGCTGAATGCCGACAAAGGGCATGGTGAAAATCTTACTGTTTCTGGTGATGATTTTTGGGTAAAGGAGGCTTTACTTCTGTCATAGGCATCGTATCTCAAATTGGTAAGTACAGCAAAGAAATCTTGGACGTTGCTGTGCGGTGAAGTTATTGTAAGGTATGCGAGTGGTGGAAAGGAAAAGAAAACACAAGCAAATACCAAGAATGGAAAGAAAAACACACCGAAGAAAAGTGTAGTACAAATCACTCAGGTAGTGCTGGAAAAATGGAGGTTGATGACATCGTGGAAATGTTTTTACGATCGTTGGAGAAATTCGAAGCGCGGTACGGTTATTACATAAGTCATGAAGACTCGAAAACGTTCAAGATGTTGCTTGACATTTTTCCATATGGCGAAGACTTTTTGTGAAAAAGTTAGTGTGTGTAGCACGTTGAAAACCGAATTTTCAAGCTTGCTAGTGATGCTAAGAAAATTCTTACGCAAAAGAGAAATGCTGAAAAAAAATCCGTGAAAAAAATTAAAAAAAAATCTGTGGCCGTCGTCAAAAAAGTAAAAACTGCCGATTTGACAATCAAATTACTGAAAGAATTGTCACAAATCTACGGGTTAGCAATTCAAAGAAACAAAGATTCAGTCGAAGGTATGCGCAAAGATTTCAACTGACTCAAAACTGCACTTGAAAAACGGGACTAATGGACTGTTAAAAGACAATATTATTAAAAGACAATCAGAAATCAGGGTTATTGGTAGAACTTGCTGAAATAAAGGAATTTGGACTAGTTACTAGTGAAATCACTTTTTTCCCGCACATGTGGGCAAAAAGTGTAATTTTGGTCTCGCTTTTCAGGGAAAAAAGTGGACATTTTCGTTCGGATAGACACAAATTATTATTTATTATGTATCAAGATTAAAAAGATGAACGGAAGACGTAACATATAAACTCCAAGCTCCCGTCCTAATACGCCTGATCCGTGCTGTGACGGGAAAACCCGAAGTTTTCTGCGGGTACGGAAATATACGCAATCGAGAGATTCCATACCATGACAGGAAAACTTAGTTTTCGAAAGCGTGTTCTCGAGAACGTTGTTTTCTGCGCGGAAAATCTGAGGGTGTTCAAAAGAAGTAATAGGCAATGGTTGAGAAAATCCAAAAGTCACAAAAATAAGTCATCTCTGCAGGGCTTTAGAAGGCTGCAAGACAAAGGCTTGAGCTTGGAGGGGTGCATGTGCAAGTGTTATCGCAAAAATTTCTTCGCAATTAAGTGCGAGAGAAATTTTTAATCCATGATAAAAACAAGGCTCAGCCAAATTTGATTAGATATACTGCTTAGTTCGCGTATCATTAAGAGGTTCAAAACTAACTAAGTTTTCTACGGGTAGGAGGATGCAACTGACAGAAGTAGTGTACATTTTTCTAATTCTAATTTAAGATCCTGTCTATGTATTTTTTCGCGTAACGCGGCTTTGTATGCTTTTTGGGCGGCTGATTTTAATTTATTTGAAAATTAAATTACGTTTTCATCGTATTTTAGCATCATGACTGCTAGTTCGCCCAGCAATTCATGAAAACGTTTTGCAGAACCGTAGCTACGATCAAAATATATTATAATTTCCTCCATATTATAGAAAGTTCTTCGCTGTGCACTTTTTAATGTTTGTTCGGACAAGCGCATTTTTATTAATCTCGCTAAATCTGGCTCATTATACGGCGGTATCATACTTCGCGCTTCTCTACATCCGTCCAAAAATATTCTAAGTGGAGTGTTGTAACCATTAAATTTTGGAATGATTTGGACTACATCATTAATTGATAAATTACGAACTGGTGTGAGTGGTGCTTTGAAATAATTGTAGAGTGTTGTGTGGTTGTCTACGATCATTTTTTGTCGAGTTTGTATAAGCTGTATGTACTGTATATTCTTGGTGTAGAAAAAAGTGGAAAAGTGGTTTTTGATCGTTGTCGGTATTTTGCAATGAAAGTTATGATCAGTTTTGGACGGGTTTGTCATATTTGTTAAGTGAATAATAGATTGATAAGTAGTCATTTCCGTAATTTCTGCGTTTTTGTTTAAAAGTGTATGTATTTCGCGATCAAACTTTTTAACTGATTTATTATCTACAATAGTTTCTATAATTTCGTTACAACTAATATTGTTGTGAATTAAGGGGTAACACCAGTCTAGCGGCCCGAAAAAATACCTAATTTGTACGATTTTTTACAAGAGTAGGAAAGAAGGGATCAAATTTCTATTTTGAGGGTTTACTATACATATATTGAGGTACAAAAATATATTTTTTTTAACATTTAAATACAAAATGGCGGCTATACAGCGAATCTCGTGAGAAGCCTTTTTCTCAAACCTCCAAACGGGAGAACACTTTTCTCGGAAAGTATGAGACCTGGAACAATAAACCAAAGAAATTTTTAATCTATATACCGTTAACTTTGGAAGTACGTAGGGTTTTTTTTTATTTCAATTTTTGTAGAAATGGCGCACTATTGAAAAAAAGTCGATTTTTCTTAAAAAAAAAACGATGTAAATTGTTTATAAAAAAAAATTTACATTCAATCAAAAACGGCTACGTACTTCTTTAGAGAATCTATTTGTGAAGCTACAGTAAAAATTTCAATCCAATCCATGCAATAGTTTACGAGTAATCTGTTCTCCCAGTTTGAAAAAGGCTTCTCACGAGATTCGCTGTATAGCCGCCATTTTGTATTTAAATGTAAAAAAAAATATATTTTTGTACCTCAATATATGTATAGTAAACCCTCAAAAAGGAAATTTGATCCCTTCTTTCCTACTCTTGTAAAAAATCGTACAAATTAGGCATTTCTTCGGGCCGCTAGAGAGGTGTTACCTCTTAATTTTAGAAGTATGTCTATTATTAATACATCCTGACACACGTCGTGCACTTTTGATATATCAATATTGTCTTGTAAAAATTCGCAAATTTTATTTACTTCTTCGGCACGTTCCGGAATCGATTCGCTCGCGACTTGATATCGTTACTGCAAAAATGTTAATAATTCTCCTAAAGTTGTTTTGCGATTGCCCGCTAAAGAATTTGGATCAGTTAACGTTACATATTTCTTTATGATATCAGTGGCCTCTTCGTTTCTTAATTTCATTTCCGACTCTTCGCTGACCATTGTTGAATTTGAAAGAAAAATTGCTATCTACCCTAATTGCTATTAAAATATCCCGGAGAGTGGGCTCCCAATTGTTACGTCGCGCGTAAGCAATAAATGTCGCGAAGTTAATATGAAATTAAATCGCGTTCGCCTCTAGTTTCAGTCAATACTTGCGTAATTTACCTGGAAGTCGAGGCATAAGCAAAAGCAGGATAGCGAAAATGACATTTAGTATAATAGCGATAAAAATAAGAAGTGCAAATGTATGGTAGTATAAGAGAGGATAGTTATACATTTACGGTCTTACGTTATATGTGGGTAGGTCTTGGTTCCCTGTAGTCGGCTCGGGTTGACTGCGCTGCATTGCGGGCAGTCTCGTGCTCGAGATGGTGGCGGGAGATACGTATAGCAGATCAGAACAGTAAATAAATAAGTGCGAGCAAATAAGTTTAAGTTCAAGTTTATTGTTTAAGAAACACAAAGTCGAATATAAGGGCGTGACCCTTTTACAAATATAAAATCAAATAACAAACTGGTGCGTACGTGCTTACGGTTAAGAGTTCGAATGCAGAAGGCTAAAGTCTGAAGGCAAAAAGCGAGGGCAAATGGCCTGGAGCCATAGAGGGATATGACTTGTATAACCTCACGGAGGTCGCATGCTTAGCCTAAATTAGGAATTAATTATGTGCACTCGAGGAGGGGGCGACAAAGGTTTAGAGTCGCGGAAGGAAGTTCGGGAAACATTGGGGTGGATGGAGTGTGTCACCGTGGTGTATGAGGTAGGGAAGGTAGGATACTGGCTGAATACGAAAGGCCGATAAGTTAGTTTATGTATGATAAGTCACTTTTGAAGTATATGGATCTTGTGGACGAAAAGTTATTGTGACACCACTTTATCCGTATAATAATCAGGACCGTATTAGCCATTGCTGCGCTCCCACGGCAGCCACTACCTGACACCCCTGGCCATATGTACAAACTAAAAAAGGTCGTCAGAACTTCCCGTAATTGACCAATTTACAATTTACAAAGGCTGCATTTTTTACGATTCAATATCTGGAAAGGTATTCTTTCCAATCCTGCCTGATTTTGTTCCAACTTTTCTGAATATTACAAACCTTCTCGGATGTCTCCGAAAATGTAATTTGTGTTTTGGTACGCTTAATCATTTACATAACATAAGTGTAAGTTATATTATAATATATATATAGTGATTCACTCATTATTTATATTATGTTGAAATAGACCCATCCTTTTCGATCCTTTCCACAGTACCGTCACGGACCCAGTTTCTAATCAGTTTGTCACATATATTACGATATAAAATTGAAGTCACATTGGAATTGTTTGAAAGAAATAACATTTAATAGCTAACTATCTCACGAGCAAGTTTGAAAACTTCACATGTTATTAATGTTATACATTTTTAAGAAAACAAATATATTAGTTCAGTGTTGTTAAATACATCACGTTTTCGCCATTTCACTTCTGCCGACTTCAAGCGAGCACGCTAAGATTTTCGGATTGTTTCTTTAATATTATTGAATGTATCGTAGCAAAGCTTTTATATCTGAGTTACTTAATACCCTTTTTGTATAAAACAATCAAAATATTAATAATAAATCTTACTTTTTTAGAAAAAAAGGGTAATTAGAAATAGGTTCGGATTTTAAGAATTTCCGCAATTTCTGATCAGTTTTATTACTACTATTTTAAATATTAAAATACCTTTAATTGTTCTTACCTTATCAAATAACAGCAATAAAAGTTGTTTTAACACACACAAACATCTTTCTTAGTTCAAAGTCTCGTAAAATTCACTGACACATCGCATGTTTTATAGGTTTACTTTGTAGGTTATAATACTTACCGACCGAGTGATCAGATTGACTGTCGTGTGGTCGACTGAGTACAAATAATCGAATATTTATTTCATTAATCACCACTACATAAATAAGAAATGTTAACTAGTTATCATAGTTACTATTATAATATTGTTTAATGTGTTTTTGCTTGTTGTATGAGATAATTATACGTTAACAAAATTTGATTAGAAATAGGGTCTTGATCTGAACAGAAATTACTCCCATGTATCATTTAGGTGATCAGAAATCACTCCCTGCTACTTTTTTCTTTAAAGATTTGTAAATAATTAATTTCTGATTCTGTCTGCATTTTTCACATTTCATATGAAAGATTAAGAGTTATATTTATCATTAGAAATGTTTCTTTTTAGTAAAGAGTTCATTTTCAAATTGTAATGCATCAAATATCCCGACATAGCGTCTTAGCTGATTAGAAACTGGGTCCATGACGGTATATAAAAACTATTCAACAAGTAGAAAAATATCACTATAACAAATAGAAAGGTAATCAAAGTGGTTAATATATTTAATATTTATTCTATTTATACATTTTTTTTAAGTGGCATTTCGAACTCAAAAGTTTATCGCCTCATCTACGCAAGCCTTCCACGTTTCCCTATATTATGCCAACCCCATCCATTTCGCGCCCTCCCGTCCAATTTCAGTTACGTCTGCTTTTACGTTATCCTCCCATCTGCGTCTAGGTCTACCTTGAGATCGCTTTGCTTTCGATTTTCCTTTGATTATGGGCGCTGCAGTTTCCTCATCTTTCTTTGGCCCGTATATTTTCCGCAGAACCTTATTTTCAAATACCCTAAAACGATTTTCTTCCGCTTTAGTGAGCGCCCAGGTTTCGCACCCGTACAAGATTACCGGCATTATTATAGTCCTATATATCCTTATTTTGACATTTTTCGACAGTAGCTTTGACTTAAGTAATCTATTCACAGCGTAGAATCAAGCATTAACCGAATGAAGTCTCTTATTAATCTCGGCTTTAATTTCGTTTCCATCATTTATAGTTGTACCTAAATATCTGAATTCGCTAACCTTTTCAAAAGTGAAATTTCCAACTCTGAGATCCCTCTCTTCTTCGCGAATGCCCAGTTTCTCCATGATCATATATTTCGTTTTCGATTCGCTCACTTCTAACCCCGTGTCTTTAGCTGCATTTATAAGGATTTCCGCGTTTCTCGCCACCGTTTCACTATTATCTCCCACTATATCCAAGTCATCCGCATAACCTAAAATCTGCGTTGTTCCGTTGAGTGTTGCTCCTAGCTCGCTAGCCTGCATTTTTCTAACAACATACTCTAGCGTCAAGTTAAAGAGTACCGTTGAAAGCCCGTCACCTTGCTTCAAACCGTCGCGTATCATGAACGATTCGGATACATTACCGCCTACTCGGACCTTTCCAGTGCTTCCGTTCAGACATATTTGAATTAATTTTACGAGTTTTTTTGGTACGCCAAGGAGCACTAGGATTTCATACATTTTGCTTCGTTTGACAGAGTCGTACGCTTTCTTAAAGTCCACAAATAGCTAGTGTATAGTTTCGCAATATTCCCACTTTTTCTCTAATAATTGTCTTATGGTAAACATTTGATCGCGCGTTGACCTGTTGCGCCGGAAACAACACTGATAATCTTTTATTATTATATCTTCCGCGAATGGTGTGAGTCTGGCCTGTATTATGTTTGACAGAACTTTGTAGCAGGTAGCTAAAAGTGAGATTCCCCGGTAGTTATTGCAGTCTGTTTTATCTCCCGTTTTAAAGATCGGTATGATGATGGATTCTTTCCAATTTTCTGGTATTGTTTCATTTCTCCAAATAGCACATACTAGATCGAAAATTTTAGATGTAAGCGCGGTGCCCCCATATTTAAGTAGTTCAGCTGGTATAGAAACGTTTCCTGCGGCCTTATTGTTTTTTAGCTTTTTGATCGCGGCCTCTAGTTCTTTATAGGTCGGTTCGTCCATATGGAGTTCAGCAGTGTGGATTTCGTCTCCCATTTCCTCGGAGTTTTCATGCACGTTTAATAACTTATCGAAATAGTCTTTCCATAATTTCAATAGTTCATTTTCGCTTGTCACGAGGTTCCCGTCCTTATCTTTCATTACCTGCGATCTACTCTAAAAACCCTTCCTAATAGCGTTTATTTCTTTGTACATCTCGCGCGGATTATTTTCCTTACTATTAGTTTCTATTTTTCTAATTTCATTTTTCTGATACTCGCGCTTCTTGTTTCTGTAAATCACACCCACTTGCTTTCTTATTTCATGGTATTCTTCTACGGCCCTACCGCTTTCATTGTGTGCGCTATCTAATTTAGCCTTCTTGCGCCTTTCAAACCAGAGTTCGCACTCTTCGTCAAACCATGGTTTGCTCTTCGGCCTTTTTTTCTTACCCAGTACTTTGTTCGCGGCCCCTTTTATAGTTTTTTCGATAGCCCCCCACAACCTGTTCGGATTGTCATCTACTCCCGTCTGTGCATCCGTTTCCTCGAGCATCTGAAATCGGTTGCTAACTTCTACTTGGTACTTGATTCGCTCTACCCCACTTCGTAGTTATCCAATATCAAAGGTTTCTACTTTGTTCGCTCGCTTACTATTTTGACCGGCTACTAATCTGGCTCTTAATTTGGCCACTACTAGATAATGGTCCGAGTCGAAATCCGCCCCCTATAGGTCCTTACGTCGAGTACATTGGTATGGCGCCTCTTATCGATAAGAAAATGATCGATTTGATTGTGCGTGGCCCCGTCCGGCGATGTCCACGTTGCCTTGTGTATATCCTTGTGCTTGAAGCACGTGGTCTTGACTATAAGATCTTTTGCGGCCGCGAAATTTATGACCCTAATACAGTTATCGTTGCTGGTTTCGTGCAGACTTTCTTTGCCTATAGTGGGCCTAAACGTTTCCTCTCTCCCTATTTAAGCATTGAATCCCCCACTACTATTTTGATGTCATAAGACGCGAATTGATCGATTAATTGCTCTAAAGTTTCATAATAAAGATCTTTGACTTCTTCCTGTTTGTCCTCCGTAGGACAGTGGACGTTAATAACCACGTAATTATACCACGCTCCTTCGATGATGATATACGAGAGTCGGTCATTCACGAAATTGCACTTTTAATGGAATGTATGATGCTTTTGTTAACAAGAAATCCGGTGCCTAGGGAATGCCCGCTCGCGCCCCCATATAAAAAGGTGAAGTTAACGGATCCTAGCATCGCGTTATCTTTCCATCGGGTTTCTTGTATTGATACCAAATCTAAATTATACCTCTTAGTTTCATTTATGATTTCCCGGAACGCACCCGCTCTGTGTAGACTGCGTACATTTCAGATTCTCACCCTTAAGTTCCTTTTGGTTTTGGTTTGGTTTTGTTTTCTTTGAGCCATGATAGTAAGTTAAACCCGCGCGTTTTGGATCCTGTTCCGATTGTAGGTCAGTCCATCCGTCTAGGGGTGATAACCCTCATACGTTCCTAGAACTAAGTATGAGAGCTTTCCGACTTTGGCGAGGACATAGTCGACTCGTCGTCAGACATACTCGGTTTCATTCTCATATCCTAACGCCCCCCTGCAAGGCAGCGCGCCTTCGCTGGCTTCGTTGCCGTGTAAGACCAGATGGCGAATCATTCTACACATCCCCTCTCAGGGCAGTTGTCATCGCTCCCGCATCCTCCACGACAGCAGGATTTTTGACCCATTTTTTGTTTGAAATGTGTGGTAAAGGAGATAGATTACAGAGTAAGGTAGAAGAAGAAAGTAAGATAGGAGATTTTGTATAGTGTTTGTAGTTGTTGTGGTGCTTGCATAGTGTTTCTAGATGAATGCGTTCACCAGTGCGGGCTCATCACACCCACGCCTGGGCCTATCGGCTGTCCGCGACTGCTTATTCAATTTATTCGCAGCTAACCTCTTTCTCAGGGGTCGTTCCTCTATCCGCAACCTGAGGACGCGCTGTGTAGTGGTGACAGGCACCCACCCGTCCGCTCTGGACGACTACGCCCAGGACCCGCTTAGGATAACGGCGTTGCAACAGTCTATTTATACATATAAATGTTTATAATATTTAATATAAATATTTCCTGTATATTAGTCTGCACCGCGATATATTTAATATATATAGAATTTTTTATTTCTAATTTCGATAATTCGATTGTCAAAAAAAGAATATTATGTCAATCCCAGGGCAATGTAATGAAATATATTAAATCCCATAAAATGACAGCGAAATATTTTCCCCAACGCTTCAAATATTAAAACTTATTAATCTAGGTCATATTTGGAAAGCTCATTTTTCTAAATTACTCAAAGTACACACTATAATAATAAATTCATAAGCCCTAAACCCTACACCCAACTACCCCGAGCAGAGCATTTTGCACTAAATGTTTTCATAATAATATCGTAAACCCTAAATCCTAAACTCTAAACCCAACGACCTCAAGTTGAGCATTTTGCAATTAAAAAATGTTGCTATTGAAAAATGGACAATCGGCAGTAAACAAATTTATATAATAGAATTATTAACCTTAAATCCTAAACGCAAAGTGAGTAATTTACAATAAAAAATTTTCATAATGAAATCATAAACCTAAACCCTAAACCTAACTATCCTAAGCGAAGCATTTTGAAATTAAAAAATTTTAACAATTAAACCATACGTTCTAAAACTAAATTCCTAAACTCAACCATCCCGAGCTGAGCCTTTTGCAAATAAATAATTTTAATAATAAATGCATAAGCTCTAGGCGGCGCGCAAACTCCCGAGCGCGCTTAGGCGGCGCGCGGAGTCACAAGGTCGCGCGCACAAAGAGCCGGGGGAAGGAACTTCGTGCCACGAGTCTCGTTCCCTATGTCGCGTGTACAATGTAAATTACTTACTTCTATAAGCGCTTTCGCCTACCGGAGCGCCGATGATGAGTTCGCTGCTTCTCTCTCTCTCTCTCTCTCTCTCTCTCTCTCTCTCTCTCTCTCTCTCTCTCTCTCTCTCTCTCTCTCTTACGCTCGAGGCGTCCGGCGGACGACGGAGAAGTAAGCCTCGCTCGCCAAAGCTACTGGACTGCAAGCAGCCTGCGTCTTTCGGGTGGGCGTTGGTGTTGCCGGTGGAGCTCGTTCTGTGGAGCTGACCTCCCCTCCTCGCGGACACACACACACTCGCTCTCTCTCTCTCTCTTTCTCCTACGATTACCCTGCGCGCGAGATGCCGTATCTCTATTATTCTCGCTTCGTCGAGAGCGTCTATATCGCGCGGCAGCCGTAACGATTCTGCCGATTCTCCCGCCGGCCCATGTGCTCGGTGCGGCGCGCTCTGTCGCGCTTCCTCCGCGCTGTTCTCTTTCGCGCCCCGAGCCGTTCTTCGCGCAATTGGTGCAGGGCCTCGAGTTCCTTCTCCCGGTCGAGGAAGCGCTGGTGCCAGTGTTTGGCCTCTTGCTCAAACCTGGCCCCGAGCATCTCTTCTCCCTGGTGGTACCGGGTGAAGACTCCTGCCTCCCTTCGGGCAGATTGGAGTGAGACTTCGAGCGTCTTCTCCAGGTCACGCTCGAGTTCGGCCCAGAACTCTCTCCATGACTGTCACCTTGGAGTTGGGCTCGGGGACTGCAACTCGTCTTGTCGAGGTGTCATCGCCTCGAGCACGTTGGGCTACCACCCCTCTTTAGATGTGCATTGCGGTGGTGGGGTGAGCGCCCTGGCTTGGGCGCACTCCTCTCCGGAGTCTTGCTGCAACTCTACGGTTGTCGCAGCAGGTGCCTCCTCCGATGGCGGCAGCCGTGGTCGACGCCGGGTGGCTGGGTGGTTTTCCACTCCTGCCTCCCTCTCTTCCTCGAAGACTGTTCCGAGCGACGACCAATCGTCGTCAGAACTGATTTCAGATTCGGAAGGGGGCCTCTCCTCGTTCGTCGGTGCGCCTAATGATGTGACTAAGCGCACGAATTGGCTCACAATGGCGGCAAGCTGGTCTGGGCTGGCTGATGGTCCCATCTTGGTCACTGAGGTCCCGTTCTCATCCATCCTGAAACGAAGAGAGACGGGGGGGGGGCGGCTGTCAAGAGAGTTGACCATACGGGCGGCCCAGCGTTAAGCAACGTTCTTACGCGGGCGCCCTCTCCCTCGCTTTGGGACTATTTTGGGTGTCGCATCAGTAACCGATTGTATACCCGAGCTTTGCGTCGCGTACGTGGTTTTTCGAGGTCTTTCTCGTTTTCTCGGTAAGGTCGGGACGGGTGAATCGTCGGTCGGGTTCGCGGTCGCGGTCGCTTGCGTTACATATGCCGGAGGTTCGTCTTCTGACTCGCTCGCAGAACTGCGCACATGCGCGGAGCTTCGCTGCGCTGTCGGCGGGTCGCACGTCGCCGCGGTTACGCTCGCATCCCTCGGTGGTCGAGTAACCTCGATGCTATCTTTTTTGTCTTCGTCAGGTAATTTGGGCCCTTGATCGCCCAAGTAACCCCTTTTTAGCTGGCGAGCGGGAATCTTATCTACGATCCTGCTCAGCTCGTCGACCAGTTGAAAGGTATTCGACCCGAGTTTAGCTTTTATCCTATATGGGCCAATAAAATTCGGTGCATATATGGCCGTGCGGCTTTCAATCGTTGATGATAAAACGTGGTTTTGTTGCCAAACTACGTCACCAACCTCGAAACCTGGATCTCGGTGTTTGGCGTTATAATACCACGCCTGTCGGTCGTGCGCCTCTTCAAAATGCTCGTTTGCTTGCGCTCTTAGCTGTTCTAGGTCGCGCATTCGTTGGCTCCATGCCCCGAGCGCTTCACTCTGCAGCCCTTCGGCTGCAGCCGCGTCTTGTGCTCTCCGCGCTGAGGACGCTTGTGCCGGTTGAGGGCCGTAGTTAAGCGTTGCTGGGCTCACACCAGTCGAGTCGTGTACCGCTGTGTTATAAGCGAACACCAGCTCGTTAAGGTGCTGATCCCACGTGCAATGGTTCTCAACCGGGTTGGCCTGAGGGTGGTAAGGCAGCCTTGTTTCGTGCCGTACACTATATTTTTCAAGAAACTCGTCCATTGTACGGTTCTTAAAATCCGTGCCATTTTCGGATAGAAACACTTCTGGAGCGCCGTGTCGCAGAAATATTTTCTCGTGCAGTTCTTACTGGACTGTTTTCGCATTAGCCTTCTTGATGGGGATAACTTATATCCAGCGAGTGACGAAATCCTGAAAGACGAGTATGTATTCATACCCGCGAGCTGTCCTCGGTTTGCGGCCCATTATATCGACGGCCACAACTTGCCATGGGCAACTGATGACCCGTCGGTCCAGCCTGCTGGTGCACGCTGCTCCACCTTTACTTGCTGGCTCGTCAGGCACCTGCGTACGTACTTTTCGACGTCCAGGTACATCCTGGGCCAATAGTAATAAATCCTGACATGCGCAAGAGTTTTATCGCACCCAAGGTGTTCAGAGGTAGGCTCATCGTGACACTGCGAGGATCTCGCTCGGCGATAGTCAAGTTAGGCCGACGTCCCGACCGAATGACGCCATTAGAGCATGTAGGGTCCCTCCGTGGTCCCTGTCTACCTCGGCTCTACTTCCTGGGAGGTGTTGGTGGCCCCTCGCAGCTCGGAGTCTCCCGCGACGGTTAGGGCTTTACGGGAACTGGTGATGGGTCTCGTGGTTCCACCACAGACACATAGTCCTCGACCGTCAACTGGCGCCGTGGATTCGGATTATTCCGTGCTCGCCTCGCTCTCCGCCGAGCACTACGATTCATCGGGTTTAGGTGGTCAGAAATTTCCATTCTTCTGACGTCCTCTTCTTTTGGCGTCACTAGTGTCACCCCGATCCAGGTCCCATTCCAACGTCTGTCCATCATGTCCTCCTTCCACCGGTAGGACTGGCAATACGTACTCCGGCGGAAGGTTTAGTTCCCGCCATATCTGAGGGGCTTCTACACCCTCCTGGACTTGCCTCTGGAGAGTGGACGGTTCTTGGGAGTCAATCCGCCCTTCATCCTCCCTGGGTAAATCTCCGGGCTCTATACGTGGGGAGCAGAACAGAGGAGGGCTACCGGTCGTTAAGAAAGCATTGAGCTCCTCCTCTGCCTCTCGACTCTCCCGTTCTTCTGGACTCTCGTTCGTCCTCCCTTCAGAGCCAACTCCAGGCTCCCTTCTGGGAAAGGGGGCGGCGAACTCGTTGGTAACCACTTCCGCGGAGTAGTGGCGGCGAAGCTGGAGGTTTTTGGGAATGGTTCCCGTCCTGGCCGCCAGTTTCCGGGCCTCTTCTTCCGTGAGTGGGTTAAATCATGCTCCTGGGTCTGGGTGACGGGTGGCGATGGTCACCGTCCTCCCACTAGCCACTCCTCCCAATCCTCATTTCTGAGGGGGCTTCCGGTGAGGAGATCTAGGGTGTGGCCCTCTCCGGTGGTCTCACGGTCCACCTCCATCTCCCATGGATCTTTCTCTATTTCCTCTTCGCCTGCATTTCCTGTTCCAGCTTCATCCCCCGTACCTCCTTCTACCCCTTGCCCCCTCTTTCTTTCCAAGGGTTCTTCAGAGTCCCCTCCGAACCAATCTTCCTCTTCGTCTTCCTCTGCGTGGCTTTCTTCTGGCACCACTGCCAATATGGGCAGGTTAGCGACCTCTCCAGCGTTCTCTTCGCTCATTAACTTCTCTTCCTCCATCTCGTCGTCTTCCGGTAACGTAGCTAAGGAAAGGGGGGTCGCCAACCCTCGCCCTTCCATGACTCCTACCCATCGGTCTGATGCCGCATCCATCGTATCGTCGTGTACTCTCTGTCGTTTCTCCTCTAGCTTTCGGACTTCGGCCTCCTCTAATACCTCCCGCTGCCGCTTGGCTTCCCGATACTCTTCAACCGTCATAAATTCTTCAGCATCAGGAAGGGGATTGGGTTCCGGAGGTCGGGGCCTCACGAAGTCATGAGGAACGACATCGAATGCTGGCGGTTCGAAGGTAGTGCTTGGGCGATGTTGGGTCCTGCCCTCGACGGTACGACGACGGAGCGATCTCATGATACTACTATTATTACTATCATCTAGTTGTAGGAACAACACACAAACAAAAAAAAATAAGGAAAATATCAAGCCACTGGCTCTCAGGTTCGCTCATTTATTAAGGGGTTCTGGGGTTTTGATTCGGTCGTGGTGGCTCCCCGAAGAGGGACGTAACGTTTCAGTTGCTTTACTGCTATCTTCACGATTTTCCTTCCCGTACCCGCACCCTCTCCTAGGATATACACACCCGGCGATTCTACTCCTACTATCTCTAACGGTCCCTTGTAACTTTTTGCTAACTTTGCCGAGAATCGTATCGCGGCGTTTGATAATACGTGAGTTTCCCTCAGTACTAAATCCCCTATATTAAATCCAGTGTCCTTTCTACCCTTATTATAAACTTTCTCCTGTTTATCCTTCGCGCATTCAATGTGACTTATAACTAAGTCTCTCAACGCGTCTAGTCTCCGCATTCTATCTAACGAAATTTCCAGGTCTATTTGTAACTTTGGTGTCGTGGACTCCACTTCTCTCCGCAGGCTTTTAACTGGCGTTGGGTGTCTGCTAAAGTTTAGGTAGGCGGGTGAAGTCTTTAGGGACGATTGCATTGCCGTATTCACCGCATAGCGGAATTCACGTAGATGCTTGTCCCCATCCTGGAGATCTGCTTGGACAAGCGTGGCGATCATGGTCTTCAATGTCCTGTTGCTTCGTTCTACTCGTTGAATATCGTCCAGTTCGGATATCCCCGCGCATTCTGCATAAATCGTCGCCGTCTCTCCACCTTCGCTCTTACAAAACGGTCTCCATTCTCCGTCTGGTACCTTCCATTGTGACGAATGATCGATGGCTATCATGAACGTGTCCCGGAAATCTTTTCCCAGGACGAGTTCATGGTCTATGTTCTTGGTGGCTCATACCTGCATGATTTCGCAGCGTCCGTCTACCTCAAAGTTGACCTTCAATGTACCTAATCCCGGAGATATTGCACCTGTTACCGTTTTCAAAACAATACTACTGGTTATGAGTCTGTTCGGTATTGTTCTGTAATTCTAGATCCCACAAACGTCACTACTGACCCTGAATCAAATAGTGCGGTGTAGGTCTGACCGCCTGGCACTACTTTCAGGTAATCTCTATCGTCGAACGTCGTTCCGGCCACCGGCTCTTCTTCTACTGCAGATTCGTTCACTTTCTCCTCACTTTGTCTAGGTCCCTGCACCCATAGGTCATCCGAATATTTACAAGCTGACTGCATCACCTCAGCTCCGATCCATGAAGCGAATTTCTCTGCTTGTTTCTTTTCTTGTTTTGTTACTGGTGCCTGGGTTTCTTCTCTTCCCACTTAGCTCCGGTAATCATTTTCATCTACTAATGGCCCGTCGAGCAGTGGTTCATCCTCCTTCTTTTCCACTTAGCCCCGGTAACCATTTTTATTTAATGGCCCGTCGAGCTGTGGTTCATCCTCCTCCTTCTCCACTTGACCCCCGTAACCAGATTTATTTAATGGCTCATCAAGCTGTGGTTCATCCTCCTTCTTTTCCACTTGGCCCCGGTAACCAGTTTTATTTAATGGCCCGTCGAGCTGTGGTTCATCCTTCTTTTTTTCCACTTGGCTCCGGTAACCATACTTATTTAATGGCCCGTCGAGCTGTGATTCTTCCATCTTCTTTTCCACTTGGCCCCGGTAACCATATTTATTTAATGGCCCGTCGAGCTGTGGTTCATCCTCCTTCTTCTTCTTCTGCAGCACTTGGCCCCGGTCACCATGGTTGGTCAATGGCCCGTCAAGCTGTGCTTCTTCCATCTTCTTCTTTCCCATCAACTTCTCTACGGTCGTTCGGATATGTTCCAATTTAGCGTAGTCTTCTTCGTCATCCCCGATCTGTTCTTCTCGTACGCCGCTATGCTGTGCCCTTCGCATTTGTTGCTCGAGCTTTTCAAACGTGGTGGCTTCCGCATCCGCTCTTACTACGTCTTGTCGCTCTCCTACTCCGACTATATACGCCTGCCTTAGGGGTAAATGTGACTTACCCCACTCCCCCCCTGAACGGGTCAGCGGGCGACACCGCATGTCCAGGCTGGGGCCGAAAATCACCGTCGTGGGCCCTTACTGGTTTAGCGTGGGGGGCGTGGGACCCTGCAGTCCCCCAGCGCGTCCGTTTCCCCACATCTCTCGTAGAGATGCACAGTCCGAGCAATTTGTAAAGGTGAAGCCCTTTTTGCCACATACCTGACAGAACAGGTTCCCCTGTGGCGCTCGAACAGGGCATTGTGCCAACCTATGGCCTTTCTGTCTACACCAGTAGCGCTCTATGTTCGGACACTCTGGCGCTCGGTGTCCTACCGTTTGGCAGTGGTAACAGGCTCCGTAGAAGGGACGACTATTCTCTTCCTGGCGACCGGGATGCTGGTAGCTTTATCTCTGGTAATTGTGAGTGTTATTCAGCCCTCCGTTAGCATTGTAGCGTTGTTCCACAGGGAACGTGTGTGTTGGTGAGGGCGGCCATTGCGTTGTACTTCCAACGAAAGTGTTACCAGTGGGAGGTTGCCCTCCACTGGTCGCCTGCGCGGTGCTCGGAGCCATAGCTGCCTCCTCCACTTCTTCCAATTGGTTGACTGTTGTAGTTTCTTTTTTAGTAATTGTTGTTTCTGGCGTTTTTGTTGTTCTTGTTTTTCCCTTTGTCATAAGTTGGCTGTAATTCATTTTCGCCATTTCCAATTGCTGCTATTGGCGTTATGGTTTCTTCTAACGCTGCTACTCTAACTCTATTGGTGCCTCCTGTCCATGCTGCGGCAGGGATTCTGCTCTTGGTCTTGGGCGGTGCGGAATTCCACTGTTCTTTCCGCTCCTTTCTCTGTTCCATTTCTCTACAGTATTTCTCGACGTCTTCATAACTTCTGATCTTCTTTTCCTTAATCGCGTCCTAGTACTCGGGGCTTAGTTTATCCTTCAGTATCCGTAACTGTTCTCTTAGCGTGGGTGGTTTCTTGAAGTGGCTTACTTTAAGTAATGGGAGATCTTTTCTCCATCTCCTTGTGAGCGCTCATACAGTTCGTCCATTACATCATTGTAATCCATTTCCCTTAGGTACTGGTGTTTAAATGCAGTTTTAAACTTCTTCCATGTTCTTATGGTTTAGGATATGGTTCTGTACCACATGCTTGATTTTTTATCCAGTATGGATGGTATGGCTCTGAGTACTTCTTTTCCTGATAGTCTACTGTATGTTTTACAGTCACTCACCCTGGCCAGGAATCCTTCTGGGTCTTCGCCCGAGAAGCTAAGTTTCCACCCCTGTACTATCTTCATACAGTCTAGAGATTTATGTGCGCGACTGTCTTAATTGTGCCATCTCCTGCTGGATTTATTTTCTGCTACTATTCTCCTGTCGTCGCTACGGGAGGTGCTACTGCTTTTGTTAGTACTACTTCCATCACTACTGCTACTTTCTTCTCTTTTCTTTCTCCTATTGTTCTTCTTGTACGACTCCATATTCGTATCTATTTGTGCGTCCGTACTGGAGGAGTGGCGGCTTCGTGTTCTTCGGTAAAATTTTCTACTTTTATCCTGTTTTTGTTCCTCTCTTCTCGACTTATCTTCTCTTCTTCTCGTGTTGCTGTGTTCTGAGTAGACCTTGGGTTGTTTTATCCCTTGGAATTCTAGTTTGTTCGGGACTGGCTGCATCGTTCGGCGGGGCGTTCCTTCTATTAATTTCTCCAGCGTCTGTAAAGTACGCATTGGCTTCTTCTTTTGCTTCTGACGTTCTTCGCGCAATCGTTTGATGCTATTTGCTATTTGTGCGTAGTGTCTTCATTTTTCCGTATCTATATTTTCTTCCTGTGAATCGGCAGTTGATTCTACTTCTGTCTCTGCCGTTTCGTCCTCTGGCCTCCTTTGTACCGTTCCTTGATTATTACTGGCTTCCGCTAGTGGTCCACTATTACCTGCTGCTAGTGTGGCTACTGTTTGATGTTCTGTATTTGCGTTATTCTGCGACACTGGTGTGGATTGAGTTGTAGTTGGCGACGCTCGACTTATTGGGGACGGTTGCACGGTCAGCTAATTAGTGACTACTACCATGTTTTGTAGGTTTGTCCTTAGTTGGTTTAGTGACCATGCATCTAGTCCGTAATAGATTGGGTGTGACGCTAGATAGTTAGCCAGTTCCCTGTTTAAGGTTATTCTTATTGCTGTTGGTTCTAGCCTCGGTTGTATCGTTTGCGGTATCCCCACTGCTGTATTTGTCACTCTTTCTATTTCTTGGATTTCTGGCTCTGATGTCTCTACTTCCGACTGGCTTGGATTTTCCGACGTTGTACTAGCTGTCACGTTTCCCTTTCGCCTGCCCCTAGCTTTCCTTGATAGTTTATCCCCCAATTCTTGAAATGCCGCTGCTGTATAAGGCGGAGCGTGTCCGTCATTATCCCAGTCATAGAGAAAGGGTACTTCTTTCTCTGGTTCTGCCTGCCATATCATGGCCCTTAACAGTCTATCCCGTAATGTTAATATGGTCCCTTCCTCACTGCAACCCAGGGCTTGAAGAGAGTCTTTCAGCTCCTCATCCGTCAATTTCTTCATGTATCTGTTATACAGTCTTATTTCTCTCGTCATTTTCAGCTGGTTCATGATTGCTTTATGGTGTTCCATCTCTTCTGCCGTCACTACTAACAATAGCTTCTTTTGTTTCTTAGGCGGCAATATATGTGATGGAGTTTCCTACCTATTTAAATGTTGTTTGCTAAAGTCAAGAGTTTAGGCGTTGACTTAGAGAAAGCGAAAGGACAAAACAGAGAAAGAAAAAAAATTGTTGACTTCTGAATACTGATAATTTCCCTACTATTTTCCTGTATCCGATGAACACCCCAAAATTTCGTCCCTTACTAAAGGGCTAACCGAACGAAAGCCAACAAATAAAAACACAGGTTTGGGTAATTTTAGAATCTGAAAACGTCCCGACTCCCAAAAAAGCAAAATTTATCAAAATTTAATTTGTAACCGTTACCAATAAAAAAAAAAGTTTTAAACTCCTTTCCGCGAACGACTACGGTTCCCGTACTCTTTTGGTCCTATCAGTTACTGGTTTTGATTAAAATCAGATGCGTTTTTTTTTAAATTTTTCCGATTTCCGGGGAAAACAAAAGGTTTTCCAACTCCGAATCACATCTCTCGCCACTATAGCTTCTGTAATGTAACTTTGAAATACCACCTCCCCTACGGGAGCCACCAAGCACCGCAACGAGGGCACAGAACAACTTTGCGAGGTGAACGTCCTTTAGTTGGGGTTTGGTCGGGGATCAGCCTCACAGCCTCGTGTCAATTATTCAATATAATATGTATATGGATATATATAAAAAATAATGTAAATGGAGATTACCGTTGATCTTGTTTATCAATAAGGGGCAAACAAAATTTTCCTTCGTAATCTTTATCGTTGTTTTTAATATCTTCCCGTAAATAAACCCCTCTTTCCCTGCCAGCACTTAGACGTAAGTGATCCGCGTTCTACTGTTCGCGTCGAGTGAAAGGAACAACAAATGGGGATTCAACAACAGATTCTTCGGAAAATCGACAATCTCAACACCTCAATTTCTCCAATGTTAAGAGAGAATTTTTAAACACCTCCGAAAATTTCGAAAGGGAAGAGAAAAATAAATCCTAAATTTTTCCGGAAAATTCGAAAATTTTCCCGGAAAATTAACCAAATTTAATTTTTACTTTCCATTTTAATTAAAAAAAATTTTAATTTTTCCGGAAAATTAACCGAATTTAATTTTCAACTTTCCGTTTAAGTTAAAAAAAATGAAAATTTTTCCAGAAAATTCGAAAATGTTCCAGGAAAATTAACCGAATTTAATTTTTAACTTGCCATTTTAATTAGAAAAAAAATTTAATTTTTCCAGCAAAATTCGAAAATTTTCCCGGAAAATTAATCGAATTTAATTTTGAATTGTCCTTTCAAATAAAATTTTTTTTTTAATTTGTCCGGAAAATTCGAAAATTTTCCCGCACTACCACCAACACTTCTGTTTAACTGACCGAATTCGCTTAGGGGGGATGGGGAGAATTTTACCGTTTTCCTCCCGCCTGTACACTCGACTGACTTAAATAATTTTGTGTGCTCGGTTTGTGCTTGCACGCCTAGCGCCATTTAAATTTTTCCTAGCGAAAATTTCCTGTCTTCCCTATTTACCGTCTATTTATTATCGATCTAATCAAAAGCCCCACGAGTGGGCGACATGTGACGTTATACTTTATTATTTAGAAATGTAACGTTGTCGTCATTTAATGTTGCTCTCGGCTCTTAACTAAATAAGGCCTGAACACATTCGCGAGAGCATAAGCGAATTTTTTTCGGACGCTAGCTTATGCTGTCTCCAGTGTGAGGTTTCTTACTCTCACCATCGGGTCCTCAATTAGTCTTGCAACTGGGTGCTGGCTATCTGGGTCGATATTATCGTTAAGGATGGTAGACCCAGTTCTCTTATTGCGCAGTCTGTTGATGTATTCGTTGCGCTACTGTGTGCGCGATTCGAATGCAGCTTCTGGCTCTAGGCTTTGTTGGAAGTCATCTTCCGAATATTCACCCAGAAGCCATTTCTGTAGTCCAGCGGCTTGCTGCAACCGTAAGCCTCCGCGCTTTAGTTGTAACTGGTGCAGGGTCTCATCGAGCTCCTGTGCCTCGAGTGAGAAGCACCAGTTCTCCAAAGCCTCTATGGTTTGGTGTGACATTTTTGTTTCGACTGTACGTGCGCGCTTTTCTAAATTTTTGCTACATACACACTAAAAAAACTGATGAGAATATCGTAGTGTGATTTTGGGATTTCAATGTAAATTCCAATATCGCACTATGGCTGCCGTGCGACTTTAATTACATTCATGCACATTCCTTTTTACAAGCACGATAAATATTTTTTTCCGCTAGCAAACGGTTTTCTCTTCTGTGCGTAACTTTTATTTACTTTTAATTAAAAGGTTTGTTGCAGGCTGAAAAACTTTTTTCTATGACAATTTGTCCGATTTTCGCAAAAAAAAAACAAGAAAACGTAAAAAAAAATTTTTTTCCAAAAAGTCCCGACCAAAATTTATTGAAAATTTTTCCAAAAAAAGGTTCTTGTCAATCGACTCAGAAATGGTCCCTGTGAAGTTAATTAAAGAAAATTTTCCAAGAAGAATTTTCCGAAAATTTTTCACCAAAAACTTAAATTTTGGTTCCCATTCAAAACATGCTTAAAATCACAAAAAGAAATTTTTTAAATTCATAAAATAAACCAAAAAAAAATTGAAAAATAAAACAAAAATAATTTTAAAAATTTCGCCAAAGTCAAAAAAGAATTTTTAAATTCAAAAATAAACCAAAAAAATATTTGGAATTCAAAAATATTCCAAAAAAAACTTTTCCGAATATTTCCGGAGTTTTCTCAAGATATTCCACTGAAAATCTTCTTGGGTTTAGATTCTTCAACCTGCAAATACATACTGTACTATTTGTGCTTCTCACACACTCGTGCACAGTTTGTGCTGCACTCCGTTTATGCACTCACACGCTGAAATGCACACATAAAAAAAGAAACCTAAAAGAGGCGTTCGTGTAGTCACCCATACACACCAGTACAGTTTCAGTGCGCGTACTCTATCTGCGCGCGGCTGTGCTTGTAACTGCTTTTGTACATATGCGGTTACTTGCGCGCACGGAAAGCAGCCTGTATGTCGTTTCACGATATGTGTGTGCACTGACACGGCTGTAGTGCGCGCACTTTTCCTGCATTTACTTTGCTGCCTCGTGCAAGGCGCTGTGTGCACACGTATAGTCGCCGAGCCGCCTGTGCTCGTGTTATACTTACTAGTATATCTATATATATTGTCGCTTAGCATGGGCAACTGCGCGCGGAGTTTTTCTCCCGTGTGAATCGAAGCACTTGCCCAATTTGCTGGTCTTTTCCTCAGCATTCTTTGCGGCTTCGATTCGCTCGTTGCGCGCTGTTTATATTGCTGGCTGCTACGAATATTATTTCGTGGTTTCGAAATAATACTCGCGCTCTTCGCCAATGCCAGCGATATCGAGTCTTTCACTCATGTTTAGTCTGCCCGTGCTGAGCAGTTAGTTGTTCGCTCTGCTGTGTATTACTATACTCAGCTTACTGTAAACAAGGGTCACCTTACCTTGATTACAGCACCGCACGCGAGCTCCTTGTGCTGCTAATACCTCTAAATATTCGCGCTGAATATTGAGCTCGGCTAAGAGTGATTTTATCGCGTGATTTTATTTCCGACGCGAATAAAATTTACGAGATGGGAGAATTTATTTTTCCCTTATGCTGCTCGCGGTCCCTATCAAACCCTACACGTTCATGGGCGCCATATTACAGGAGGATTAACTAATTGGTCGTATGTTAATAATAATAATAACAATATAGGCAGCGCGCGTCTCTTCGACGCGCTGCTCGATCACTAGCTTACCTGCTACTTGCGAATATCTCGCTTCAGCCGTGTGTACCTTTCCTACGACGGCAACGTGCAGCCGGCTAATCTGGTTCCAGTGTCGTTTCCCGCGAAACCGGGGGATAAGGACGAGGATCATGCGATTGTCAGCAAGTGTAAATAAAAGAAGGGGAGAACTCAATTCTTAACAAAACACATGTATATTATGTATTAAATTCCGTACAAGCGGGGACGTGGAGTTACAAGGTCGCGCGCACAAAGAGCTACGGGGGAAGGGACTTCGTGCCACGGCTTCCCCGAGTCTCGTTCCCTACGTCGCGTGTACAATGTAAATTACTTACTTATATAAGCGCTTTCGCCTACCGGAGCGCCGATGATGAGCTCGCTGCTTCTCTCTCTCTCTCTCTCGCTCTCTCTCTCGCTCTCTCTCTCTCTCTTCGTCGTGGTGCCTGCACAGTGGAACATTCTAACTATAGCTGTGATAATAAATCACAGCTTCCACTGGTCCATCGGCACGGCTTTCAACATCCAAGCAACAACACCCGGCCAGGTGTTGTTTGAGGTTAAGTGAGGTGAATACGGCAGAGTGGTGGGAGCCAAGCACGAAGCATAAATAACTTAGAGGTACCACATCAATCTGGACACACAGCACGCAGCGCCATACTATCAAGGCGCCATTTGCCGACTCGAACTGCAACTACGTGACTACCGAGGCGACACCTGCTGCATCCTAGACACACCATCATTACCTTCCACGACTCATCTTTGTCGCCACTAACATCATGGTCGACAACTGCGCCATCTGCGGGGAGGTTCCTAGGAGCAGCAACTCGCTACGTAAGTGCTGCATATGCAATATAACATATCATCCGGCGTGCAAGCCTCTTGCAGTGCTTACCCGCGTACAAAGAAGTGCACTACAGCTACAAACCAAAGCGGTAGCGTGCCAGGCATGCATCGACTCGAAGAGGTCGATGTTCGAGTCGACAGTCACGCGCGCGACGAACGCTAACAACAACATGAGTGGGAAAGAGAAAGAGCTAGCTGCGTCCACTCCGGCCAATAAAAAGTCTGCAACAGCTGCGCGCACCAATCAGGCGAGCAAGGCCGCGCCCACCAACTCCTCACTCTCTCCGTTGCTGGGGCTAGGCCCCGCCCCCACCAGCAGCCTACTCCGGTTGGCCGCGCAGTATCCTGTGACGTCACTAGGCCCGCACATTTCCAGCACGGCAGCAGAGCACAGCGGGGAATCCCCGCGTGACGTCACGGTCAGGAGTACGGATTCAAACCGAGCTAATAATACTTCGCAGTCCTCCTTCTCCAAAAATAACAGTAGCATTAATGACATAAATGCGTCCGTCATTCGTATGCTAGACAGCACCGCGTTAAAAAAGGGAACAACGGTCTCCTGCCTGGTGGAGTACGCGAATTCAACTTCAAGAAACATTGACAATGCACTTGCTAGACATTGCACCTCTATTGAAGGCTGATTGGAGGCAATTGTAAATAGGTTAAATACGTTACCAGCAGTACATACTTTGGCACTTTCAATTGAATCCAAGCTGCAAAATATTGAGGAAAAACTGTCGAAACAACACTCCCAGCTGGAGGAGATGAAAAAGGAGAAGCAAGTGCTTTGTCAAGAAATAGATAACCTAAAAATCAAAAATAAAAAATTACGCGACAGTAACGTCGACACGAACAATTTGTTGACCAATACAGAGGTAAATTATAATATGTTGATTGAAAAAAATGATAATCTAGAGCAGACTAATTTTGAGTCACAAACAAAAATTGATAATTTTATATTAAATACTTTTGAAAACGATTTCCAAAACTTAACTAATAAAATCAATAGAGTTGAAAGTGACAATAAAGAAATAATAACGAAAATAGAAAAAATAATAACAAAAGAAGACTTTACCTCTGCATATACTACTACTATCGACAAAATTGAAAGAAATGTAGAAAACATCCAAAAAGATAACCAACTTATATTAAATAAAATTGAATTCCAACAAATCGCAGTGCTCCCCAGTACACAAAACAATACCGTTTCTCTGACAAGTACAAATAAATGTAATAATAATAATAATGCGTCTGCTACAAATAGTACTTTACTCGACAATTATAGTAATATAAGCGACACAAATGACAATTGTAATATCAATAATGACGGGTTTATCCAAGTTGTAAATAGTAGAAAAAAAACATCTAGTCGTTTGAATAAGTACAATATCGACAATGATGATGCTGCAGCATCACCTGCACGAAGCACGCGGGTGCAAACGATTGATGGGGAGACAATGCACAGTAAAAACATTAAAAGCGGTAATACGGAGCTCATTATTTCAAACATTTTCGACGGTGATGTCTCTAAGCGTGTTGACGTTGCACACGCGATACTGTGCCTTGTACTTCCATCAACACGAAAAATAGATATAATAGGCACACGCCTGCTTCGGTCAGAGGAACCGACAGCTGCAGCATCAGCAGATACAAATAGCGAACGTAGACGGTCACCATGGGTTACCCTTCCCAGCAGTGCGTTAGGCGAGAAAATAATGCGAGCCAAAAAGCTTATCACTGGCTTTCATGCTAGAGATGTCGACATTGCAGCTCTTGACCAGGACACAAGGGATGGGATTATAAATGGGAAAATTTTTATAAATGAATTATTAACAAAAGAATGTTTTATTAAATATAGAAGTCTCAAGGCCCTTGCAATGAGACTTAATTTTAAATATGTTTGGCATAGAGGGGGCCGTTTCCTAGTGAAGAGGCGTGATGGCGACGTCTCTCATGAATTTTCATCTGCGGCTGATTTACAAACAATAGTGGCATCATATGCCATTAATCAACCATCACAAACTGTAAATAATATAACAAAAAACGTTGATCCAGCAAGACGACCTCCTGTCTCACCTAGCTGACTGTGATTGGTCGCAGATCGATGATCCCGCGGCGGGTGTTGACAGTCAATTAGAGTGCCTCAGTGTCAACCTCATGGCTGTGATAGATAAAATTGCGCCGTTAAAAGAATTCACGCCGAAAAAGAAAACGAATCCACCATGGGTTGATGCTGAACTAATACATCTTTACAAAAAACGTGACTCCGTACGACGACGCTATGCGCGGACCAAATACGACAGACTGTGGCGGGAGTATCAGGGCCTTGCAGCTGAAGCTGAATTACGAACGAAGGAAACAAGGGAAAGATTTTTACAAAATAGAATTTCTGAAGCGATTGATAATAAGAAAGATATCTGGAAAGAGCTCAAGGCTCTGGGCCTTCTGCCAAAGAGAGGAGCTTCATGGTTTCTCACCGGAAGAGCTCAATGCCCACTTTGCAGGGGTGTCGATCTCCCAAAATGAGGGTGATGAAGAACTTGACAACGTCCTGACCACTGCCAGTGATGACGGCTTTGTTTTCCGAGAGGTCAGCTTCTCGGACGTGGTCCTGGCTGTTGCCCACTTCTCATCACAGACCAGAGGGGAAGACGGCATTCCCCAAAGTATTGTGGCTAAGGCTCTTCCGTTTGTGGGAAATCATATTGTTAAGATCTTTAACTTCTCTCTGTCCAATGGCATTTTTCCGGGAACTTAGAAGGGAGCTCAGTTGGTGCCTTTGAAGAAGAAGCCTGTCCCATCTACGGTGTCAGATTTCCGACCAATTGCCCTACTGAGTTTCCTTTCTAAGGTCCTTGAAAAAATAGTACACGACCAAATAACTGACTTTTTACGAGAAAATAATACTTTGGACCCGATGCAGACTGGTTTTCGACAGAATCATAGTACACAGACAGCACTACTAAAACTGACGGAAGACATAAGATCAGGCATTAACAACAACAAAAAACTATTGACTATTTTGTTAATGTTTGATTTTAGCAAAGCATTCGACACCATCTTACACACTAAACTGCTGCGTAAGCTGATGCGCATGGGATTCTCCAGGAGTGTTCTCCTGTGGCTTAAGTCATATATTATGGGGAGACAACAGAAAGTCGTCACAAACACAAACGGGGATTCAGGTTGGCTAACCACCAATCTTGGCGTTCCACAGGGCTCAGTCCTGGGACCCCTGCTTTTCAGCCTGTACATAAACGACTTACAAGACGCACTAGACTTAGATGGCGTTGAACACATACTTTACGCTGACGACCTGCAAACCTACACACAAGTGACCCTGAAGGGTCTTCGTGATGGTATTAGTCGCATGTCGGCTGTAGCACGAGTAGTGTCGAACTGGGCAACGTCAGCTGGCCTGCGCCTCAATGTCGGCAAGACAAAGGCGATCATTTTTGGATCTGATCACAGCATCAAACAGGTTCAGAACCTTGACTTGGAAGGCATTGAGATACAGACCGGCGTACTCGTTCCCTTTGTCGATACAGTCACCAACCTCGGCGTGGTGATGGATGGAAGGTTGACATGGAAGCCGCAACTGAATGCGGTCAGTAGAAAAGTAGCTGGCATGTGCACTGGTACTACCTCACTTAGACTATTGCTCAGTGGTTCTTCTTGACGTGTCAGGGGAGCTCCAGACACGACTACAACGTCTACAGAATGCATGTGTGAGATACATATGTGGTGTTAGGCGTGATGAGCATATCACCGACTACAGGAAAAAACTGGACTGGTTAGATCTGAAGGTGAGGAGGGAGTATTTTATGGGGCTGCTGCTTTACAAAGCGGTTGTCATGCGGCAGCCACCATATCTTAATGCCCTCTTTGAAAAAAACCAGGCCAGGACTTCAAGTAGGGGTGGTATGAAAGAGCTCTCGGTTCCAGGGTCGCGCACCGATAAGGGCCTATTCTCATTTAGAGTTCAAGGTGCGCACCTCTGGAATTCGCTCCCGAACAGTGTGAGGTGCCTGCCATCTTTTTGTAAATTTAAAACGGCGTTTAGCAAGCACCTTAAGCAATTACATGGTGAAGAGAATGCATAGAGGTGACTCGGATATTTATTTAGACTATTTATTTATTTGAATTATTTATTTATTTAATTTATTTATTTATTTAAATTTATTTATTTATTTATTTAATTTAATTCTTTATCTGGTTTATTTATTTATTCGTCTTAGTTATTTATTAATTTATTTATTTATTAAATATGTTTAGTGTTAGGTGTGAATGTATTTATTAGCATGATTGTTAAAGTGTCATGAATGAGTGTTTTAAATTTTGACGTGATAGTATACGTAAAAATTTAGCAAAGTATGTGTATGTATTCTTTTATTTTTAATATGTTATCTCTATTGTATTTATTTTATTCTATGTATTATTTTTTGACGAAGCGTGTTTCTGTGATATCTGACTATGACTAGTTCATTATATTTAAATTTTATAAACTGACGAACTGATAAAGCGAATAATATTATTTAATAAGTAATGCAATAAGTGAACGTTAATGTAAGATAACAAATACATAAAATTGACTGATATTTTAATTCTTATAACTACATGTACATGCAATTGTAAGATTTTCGTCTCTTGATGAATAAAAAGTATATATATCTATCTATCTATCTATCTCTCTCTCTCTCTCTCTCTCTCTCTTACGCTCGAGACGTCCGGAGGACGACGGAGAAGTAGGCCTCGCCCGCCAAAGCTACTGGACTGCAAGCGGCCTGCGTCTTTCGGGTGGGCGTTGGTGTTGGCGGTAGAGCTCGTTCTCTGGAGCTGGCCTCTCCTCCTCACGGACACACACACACACTCGCTCTCTCTCTCTCTCTCTCTTTCTCCTACGATTATCCTGCGCGCGAGATGCCGTATCTCTATTATTCTCACTTCGTCGGGAGCGTCTATATCGCGCGGCAGCCGTAACGATTCTGCTGATTCTCCCGCCGGCCCATATGCTCGGTGTGGCGCGCTCTGTCGCGCTTCCTCCGCGCTGTTCACCTTCGCGCCCCAAGCCCCCGCGGCTCGAATTATCCGCGCGTTTGAATTTACGATTTGCACGTAAGGTGCATTAGTTACAACATATTTAAATTTATTAAAATTTTTAATTGCAAAATGCTTCGCTTGGAGAAATTGGGTTTATGTTTTAATTATTAAAATTTTTAAATCGCAAAATGCTCAGCTCGACGCCCTTGGGTTTAGAATTTACAATTTTATTATGCAAATTCTTTATTACTCGGCTTGGGTTATTTATGTTTAGGGTATAGGGTTTAAGGTTAACAATTCTATTATATAAATTTATTTACTGCCAATGGCCCAGCTTGGCTTATTTGGGTTTTGAGTTTATAAGTGCTTACGATTTTTTTTAGTAGTAATAGCACATTTCGACACGGGTGCGGAAGTGGATTATTTGCCTCATATGACGTTCTTCGCTCGAGCAAAACGAGACTTTGTTTTTTTGTTAGTCCTGGTATCTTGCCCCCCCCCCCTAGGGCCAGCGCCGTTGGCATAGCCCATAATACGGCATTGAAAATAATATCCTAAATTCAAGTTCTTTAATTATTGTAATTTGTAACGTTTTTGTTCTTATTTTTTCATCAAAATTTAAATGTTCTAAATGATAATTATAAAATAATAATTCAGAAACCATAGATATAGATGTAGATAGACTTCACTGTTCTACAATAGGACTGCACAACACAGTGCGGGTAGTGAGAGTCCACACAAGCGCTTTCCCGTACTGTGGTGTGCTGTGCCATGATGTAAAGACAAGGGTGTGCTCTTAAGGATGGCTCCCAGCGTCCGCCATTTACAGCTCATTGAAAATACATGAGCTATAAATGGCGGACGCTGGGAGCCACCCTTAGGAGCACACCCTTGTCTTTACACCATGTGCTGTGTTATCCAACTTTAGAACGGAGAAGTTTATCTACATCTGTGTCTATGGTGTTGGTGTCGTTTTACAAAACTGTGCAGATATCTATGTTGTCTGCTAGGACATAGCCTAGGGTTAATCGTTATACCCTGCGAAAGGAAAACAAATTTATGTTTCTATATAATTTGTGAAAATATTTTTATTAAAATATATATAAAACAGATTAATCTATTGTAAAATACTGTAAACTACTGTAAGATACTGTAAAATGGTATAAAACTATAAGAAAATATATAAAGTTTGTAAAATATGTAAGGTTATAAATTATTATAATGTTTAATTTATGCAAGAAATAGTGAGAAAGATCGAAAGTGAAAGAGTGTAATAGCCAAAACAGAAAGAACAAATGTACAAAGAAAAGAGACTAGAAATATATTTGTGATACTAAATGTTATTAAATTAGTTAAACAAAGTATGGAAGAATGAGTGTGGATAAGATAAAGATGTAAACCAAGTCCATTTCTGGGCCAAAATTGGCTGAAATAAAGTTTATATATATATATATATATATATATATATATATATATATATATATATATATATATATATATATATATAAAACAGATTAATTTGTGTTTGACATTATGAGGTCAGAAAAACTGCGAAGTACTGTTAATTTATTAACGCTACAACAAATTTCATTAACTTTACTAGAAAATGTGGAGGTTTTAAAACTAAAAAGGAAAGGACTTAAAAGGTGGTGGGTAACACTACATTTGTATCATCATATCACAAATTACCTGAACACATAAATTTGTTTTCCTTTCGCAGATACCTATTAACGATTAACCCCAGGCTATGTCCTAGCAGAAAACATATAAGATATCTGCACAGTTTTGTAAAACGACACCAATACCATAGACACAGATGTAGATAGACTTCTCCGATCAAAAATTGGACAGCACAGCACAGTACACATGGTGCAATAAATACAAGGTGTGTTCCCAAGGAGTGCTCCAAGGGTCCGCCATTTATAGCTTATGTATTTTCAATGAGCTATAAATGGCGGACGCTGGGAACACTCTTTGGGAGCACACCTTGTATTTATTACACCATGGCTCAAATGCTCGAATTCAATGTTTACATCTTCCTCTTGCCGGCGTCATATTTGATTTTCTGACTTCACTTCGCTCACACTTTTTTTTACACCATGATATAGGCCAGGAGAATTACGACGAAATCTTTCAAATATGGGTCGAACGTGACGTAACTTAGATAACTATTGGAATCGCTCGGGAATGGTATACCTATTGAAAATATCGAGGTGCGCCAACTTGCAAAGGTGTGCTATTTGCATAAACAACGAAAAAGTGAAAATCGCATTTTTTCTTGGAAACAATCGCATATAACTCGGTAGGTATGCATTTTAGAGAAAAAATGTATACTATTAAATTTGATCATTATGAAATTTTCTACAAGATAGAGTTGGTCGGATATCCGTAGTTTTGAAATGTTCGCTGCAAAATGCTCGAAAGTGCAAAAAAAGTAGGTAAAAAACAAGGTAATTTTAAATTATTTATTTAACAATAAAAAAATAACCCAATCACGCCATAAATTTAGACAAAAATACTTGACTGCAATACAAAACGAGAGCCGCAAGGCCGATTAAGACCGGACTGACAGTTTTTGTATAATGCAATTGTTAAGTAACCTACCTGGAAAAAAGACCTTTTTTTTTAAATTTGTGCCACGCTCAAAGTTATGAATTTTTTTTGCGCCCGCGATTTTACACCTTCTTGGACCCTTAAACTATCATATATAATTGCTATCTCAACCATTTTTCAATTTTTAATAACTTTTTGAGCGGTTTTAAAACGTTTGGAAATTTTGGCTTTTAAACAAATAAGCCTGTGAAGCGGGATTTGCGAGTGGGAAAAAACCGGATAGTATAAAAAAATAGTTCTCGGAAAGACGCTTCTTTTAAAAAAAAATCATCCAATTCGGTCTAGTAGATATTTAGATATTAACTTCCAATGTCGGGAAGGGTATGCGGCGTAACGGTTAATGATGTAACAATAAATTATATAACAATCGATAGGTTTTTCCGATATGTTTTCGTATCTGCTTTCAAAAATTACATTGCACGTGCTGCGAAACTTTAAATCGGCGCTTCAAAATCGGCACGCTCGATTCAGGATGATATATCTCGGCTTCTACTGCACCGATTTTGACAATTTTTTTTAAATTGAGGTAGAAAAACGAGAGGATTTCAATTTTCATAGTTACACTTATCAATTTTAAAAAATAAACAATCGGTGGTCGATTTTCATAATCAAGCATTTTTAAATGTTGGTAAAAATTAGTGCTATCATAATATCGTTATTGTTCAATGTAAATTAGTATTAAATTGAAGAATTAATGCGTAATAATGTTATAAATTAATTTAATTGTTATTTAATGCATATAGTACATTGAATAACAGGAGATAAGGTATAAATAAACGTAAAATATTGACAATTTCATTAAATTTACATAATTTACAGAATTTATTTATAATACAAGTTCATTTATTACATTAATTTTTTACTTTTTTTTACACGGTATTTCGTCGTCGCTGTCTTCGTTTTCGGAAACGCATTCGTTAGCTGTTAATATGTCTGTATTTACATGGAATTGTACATCATTGTCGCCATCAATATCAAGTTCGCTCTATCTTCTACATCTATATTACTGTCTAATACATTTTCTTCGCAATTTTGTGCAACCCTTTGTACAGTTGCAACTGATGTCTCGTAATATATTGTCAGGAACTATTAAATCAGTTGTATATGTTGGTTGTAATTTATTATCCCTAATACTCCAACCCCATTGCGTCGGGTCCAACGAATTACCGAGCCATTGTTGCACTTGATAATATGCTCTAAACGTATGCTGTTTTGCAGCTAATTCAGTTGGCGGAAGCATAGCTAAATTAAAAGCATTCTTCGTAGAGCTACTTTTAAAACATAAATAGCTTAGATCATTTAATTGTAAATTACTAGATTTCCTGCCCCCATACATAGCTGCAATGATTTTTGTGCCGGCGTTTTCAATTTCTTGTGCAGTTGCATTTATTTTATTAAAAATTAAAGCTTCACAGGCTTATTTTTTAAAAGCCAAAATTTCCAAACTTTTTAAAACCTCTCAAATAGTTATTAAAAAGTAAAAATGGTTGAGATAGCAATTGTATATGATAGTTTAAGGGTCTAAGAAGGTGTAAAAGCGCGGGCGCAAAAAAAAGATTCATAACTTTGAGCCTGGCACAAATTTAAAAAAAAGGTCTTTTTTCAGGTAGGTTACTTAACAATTGCATTATGCAAAAACTGTCAGTCCGATCTTAATCGGCCTTGCGGCTCTCGTTTTGTATTGCAGTCAAGTACTATTATCTAAATTTATGGCGTGATTGGGTTATTTTTTCATTGTTAAATAAATAATTTAAAATGACCTTGTTTTTTACCTACTTTTTTTGCACTTTCGAGTATTTTGCAGCGAACATTTCAAATCTATGGATATTCGACCAACTCTGTCTTGTAGAAAATTTCATAACGAACAAATTTAATAGTATACATTTTTTCTCTAAAATGCATACTTACCGAGTTATATGCGATTGTTTCTGGGAAAAAATGCGATTTTCACATTTTTTGTCACTTTTTCGTTGTTTATGCAAATAACACACCTTTGCAAGCTGGCGCACCTCGATATTTTCAATAGGTATACCATTCCCGAGCGATTCCAATAGTTATCTAAGTTACGTCACGTTCGAGCCATGCCAATCTGTAACCCTCCTGGCCTAATAGTACAGTAAAAGAAGGCGCTTAGGGTACGTCTCCATATGCGCTGCGTCGTGTAATTTTGCGCTGTGTTGTGTGATTTGTGCTGTGAACTTAGTGATGAGCCTAGAAATATTCAGAAAGTCTTAACCACGATCATACAAAGAGGTCTGGGCACTCGCAGGATGGGGAGCGTGCTCTAACTGAAGTTCTGAAATGCTCTGAAATCCAATATGGCACCGGCGAGAGAAAGCTCTAATCATGGTGTAAAAAATACAAGGTGTGCTCCCAGCTTCCGTCATTTATAGCTCATGTATTTTCAATGAGCTATAAATGGTGGACGCTGGGAGCACTCCTTGGGAGCACACCTTGTATTTATTACACCATGGCTCAAATGCTCGAATTCAATGTTTACATCTTCCTCTTGCCGGCGTCATATTTGATTTTCTGACTTCACTTCGCTCACACTTTCGCCAATGCTTTAGGTATAGGAGTACCCAGACCTCTTTGTACGATCGTGGTCTAAACACTACGTTCAAGTCGTTAGACTAGTTAGTTTTGTCGAGTCCTTCGGCAACTTCGAGTCGTTGATGATGGAGCCATGCTTAAAGTTCCCGCAAGACTCGACAAAACTAACTAGTCTAACGACTTGAACGTAGCGTTTGGACTTTCTGAATATTTCTAGGCCCATCACTATATGTGCTCCGCTGGCTCTGCCGTTCCACACCGTTACTCTGTTTCATACTAATTTTGGCACTTAGAAGATCATCTGTGTTGTTATATAAATCATGAATTAATTAGTTGGTTATACGGTTAATTATTATTTTGAACTTTGTAATCATGCACCTAGAAACATTGAGGCACAGAGTCGATTTAATACATATGCAACAAAATGTAGTACAATTATTAGTTATACTAAAAAATTTAAGGGAAGAAGATACAGCAAACACTAAAATCCTCCAATTTAAGAAGAAAAATATTTTTTCTACAAAACATGTTATAATATAGGAAAAGATGACATTTTAGACTGATTTTGTTGAAATTCACCACCTTTTTAAGTAGCCATTTTGAAAAAAACCGTAAAAACAGACATATATTTGATTATCACTGTACGCAAGGGATTACGATGGATTAAAGCAATATTTTCAAATAATATTTTGGACTATTCTGAGGTTATATTATATATGAACAATTTATTGTTTGCGATATAAGCAATATGTTAATAATATAACCGTTTGCGATATAAGCAATATGTTAATAATATTAACTTATATTTTTAAAAATGATATTTTAGGTAATAATAAAAAAACCCTCTTTAAATATGTTAAAAAGAAAGTACAAAAATTTTCAGCGTGATTCACGAAGAACTGTTGCGCCGGCTTATAAAGTAACTTATGAAAATTAAGTTTTCCGAAAAATGAGTTTAAACATAAATATCAATAAAAATAGCATGTTCAACCATTTATCTACAGCTTTAAATAAGTCGAAAAAAATTAGTTTTCGCATAAAACCTTTTACTTTCGAAAGAAAAAGCGTTAAATAAGTGTTTTATCACTTAAAAACGAAATCGATTTTTTGACCAAAAATCGGTAGCTTCTTTCCTTAAAAGCAAAAAGAAAAGTCCTGAGAAGATGATGGGTTTACGGCACTTAGGGAGCTTCCACATAAGTCGGATCGTATCGCGTCGGTTCGCATCGTATCGGATCCGAATTCACAAGTGAGAAGCGTGTAACAGGTAACTACATACCTTGTTCACAGTACACCTGACCCTGAATACAACTTTTCGAATGTACCGTGGAGGAAGCTAGTAACACCTGGCTCTGGTTAACCTAACATGGTTCACGTTTCGAAGGGAGTGGCATTTCTGAAGCCCATGAACTATAGTGCCATAGTCTATGACATTCTCGGCGTTGATAACCTATTGATGAATTAAGAAATGCAACTCCCTTCGAAACGTTAACATCGTTAGGTTAGCCAGCGCCAGGTGTCACTAGCTTCCTTCACGGCACATTCGAAAAGTTGTTTTCAGGGTCGGGTGTACTTATATATTTTTTATATTTCTCAATAGCAATTGGGTCATATTTATTTATTTATATATTTGTTTATTTATTTATTTATTTATTTATATACATTCAAACAAATATACAGTAAAACTTTAATTATATGAAATACGTTAAAGTTAGCCCCTATTGATCTTGTTACGTCGTGCGTAAGCAATAAATGGCGCGAAGTTAATATGAAATTAAATCGCGTTCGCCTCTGGTTTTGGTCAATACTTTCGTAATTTACCTGGGAGTCGAGGCTTTAGCAAAAGCAGGATAGCGAAGGTGATATTCAATATAATAGTAGTGAAAATAGGAAGTGCGAATTTACAATAGGATTACAAAGGCTTAGCAAGGTATATTGGGGCTTACGTTGTGTGAGTGTGCAGGCCTTGATTCCTTGTAGGCGGGCCGGTTGACTTGCGCTGCGCTGCGGGCGGTGTCGTACTCGAGATGATGGCGGGAGATATGAATAGGACCGCAGGTCCAGTGAATAAATAAACGCGAGCAAATAAGTTTAAGATCAGATTTATTATGTTAGAAGTACAAAGTTAAATATAAGGGCGTGCCCCTTTTACAAGTGAGAAGTCAAATAACAAACTGGTGCGTACGTGCTTATGGCTCAAAGTTCGAATGCAGAAGGCTTTATGCTGAAGGCAAAAGTGTGAGGGCAAATGGCCTGGAGCCATGGAGATCTATGCCTTTTATAACCACACGGGGTCGCATGCTTGCCTAAACTAGGAATTGATTATGCGTACTCGAGTAGGGGGCGACAAAGGTATAGAGTCGCGGAAGGTAATTCGGGAAATATTGGGGTGGATGAGTATGCCATCGTAGAGTAAGAGGTAGACAAGGTAGGATACACGTTATATAGCGTAGGTCGATAAGTAGGATGCAGTATGGTAAGATACATATAGCTTGACGACGAGAAGGTGTATGTTAGGCTATGATCTAGACATAACAGGCCCGCCCCTGCAGACACGCGTCGCCGGTGCGATGCAATTCAAATCACAGCCTACTCGCTCCTGCGATAGCAGATTTCGAGGTTTTTCTTAACTCGAGCTGTTCTGCCGTTGAGTGGTCAGTGCGTGCCGGCTGTTGACCTACCTTTTTAGCCTGCTTGAGTCTTGGCGTTGAAAATATCTGCTGCGAATCCAGCTTTCTTGATGCAATTTTTGTCTCATTATGATATATATAACATTTGATTGACATTATATCATAAAATTGCTACATATGTATATGTATATATGGCATTTTCTTTCTTTTTTGCCTTTACAATTGGATGTTCGCGGTTACGAAGATTTTTCATACATTTTCTTATGAACTCCAGTAACATGCAGACTGGTCATATGTAGTGGATATGAAGTTAGGGTTCTTATGGGAGGAATTTTTATTTCAAGGAAAAGATTAGGAGTAGTTCGAAGGATA
Organism: Gastracanthus pulcherrimus; assembly: GCA_949152435.1. Classification (NCBI taxonomy): domain Eukaryota; kingdom Metazoa; phylum Arthropoda; class Insecta; order Hymenoptera; family Pteromalidae; genus Gastracanthus; species Gastracanthus pulcherrimus. The sequence continues at coordinate 57,178,328 of OX424576.1, forward strand.
TGTTGGATTATAGGTTAAACATGCGGTTATTAAATTTAGGATGATAGTTATTACAATTTTTCTTTGAGTAGACCCAGTTTGCTACGTAACATTGTGCTTAATTTAAATATAGATACATTAATAAACCATTTGTACTAAGGGAGTGATTAGTCAAAGTTCACGTTTACGTTTGAATTGGCTCCTTTAGTACATTACATATTGACAGATTATAATTTATTAAAATTATAATCTGTCAATATGTAATGTACTAAAGGAAAGAGCTATCTCGCACACCGAACTGGCGCCTGCGCAGTAGAGCCCCACGCGGATTGGCTCTCCATGCGCGCTCGTTTTGAACTCGCAGTGGTTCTCGGTTTGAGAACGCGGTAAAGAGGACGGACCTTGATTAACCTTTTAGCTGCGGGGAAATTTCAGTATAAATCGACCTCTTAGAAAATGCAAAATTTATACATAAAATCATTGGATATCTAAGGTAGAGTCCCCGACGTGACTGCCGGTCCATATATGGACCAGCCCCGCAGCTTAAAAGTTAACTATTAAATTTCAATACTCTACCCGTGAATGTTCAATGCATAAATTATTTTATGTATTGAACATTCAAGTGTGGGGTATTGAGATTTAATAATTTATGGTTTACTTAAAAAATACTTATATATACTGAACATTCACATTTGTACATTCATATTTGTACATACCTCACATGTGAATGTTCAATATATATATATATATATATATATATATAAGTATTCTTTAAAAACTACATAAAATAAATACATAAAGTAATTTATGCATTGAACATTCACGGGTGTGGTATTGCAATTTAATAGTTAATCAGGACAAACATAACAATATTTCACAAATTTCTACGGTAAATATAGATGTCACAATACAACACGCTACGGATGTTACTGTTACTCAAACGGCTGTTGGCGATCTATGTGCTTCTCAAATTATATTAGATGATGGGAGACAGATACTCATGGTTGTTGTATATATTTCACCTAACCAAAAAATTAAAGATTTCATCTCATTTTTACACCGTAGTTTACTTCCGTACAGTATCAGTGGTTCAAGAATTTTAAACGAAAATTTAGATGAATTACCCATGATTTTAGCTGGAGACTTTAATGTAAATTTCGCGAAAGATGAGTCATGACCATTGATTACGTTTCTTCAACAAGAATTTCAGTTGTATATTAATAATAATCCAAGGGAATCTACAACAAGATATGGCACAACAATAGATGCAGTATTTACAAGACACCTCCATAACGTTACAAGTAACACTTTTATTGCTTATTTTAGTTACCATCGGCCTATTGTAACTTTGATACCATCAGAAACATCATCAAGTGTTAATATTACAAAAATAACTAATGAAACTGAATTGTAATGTTCTATTTGGATTATAATGATTTTTTTTATGTATATTTTTTAATGAAAATAATATTATCTTTATTACATAAATCGGAAAGAATTTTTGTATTCCCTTCCATTGCATTCTTTTCTTACAATTAAATAATTAATTATTTCCCAATAACATCAAACTTCTATGTTTCACATCTGCCAGGCGTCCCGTGACGGCTCACTTTTTTTTTGTATTAATTTTTGTGAATTTCGTTGCCTTCTTGTTGCGTTGTTCTTTTGATATTCGCCTCGTCTTTTCTTGATAGGAAGTTTTTAGAAGTCGGCCTTGTGTCTCTGCGGCACCTCCTCTTCTTTCTTCGGAATTAGGACTTTTGATGTTCGTGATTTGCTTTTGTATTTCCAGTTAGTGGAGTTCGTCTTGTGCACCCCTTAAAGATCGGTTCAATGAATAGCCTCTGTGAACAGTGCTTGTAGTAGGAGTGAATCTTCTTCCTTAGTCGCTCTCTCGTGGCGTCTCGGTAGTACCTCTGTTGTGTTTCTGTACCTCGCATTATATCTAGTTTTACAATGATTTGTTTTTTCAAATGACACAATCCGTTACATGGGAATTGCGTTCCCTTAAATTAATAAATACGAAAAAGTAGTCTTGTTTACATACTTATCACTTAATTCTGTTAACCTTTATGTGTATAGTGTAAGTTGTTTAAATTGTTCACATGCATATGTCATATATTTCATTTAATTTACTTGTTCGCATTTTTACAAGGTTGTTTATAGTTCGGTATGATTAATAAGGGAATATCACTCGGTTACCTATGGCTAAATTAACGAAGATTTGTTTCTATATAATCAGTTACATGATTTCAATTTGTTTACTATCTTTCATCACTCTTATTTAAATATTAATACATATTTGTATTTTTGAATAACCAATGAAATTGTTAAAAAATTAACAATAGCGATATTGCTGGAATACCTTATTACAACTCCATTCGTACATTACATATTTTATTATGCATTCGAGGTGTTATAATAGTTTGTCAAAGTTCCTTGAGATTCAAAATTTTATAACTAAGATTATTATAACTTATTTATTATTTAACGAGATATTATAGTTATTTTTTGCTTGTGTGGAGACGGTCATTTGTCGTAAAATGGACCCTTTTGTATGTGTGTGGAAATTGTCAAAATTGGCATTACTCGATGTTAAAAAAATTACTTAAAAATCTTCAACATTTAAAATTTACATTTATTATCAGTACGAAAAAGGCTTTCATTGCACCGATTACATTTATGGTGCTAGTCTATTTATTGATTGATAGCTATAATTCTACTATAATATACTATGATATAATAGAATGCTATAAGGACTGTACGTATTCTATAGCTTTGTTCCTACCTTAAATACAAAATTTTTGCGAATATAAATCGATATACTAATATATTTAATCCGCAGTATTTCTTTAAATCGTTTGTGCGGTAGTAGTGATTGTCAATCACAATAATCGATTACGTTTACTTAGAGTATATCTTTACATTTGTTTTGGTTTTCAATTACTGACTAGATATTTTGCATTGCTAAAATGCTAATGGTATTTTAATACAACTGACACTTTCGACTGTTATACTATTTTATATTGACTGATATATATCTGCAAAACTGACTTATTTGTTATGTTGCTATGAGACGGTTATTCTAAACATATGAATTTATTTTTATTTATTTTTTTTTTAATTGGTCATATCATTAACCAAATGACTTAAGTCATAAACACGTTATAAAATATGTTGATTTGAAGTTATAAAGTGAAATTAACATTTACAAATTTATTAATTTTTTATTTATTTCTACATACGCAAAAATAAATTGATTTTGATGATCATATATCTATTAGTTGTTTTTTTTTTTTTTTTTATGTATTCATAACACTACCTATTTTGCTTAACTAAGTTATTTCGTTTGTATTTTCTCATTTTGTATTCTTATATGATCACGCATAAGATTGTCTACTGAATAGAGTTAGATCAGATTAAATGTTCTTTATTTGTTTTCGAGATTCTTTTATCCATTTATAAAAATGCTGAATAAAATTTTCAGTCATTCTCTTTCACTTTGAGTTTGTGATGCTTTAATTATTAACAATTTTCCTTTATTATAAAATTATATGGTAAAAAGAACCTCGTATTTTGCTATTACTGTTGGCCTAGTATCTAAAACAAATGTTTACATATTATAATTAGTTAAATAAATTTTGAGATAAACTGCTTGTTTTTGAAGGTCGCGTGTAGATTTTATCTGAAATCAGTGAATTGTATATTGTTATTTGGTCATATTATTTTGGTTGAATGTGTGAAAAGCGTATGCGGTTCATATACACTACCTTTGTTTTATTCTCTTTCAACTGTATTTTTACATTTTCATTTTCCCAAATATATAACACTAAATAAGGACCAGTATACGGAACATCGAATTTATGCGGCTTGGGTCCCTTTTGCAACCAAACGTAATCACTTACTTTGATTTCTACGTGATTAACCTTTAAATCGTAATATCGTTTCGCTCTCTCCTTAGCTAGGGAGATTCTTTCGGCAGCTATTTCACGTAAGGCGCTCAGGCGTGAGATAAGATCTTGTAAACACGAGCTCGTAAGGTGTGAAAATGGTCGATTCATTTCGCCCGGAATTATTCGTCCCATTCGGCTTCTTTAGAAATAAACATCTTGAGAAATTCACTTAACGGCGCGTGCTCTCGCTCGAGAGAGCCGTTCGACTGCGGGTGAAATGCGGTAGTTTTTATTTGCTTGATTTTGAATCTCTTGGCTACGCGCGTCATTAATTTACTTAGAAAATTTGTCCCTTGATCCGTTAATATAGTTTGTAATGTGTCAAGTTACGACGGCTTATTTATAGACTTCTCTCGACACTTTACCAATTTTCTATGTTAATGATGTTAAAGAAGTTCCGTGAAGAGGAAATTCAGGAATTAATAATTTTATAATAAACACTGTTGCTACATTTACACTCTTCGCGCGATGTCTCTCGGTCTCTATCCAATATGGCTACGTTAGCCCTCGCACGCGTCTCTCGAGGCGACCAAATCACCACGTTTTCCCGAGTTTTCCGAGTCACACAAATTTTTCCCAAATACTGTCCGTAAATCTACCGTTGGCCCGACGCGCACTGATTTTATACCCTGGTGTCACACCACCGCGAATTTAATTGTCTAACCCCGAGCACCGGGCGACGATGCCCAATAATTATTCTACTAGATTTTAATTGCAAGTGCCGAGGGAAGCTCGACAATTCCAATCTACTCACCGTCGATAAATCGGGCACGCCTCGCGATGCTCCTCACTCGTTGGTCGCAATGTCGCCGGGTAATATTCCCTCAAAATATAACTCTCGATGAGTGCGTTTAACGTAGTTGACGGGCGGACGGGCGATATATATCAGAACGTGTCTCTCTACGCTCGGACGGGCAGGGCAATTTCTCAGTGCGTCTGTGTTCGCTGACGGGCGGGCAGTCAATGCCCAAAATCGGAGAGGGCGGAAATCTCTTCCAAAATTTTCGCTCTTCTTCTCGAGCAACTTCAACCCACATACTTGTTGCTTCCGCCCTTTTCTTTACGGTGATTGGCCTTGATTTTCCCTAGATGCGAAAATCAAGGCCAAGTCTGCGGTGATTTGAGTCGCTAATTATCATTGGCCCGCTCCGCGAATGCCGCCCTGTCCACGCAGCGCGGGCAATATGAATTGCTAGATATACACGCGCGGGCAACCCGGCGTGTATATCTATATCGGGCGCTTTCGGTTTTGTCACTGCCGGACCATCACAGTTGGCAGCGGCGACGTGCGCGCGTCGGCCTACGCTAGGATAGGCCGGCAGCTTCATGCGGCTCGCGGCGCGGCGGCTGCTAGCTCTCCCCTCTGTCGACAGCCGTGTCGGTATCTCTCTCTCTCTCTCTCTCTCTCTCTCTCTCTCGTGGCTACAGCAGAGATGGTGTGCCTCGAGGAAGCCGCCGCTACTGCTGTGAATCCTCTCTCCTCCCGCGTCTGCGTGCATCGGGAGAGAGGGCGGTCGCGCGCACGTATGTGTATGTGTGTGCGCGGCAGTGGCTCATCATCCTCGAGAGGCGAAGAAAAAAGAGCAAGCGAGAGAGAGAGGGTCGCGCGTACAGTGTGAAGTGGTGTTGGTCACGTGCATGTGTGTAGGCTCGTCGTCGTTGCTCGCTCCGATCGGTCGTCGCTGCGGCGATCAGCTGGTGCCGCCGATATGGGTGTGTGCGTGTGTATGCCGGTCTGCGGCTTTCCTCGGTCGCTACTCCTTATCCATTTTCCCTCAACAAATAATAACAATTCCCTCCATTAATAACAATTATTTAATATAAAAATGCTCGGCTCTGGTGACGGGTGACTTGGTCGCGATTGACTGCCCGTGTTTAATATCATTGGGACGTGAAATACACGTCACAAGCTTGAGGAGCTCCGAAAATACAATTTAATCTTTTAATAAATGCATCAGCTACTAAGATGGCTGTCTGGTCGGGAAGGGGAACGAAAATTATGAATTTCGAAAATTGATCTTGCATGCTAAGTATGTATTCATTACCCATTTTAGTTTTAGGCAATGGTCCGACTATATCAAGAGCTACTTTAGCAAACGGTATTGCTGGATAATCAGTGATAATTAACTTTTGCTTGGTTTTGACTCTAACTAATTTTTTTAATTGACATTGCTTGCATTTTTGAATGAATTGTTGTACTTCCTGCTTAAGATTTTCCCAATTATATTTGTGTCTAATCCTATTGTAGGTTTTATTGACGCCTTTATGTCCACCAATCGTAGAACTATGCATTTCTTCGATAATTTTTGCACGTGCAGACAAGGGAGGGTGTTGTATATGGCCAAGACATATAATGATTTTGATGTTTGTTGAATGTAATTCTCTTTTAATACTGTTTAATATTAAATTGAATTCAACGTTTTCAATATTTTTACTTTTTGCTACGCTAAAAGTATTAATATCCTTTTCAATTAAGATGAAACTCAATTTATTAAGTAAAATTTGCAAAATATTCATGATATTTACTAAACTTTCTCGTTTCTCGTTTCTAAGTGGCAATACTATATGGAATCTAGTATTGACTTTGATTAATTTGGGTTCACCAACGAATAAATTATCAAGACGTTGTAGCTTATTGGTTTCATATAATTGCTTTGCTCCTTCATCAAGTGGTTGGCCTATGGAATTGACGAAATATAAGTAGTTGTCTTTTCGCATAAATAATTTTTCTCTGCAAAGAATGATATTTCTACTAGGGAGTTCGTTTGTGTGTGAGTCACTATGTGTGAGCTCCGAATTGAGTAGTTCATTAGACTCGCTTGAATTTTCATTTAGAAGAGTAGTTACATTAAGATCTATATCAAATTTCGCAGTGTTATCGGCAGCTGTAGTGACCGGGCTGCGTGCGCGACTTTCCTGCCTTTCTTCAGGGTGCGTGCTTTCACCGTCCCCCCCTTGAAAATTTCCGCGCGGTGCGGCTGCGAGTGAGGCCGTTTCTACTATCTCTATAGCTTCAGTGTCCGTGTCAGGTGTCACCGGCCTCTCTTCGTCAAACATTTTACGACCTCCGGCTGTTCTCTTGCGTGGTGCGAGGGCTTGGATGGCTGCCGCGTACCGTGTGCTTGGCTGCTTGCCTGCACGTAAACGGGTCATCATGCCTGATGGATCGACGGCGTTTGGTCTTGCCTGCCTTTCCGATGCTTGGTTATTCATTTCTGTGTCTAGCTCACTCTGGTTATTAGCTTGCTCATGCTCACTTGCTAACAAATTGCTATTCGTGGTATCGCTAATGATTAATATTTGTGATTCTACTGGATTTCGTGAAAGTGCATCGGCATTAGTATTTATTATGCCAGGTTTATATTTAATTTCGAAGTTGTAATCTTCCAATTTTAATCTCTATCTAGTTACTCTAGAGCTTGGATCTTTGGGCGAATTTATCCAGACTAATGGTCTATGGTCTGTAATAAGAGTGAATTTTCTGCCGTATAAGTATGGTCTGAATTGAGTTATACAAAATACTATAGCTAAAGCTTCTTTCGAAAAAGTGCAATAATTTACTTCAGCTGGGGTGAGGCCTCGTGACACAAAAGCTATGGGAAGTTCTTGTTGCGAAATCACTCCACCGATAGCGTACCCGCTGGCATCGGTCGTAACAGTAAATTCTTTATCAAAATTAGGATGTATTAAGATTGGCGGTTCACATAATCGATCTCTCAAATTTTCGAAAGCTTCTTGAGAATTTTTCTCCCAGATAAATGGTTGATTTTTCTTTAGTAGAAGATTCAAGGGTCTGGATATTTTTGCAAAACCAGGTATGAAACGTCTATAGTAATTGGCGAGTCCCAGGAATTGTTTAATATTTTTTGCTGTTTTGGGCACTGAAAATTTTTTTACTGCTTCTATTTTTTTTGGATAGGGCTTTAAGCCATTACTGCTTATGATATGCCCAAGATAATTAATTTCTTCCTTTAAAAATTCGCATTTGTCAGGTTGCAATGTCAGGTTAGCTTTTATTAATCTTTTTAATAGCTCAGCTACTATTTCCCAATGTTCTTCGATGGTTTCAGAAAAAATACAAATATCATCAAAAAATGCTACTACACCTTTCATGCCTGCGATTAGCGCCGTGATAAGAGCGAGGAAAACTGATGCACTTGTTTTTAGTCCAAACGGGCTCCTGCGGAAATGAAAAGCGCCTAAATTACAATGAAAGGCTGTTTTGTGTCTATCTTCTTTTTTTATAAAAATTTGATGGTAACCGGAAGCTAAATCGAATACCGAAAAATATTTTGCGCGCCCCAATTTGTCGAAAATATCGGTTATATTGGGTACCGGATGATTGTAATCAGGTAAAATTGCATTAAGCTTTCTGAAATCTACCACCATTCTATAACGTTTATTGCCTTTTGAATCGGGCTTTTTATCAACGCAAAATACTGGTGCTGAGTAAGAGCTGATAGAGGGCTCGATTATATCGTTGTCTAATAATTCTTGAACTTGCTTATTTATTTCCTCATTTAATACAGGAGGGTGACGGAATTGTTTGATACGAATGGGTACATTACTATTAAGGGGGATTTCGTGCTCAAGCACAGTTGTTGCCGGCAACTTATCTCCAGTTAGATAGAATCTATCTGCATATTGGTCTATTAACCGCTCTACCGAAGCTCTCTGTTTGCCGGTCAGATGGTCGAGTCGCAAGAGTGCTTTTACCTTGTGTGCTCTGCTGTCGTTACCCTTCGTATTCTTATCGGAAATGGTCATTATCTTACTTTTCCTAATTTCATTTGCATTTTTTATGATTTTCTTTCCTTTTATGTGACTTTTGGCTGCGTTAATTGTATTACTTAAAAGCAAAAATGAGTAATCGCAGGTGTTATTTTTAGACCTTGCGTGTACTGTATACATAACTAGTTTTTTCAGCTGCATAATTAATTTGTGGATTTCATTAACTTTCTCATATTTTAGCATATTTAGTATCACTAGTATATGATTACAAATAATTTGAATATTCTCGAATTGTTCTGGTAAGAATTTGTTTATTTGTTGACTTTCTTCAATAACTTTCAATAAGTAATGTTCTGGTAAGAATTTGTTTATTTGTTGACTTTCTTCAATAACTTTCAATAAGTAATTCAATTTTTCTAAAAGTTCGTTTTCAAGCTAACTTTTATCGCAATTTTTAATTTCATCATATGCAAGTTTATTTTCTTCCAAAAATACGTTGTCATTAATTTCTGAATTCGGTTTTTTGTTTGCTTCTAATAGTGATGTTGTATCAGCTTTTTGAAGCGATTTTTCATTGGTTTCTAACAGCGCTGTTTTTGTTTTTCTGAAACAAGAGCTAAAAATATTATTTTTTGCTCTTTTATTTTCTACTTTCGGAGTGCGGATTTTGGTAGATTTTTGCGGTAGTTAGGAATGATCAGTTTCAGCTTTTGCCACGATTTCGATTTTCGAATTTCGGAGTTCGATTGGTTTTCTAATTTCGAATTATTATGATTTCTATTTTGTGCGCTTAATTTACTATTTTCGAATTTTGGATCTCGATTTTCGGGACTTCGAATCTCGGATTTAGAAGTAAAATTTTCGTTTTTCGGATATCGGATTTCGGATTTCGTATTGGAAGTGTTTTGCGTATATGATATTTGATTTTGCGAATTTCGATGTTCTAAGCTTGATTTTGGCAAATGTTCGGGTTATGATTGCACGCGCTGTTCTGCGTTTTCGGTAAAAGTAGCGGTTAAAAACTTATGTACTTTTTTATTTTTAAATGACGGTAATTTTAGAGGCAATTTATAATTATCAATTATAAAATATTGTTCTCTATAATTGATGTCTGCATCATAATTAATAAATATTTCACTGCCGAGCAGACCGTCTTCCTCAATAGGAAAATCATCTGGTACTAAGTGAAAATAAAATGTTAAATCATGAAATTGCATTGGAATTTTGCCATAAGTATTTATGCTACTTTTTATTATACCGGTTAGTTCTAAAATTTCGTTAGCATCGACTCGAACATTACGCGGGTTTTTTGAAGTTTTTAAAAGTGCTGGCCCAGCGCCGGTGTCTAGCATAAGTGACAACGGTTGCGGGCAGCAATTTGTTTTTAGCATAATAGTTGGTGAACAATTATTAATGCTTAGTAGAACAATCTTTTTTATTAATTGTATTGTTGATTGTTTCTCGTATAATTTTGACGCTGGGGTTGTGGGATTTCCCTGGTTGCGTCGTTCTCCGGGAACCCGTTTTCGTTTCCCTGATGCATTTCTCGCATTTTGTTATTATATGCAAGTTTTCTACATTCGCTCTTCCAGTGATCGGCCTTTTTGCAATAATTACATGCTTTAGTGATATCATTTTGGGCTTGGTCTGTCTGATGTAAATTGGTCGCGGGGACATAGTTGGAGTATTGATTTTTATTTTCGTGTGTTTTCCATGATTGCGTGACACGTTGCGGCCGCCCCTGCGAGTTGGAAGCTATTGATTTTTCACGATCGGGCGTGGCCCAGGTGCTTTTTTGGGGAGTGTCCGGCGTCTTCGGAGCGTCGGCGCCATTGATACGGTACCGGCAATTAGGCGCTGTGTGGCCCGATTTGTGACATATTTGACACGCTTCTGCCCTTTTGCTATCGACTAAATAGCTATGTGCCGATTCTTTTTCGTTAATTTTTGGTTGTGTAGGAGGCTGTGGTATTTTGATTTGTTCGTCCGTGTTTTGGCATGCATAATCGCGCTCTATGTCGATTGCTTGGTCGATCGCGGCGTCTAGAGATTCATGTTTGTTCATTCGCCCTTTTATGACCCATTGCAAACCGCGAATGAAATATGCTACACTATCATTTTATAATTCTGATTTAAGATCTGGTCTGTGCCTCTTTTCACGCAACGCGGCCTCGTATGCTTCTTGTGCGGCAGATTTTAGTCTATTCGAAAATGAAATGACGTTTTCGTCGTATCTTTGTTTCATTACTACTAATTCGCCCAGTAATTCATGAAAACGTTTTATGGACCCGTATGTGCGATCAAAATACATTATAATCTCCTCCACATTAAAAAAAATTCTTTGTTGTGCACTTTTTAATGCTTACCCGGACAACCGCATTTTTATCAATCTTGCTAAATCAGGCTCGTTACACGGTGGTATCATACTTCGCGCTTCTCTACATCCGTCCAAAAAAATTCTAAGTGGGATATTATAGCCGTTAAATTTTGGAATCATTTCGACGGCGTCTTTAATTGATAAATTGCGAACCGGAGTTAGAGTGTTGTTTTGAAAAGTTTGTAAAGTGTTGTACGGTTGTCTACGATAATTATTTGTTTGGTTTGTATGATACGGTGTGCTATGTATATTTGGAGTAGCAAAAAGTGGAGATGTTTTTGTAACGTCAATTTTTTGTGTGTGGTCATTATTTTGTAGTGGAAATTTAGGATCTGTTTTGGGTGTGTTTGTCGTATTTGTTGAGTTAATAATAGATTGATAGGCAGTTACTTCCGTCATTTCGGCGTTTTTGTTTAAGGCCAGGTTACTCCAAAAAACGTGATTTTTTTCAATAAATTTTATTCATAGTACAAAACATGTTGGGTAATCAATTTTTTTTACATATGAAAGCACATATATTAAATTACTTGAAAAAAAAAATTTTTTTTGTTCATAATGGCGGTTTTGAAAATGGCTGCTGAAACTCGTCTGATTAGTAGATGGATGACATCATTTCTTGGAAACGAATTATCTGAAAGCAAAAAACAAACCGGTTTCATGTTCTGTATCGAATTGGCTATGGCCTCAAGCAGAATGAAACATTTTCAATGAAAAAAAAACAAAATGGCGGACTTTTGAAAAAATAAATTGATTACTCAACATTTTTGGAGTAACCTGGCCTTAAAAGCGTGTGTATTTCGTGGTCAAATTTCTTAATTGATTTATTATCTCTAATAGTTTCTATAATTTCTTTGCAACTAATATTGTTGTGAATTAAGTCTAGAAGTATGTCTATCATTAATTCATCCTGACACGCGTCGTGCACGTTTGATATGTCAATGCTATCTTGTAAAAATTCGCAAATTTTACTTACGTCGTCCGCGCGTTCCGGAATCTGTTCGCTCGCGACTTGATATCGTTGTTGTAAAAATGCTAATAATTCTCCTAAATTTGTTTCGCGATTGCCCGCTGCAAAATTTGGGTCATTTGCCGTTACATATTTTTTTATAATGTCGGTGGCCTCTTCATTTCTTAATTTCTTCTTCGATTCTACGTTGGCCATGTTTGAATTTCGAAAAAAAATTTGCTATCCGCGCTAATTGCTATTAGAATATCCCGGAGAGTGGGCCCCCAATTGTTACGTCGTGCGTAAGCAATAAATGGCGCGAAGTTAATATGAAATTAAATCGCGTTCGCCTCTGGTTTTGGTCAATACTTTCGCAATTTACCTGGGAGTCGAGGCTTTAGCAAAAGCAGGAAAGCGAAGGTGATATTCAATATAATAGTAGTGAAAATAGGAAGTGCGAGTTTACAATAGGATTACAAAGGCTTAGCAAGGTATTTTGGGGCTTACGTTGTGCGAGTGTGCAGGCCTTGATTCCTTGTAGGCGGGCCGGTTGACTTGCGCTGCGCTGCGGGCGGTGTCGTACTCGAGATGATGGCGGGAGATATGAATAGGACCGCAGGTCCAGTGAATAAATAAACGCGAGCAAATAAGTTTAAGATCAGATTTATTATGTTAGAAGTACAAAGTTAAATATAAGGGCGTGCCCCTTTTACAAGTGAGAAGTCAAATAACAAACTGGTGCGTACGTGCTTACGGCTCAAAGTTCGAATGCAGAAGGCTTTATGCTGAAGGCAAAAGTGTGAGGGCAAATGGCCTGGAGCTATGCCTTTTATAACCACACGGGGTCGCATGCTTGCCTAATCTAGGAATTGATTATGCGTACTCGAGTAGGGGGCGACAAAGGTATAGAGTCGCGGAGGGTAATTCGGGAAATATTGGGGTGGATGAGTATGCCATCGTAGAGTAAGAGGTAGACAAGGTAGGATACACGTTTATAGCGTAGGTCGATAAGTAGGATTCAGTATGGTAAGATACATATAGTTTGACAACGAGAAGGTGTATGTTAGGCTATGATCTAGACGTAACAATCTGTAGGAAAAGGTATTACAATTAATTACAATTTTTTGCATTTTGCATTAGATTTTCACTAAAACTTGTAGTTAAATATTAACATTAATTAATTTATTGTTATTAATTTGTAAATAATTAAGTATACTTTTAATGCAAATATACTTAGATTATTTAACATATTGGCATTTTATGCACAATGAAAATAAATTACAGATGAATAAACAAATTATAAATTTATTTATTAAAGTTAATATTTCATTACGAATTTTAAAGCATTTTACGATCCTGTAAGGATGAAAAGAAACACCATGAACAATGGTTATATAGCTACGATTTTCGCTTGGAATTCTAGTCCCATACGATGTGATCCGACACGATACGATCCGACTTATATGGAAGCTCCCTAATGGAACGACAGAACCAAAGGAATACACAGTACAAAGCACACATACACAACACAGTGCATAGTGGAGACGTACCCTTATGTGGACTCTAACTTTTGTATTGCGTTCATAGTCCTGTGCTTTACTCTAGTGTTCATGGGATGGGACATGAGCATGCATGTTACAATCTCACGTGTTCAAGATAATGACAAAAAATGTCATTGTAATTTTTTGATTTTGATGTGAATAACTAAGTATCCGATTCAAATATTTCACAGTAAAAAAATTTATTCCGTCTATCAATATATGGGTAATTTTTTAATAATTTTAAATGTTTCACATTTGTCTTATACATACGTGTTAAAACCAAAAATATTCATAGTATATATTTATTTATAGCACACTAACCTCAAAATGCCAACTTTATTGTCGATTTTGAGGTTGTTGTGCTATAAAATATCGTATGAGACTGTTGTGGGAGGTGTTTTTCTACCTTGCTCGATTTTCTCACTCGCTTCGCTCGTGCGAAAACCCTCGAGCAAGGTAGAAAACCATCTCCCACAACAGTGTCATAATATACTATAACCTAACATTGAACATTTTGACATGAAGTGTTATTCAATTTTATTATTGATAATATAATTGATTATATTTTATGTCTATGTTTTAAGTATAAGTTTTAGATACCAAAAAAGAACATTGAAACAATAAGGAATGGATAGTCAAGTTTGTGGAGATGGTAGACTTCTTGATTTAATTGATGAAGAATGGAGAAAGGATAAACTTCCAGTTGATGAAATTCTAGTACCAGTGAGTGAACTTCCAGATCCTGAAAGTGATAATGGTGATTCTCATATGACATTGAAAGAATTAGAACAAAAGTGGAATAATTTAGCTCTTGGAACGCTTAGTGAAAATCATTTGCATTCGCCAACTCCTTCACATAATTAATAGTTGAGTAATATTTAAAATATTACACTTTCTAATGGAATTTCCAAACACTGGAGTTCGATGTTCAACAAAGGAGTGTAATCAGTTAGACTTTCTACCATTTGCTTGTAATCATTGTTCAAATGTATTTTGTAAAGATCATTTTCATGTAACATCACATTCTTGCTCAAAATTTGTTGAAAATATTGTTGCTGGAACAGAAAAGACATCTACTTTTACTTGTTCTCGAGAATTGTGTATAGAGAAGTCACCAGTAGAAATGCAATGTGTAAAATGTAAAAAACATTTTTGTTTATCACATCGTTATCATGGATGCTTAGAGCAAAGTCAGGAAGAAAGATTGAGTGAACTAGAAAAGTGGCAAAAACCAAAAAAAGAATTTTTGCAAGCAAAAATTTTTATTGATCAAGAAGTAACAAATAAATTGAGATTGAGAAAATCTAAAAATTGTTCTATAGCCAACAAGGTGATAATCAATTTTGTATGAAATGATAAATACATGTCAATTTATTTTAAAACCAAATTTTAACTTTCAGGTACAATTAATGCGATTAAAAGGTAAATCTATAGGTCCTAATAATGTTCCAACAGTTGAGCGTCACTATTTTCTTGTACATCCACCAATCATTGGTTCAACTAAAATTTTTGACGGTTCCAAAGGAGTTTTTGTTTCTATTAATTGGAGTTTTGGCAAAGTCATTGATTCAATAGCGGATTCATTAAATATTCCAAATTCTAATAATGTAGCAAATGTTAAAAAATTGAGAATGTTTCATTATTTCAGTGGGAACATTGTAACAAATCAAATGGATATCATTTTATCTGAGCTGCTGAAAACTAATAGTTTAATAGATGGTCAGGACATAATTTTAGAATATTCTAATACTGATAAAATCGATTGCTTTCTGTATAAATAAAAAACATTAAGATTTTCGTTTGTATTAAGATTTTATTAAAACAAAGTAATTTGAAAAAGTTAATTATATTTTGTTTATTAATTTCGTAGCATGGACACAATAATGTTTAACATTTATCCATTAAAACTAGAAAAAACATTCTACAATACCAATAGAAGTATCGTATCAATACTTTTATATATATATAAATTTAATCATTGGAAAATATAAAAATGCATTGGATGATTGCACAAACAGAGAGAAGTTTGTTTCTTTTATGTAAAATTATTTATTGTCTAATTCGTTAAAATAAAACGTAGAAATATTTTGGCGTTTTGGCACTGGACGTTCATCAATGTAGATATTTATGAAATTATGAGTAATGATTAAATAAAGTAAGCGAATGAATGTGCTTATAATATGCTACAACAGTTCCGTCCAGGTTTATCGTAATTAAATGCAATTCTCTTATTTAGGTGTGCGCATTTTTTTGTTACTGTGCATAGAAATTAAATTAACATTGTTCGTGGACAAGTGAAAATAAAACAGCATACATATATCGCATCAAGTACAGAGCAGAGGCTCAACGTGCCTCCTAACATCTTAAAAATACTGCTCTTTCTATGTCTCTCTTTCTCTCTGTCTCGGACAAAGTATAAAACGAATATGGCAATGTTATTTCATTATTCGCATTATTGTAGACTTCTTAGAAGCACACATATGTAATCTTATCAAGGACAAGCTTTTTATGCAAAAAAATCAAGATTAACTTAATTTAATGACAAAACTGAACGAACTCGAATTTTTGCTAATTTATCTGGATTATTAAAACTTTATGTATACATCAGATCTTGATAATCATATTAGTCCTATTCATAGAAACACTTGACAAGGTTTTATGAATAAAGCATAAAAGTAAATAAAAAGCTCTTAATACATCCTAAATGTAAAATGAAAACAAGAATTTTTATGCATATGAAAGAAATTATTTTTTCATTATAAAATATATTAAAATAATGAAAAAAATGTAAATGGAGTTTCAAAAGCCTTTCATAAAAGGTTGCGTTGATGTGTCAAAGTGTCCCCTTAAAAATGTCGTGTATAGGTAAAGAAAAAGTTAGAAAATAGTTAGAAATGTAGATAATAAGCGATTAATTGAACGAGATCACCAATTCTCCTGTGATTAGGAATGATTAACCTTTAGTAAGGTACAGATGAAAATAGTTTCTAAAATAGAGAACGAGCCTGATCAACGAGAGGATGCAGAGGATGTACAAAGAAATGGCAAAGAGGACAAGCAAGGCCATTCGTGCATTGATGCTGGCTTCGGCTTCCTGGCCACATGTGCTTCGAGTGCCGGCCACCTGCCTGCTACTGGACGAAGAGACTTGATAGCGGTAGGTGGCCTGAGGTCAAGCTCAGGAGTGCCAACGCGATTTTTGCAGCTCGATTTGTCCTTCTAAAGTTTTGGCAAGGTAGATTACAAACAGTTGACTCAAAGCAATGCCCAGTGCAATGCCAGCAATCGTGTAGAGATTGCGTTCAGCCCAAGCTCGAACAATTTCGATGCAGCCACTTGTCCATACTTTCTTGCTTGCTTCTGATACCGGTGTTTTCTGCACGCCATTACCACACATATTATTAACTAATCCACTCTGTTATTGAAAACATTATCTGCTTTAATGACTATTGCAAATATCACTTTACACTCTATACTGTACACATACATCTGATAGATACTTACAGCAATATTAGTGTCATTGATGCAGCAAGAAAATGGAACACCACAACCTTCACTACTAGGACTAGAGCAATTGAAATATTCGTTTTTACCCCAATCCAGATAACCTATTTGACTTAAACCACAGCACTTGAACTGAAATAATTAATTTTCTTATTTTATAATACATCAATAAAAAAAAATTGTTAATACTTTAAACACTTCTTACCTCTTTTTGACCAAAGTCAATGAAGTTCTGGAGATCTGGATCCTCACGATAAGTTTGAATGATTTTATCGGTAAATGACTCTTCTAATAATGATTGTAAAGTATGCGGAAATACAAAACCTACTATAGCCACACCCATTTCCAACAAGAAGAAAATCAGTAAGCACAAGGAATACTAAAAAAGTTAAATAAATAAATAAATAATTATTATTACTATATAGCTTTCAGAATAAATATTTGAAGCATCATACTTCTAAATCAACTTATTTCATAAGGTCAAAAATTACAAATTTTATAAATTTTAATTTAAAACTCTATTTAATTGCAGTATCCTGAATCACATATGTATATTCTAAAATTGAATGATTCAATGTATTAACTTAAATGTTTTATATTGTATTTATAAATAAGTTTGATGAATAAAAACAAAATCGTATAACTAGTTGGCTACTTCCTTTTTGTTGTATTACATTTATTTTTAAGTAACATTTTTTATTTTTATTATTATCAAAGTAAAATGTTAAGACCATGATCTATAGTCAAATTATAAATGATTAAAACACGATTATTTTTATATTTAAAATTACTGGTACTGAAATAGTTCAATGTAAAAAATGATCAATCTTTTGTTAGAAATGCAAAGCTTTTGTAACTTTACATTTTATGCAATACTTACAAACTTGAGCAAACACGTATTTTCTCTCAATGCACCCACACATCCAGCAAAACTGACAATAAAAACTACAGCACCAGCAATAATCATCACAAGAGAAATGTTCAAAACTATATCGTAAACATTCTCTACTCTCACAGATCCAGTCATCTGCCACTTATCGACAAAAGCATAAAGTCCAACTCCTATAAGTAAGCCTCCAAAGAGCTAAAATACAAGTTTTTTTAATAAATTGAAAATTGTTTATTATAATAAAAAAATAAGTATATTATTATGAAAAGCAGTTCTCACCCAAAAAATAAAGTTGAGCATAAAAATCATATACTTAACACATGAGCTCACATATGTGAAATTGTTTGTTCGTCTACGATTATTCATTCTGAGAGGTGAATAAAAAAAATCTTAATATGATTACGAGTAATACTAATGATGACACGAAGAAGAATGTTTTTCACGAAACTTGGCGTCTGTGGAGTTCTCGTGTACTTTTTAGTCGAGACTTAAGAGTTCAATTAATCTTTTTCATATTGTTCGGCATTGCCCTGATTTTTGACTTTCCTTTTCCTTTGTTAAAGTCACTACAGGTTAAAAAATTATTGGCTGAAGTCTTTTAAAGGCCCCCGAACATGACGAGAAATTTATAAACATTTCTCGACGTCCTTGACAGGCGAGTCGCTATTAGCCATTGCGTTACTCTCACTGTCTTTGATATATTGTGATACATATATGTGTGTGTGTGTGTGTGTGTGTGTGTGTGTGTGTGTGTTGTGTGTGTGTATGTGTGTGTGCGTGTGCGTGTGTATAAACTATACACACTTATATTGCTGTATACATGCACTATGCAGTTGCAGTATGCACTATGCTGTATCGCTGTATGCAGTATCTAAAATGTGTTTGTAGTCGTACTCCTCCCGCAGGACGTCGTGTGGTGGTACTGTCAACTCGGCAACTGCACGGAGATTCCAGAATCCAGAGGCTGGCTGTGCTACAATTGAAGCGCATATGTATGCGCACATAGGTGCGCACATGGATGCGCATACAGTCTAGTGAGAATATGAGAAAACGAAAAATCTGTTAGTACTATCAGTAGTATAACTCCAAGCACGGTCGTCCAGATGATTTAGTAGTCTGATGTTTAAGGAGATGTGAAAGTGAACTACTAATCCCTACCTTACCGACATCGCATTTATATATTTTTCTCTGCAATAAATAAATATTTCTGAAAAACGCCATAATATCCCCTCCGAATTTTTACCAGGAACCTTCAGTTAAATTATCAAAAGCTGTCATTATTAACTCTTGGAGAGGGGCCTACGGCGGCTCAGTCGGTAGAGTGTCGGATTCCCACGCCGGTGACCCGGGTTCGAATCCT
This sequence comes from Gastracanthus pulcherrimus, assembly GCA_949152435.1. Lineage (NCBI taxonomy): Eukaryota > Metazoa > Arthropoda > Insecta > Hymenoptera > Pteromalidae > Gastracanthus > Gastracanthus pulcherrimus. The sequence goes on from OX424576.1 coordinate 57,197,608, forward strand.
AGTCTCTGCCGATTGACACAAGGCACCTCTGTAAAAATTACATGTGCTTTGTTTACAAACACACCGCAGACCCCCGTCGTCGATTAGCAGCACCACATGGGAGCACAAACATGGCGACGTTAATTAAAAAAAAAAAAAAAAAAAACTCTTGGAGAAAAATGTGTTTGAAAATATACAACTATAGTTAAATTTTCAAACGCATTTCTCTCTGGGAGTTTATAATGAAAGCTTTTGATAATTTAACTGAAGGTTCCTGGTAAAAATTTTTCAGAAATATTTATTTATTGCAGAGAAAAAAATATAAATGCGATGCCGATAAGATTAGTACTTTCACATCTAAGGAGATAAAACGTCAGACTGCTAAATCATTTGGATAACCGTGCTCACAGTTATACTACTGACAGTACCAACAGATTTTTCGTTTTCTCATATTCTCACTAGACTGTATGCGCATCCATATGCGCACCTATGTGCGCATACATATGTGTTTCAATTGTAGACACAATCAGATTCCATGTACTTGGCTGCGTCTACATAAGCGCGCATCGCGTGCGTTTTGCACGCGCAAGAACATGAAGAAGTGCTTTTTACCTTAAATGGTTACTTAGCACTGGTGTATAGGTAGAATAAGCATGTATTTACCTAAATAACCAATGCCTGATAAAGAAAATATTAATAAATAATAATAATAATAATAATAATAATAGTTAATAATAGTTAATAGGCTAATTATAATAATTAAATTTGCTATAAAAATTAATTATAATTATAATTATTAATATTATTATTTTAATTTATTATTATTATTAATTATTAATTATTATTATTAATTATTTTAATATTCTTTTATACTTATTTATACGCATTATGCTCGCGCAAATAGTTATTTTTCTCGAATAACCAGTACCTAGCTACTAATATATATCGATCATTTAGGTAAATACATGGATACTCTACCTAAAACACCAATGTAAGTTATAGGTATAGGTGCCAGTGGTAGTTCCTTAGCAATGGTGTTTTTAGGTAAAATATCCATATATTTTCCTAAAAGACCGATGCCTAGTAGCTAGGTACTGGTATTTCGAAAACAATAAGTATTTGCGCGAGCACCATGCGCAGAAATAAAAAAAATATTAAAGTAATAAACAATAATATTAATAATTATAATTAATAATAAATAATTCTTAATAATTAATTATTGTAGCAAATTATTATTATTACTAGTATTAGCTACTATTTATTATTATTATTAATTATTACTAACAATTTATTATTAATATTTTTTATATCAGGCATTGGTCATGCACGTAAATACATGCTTATTTTACCTAAAACACTAGAGCTAAGTAACTATTTAGGTGAAAAAGCGCGGGCGCACGCGAAGCTAGCGGATGTGCCTCTATGTGTTCTCTCAGTGTTTGTTTTTTATCAGCGATGTAAGCGATAATCTCTTCTTCTTAGCTTTAATAATTGATCCTGCCCCCCTTCGCCTAACCTCAAAGTGACGACGGGGGGCCCCCGTCCTCTTTCTCGCCAATCACTCCTGCCACTATGCTCATGTCAAATACTTTGCTGCCTCTAACTCCTTTTTAACTTCACTATGACCCACCAAACCCAGCCTTTTCAAAACTCTTCTCTTTCTCCTAGCCCTCTTAGCTGCTTCTCCTTTAAACCCCGCCGCACACCCTCAATCCTACCTAAACCAGCTTGCTTCAGACAACGAGAAAGCTGTTACTAAAGCTCTCATTCTCTACGATCAGCAACAGCTTTCTAATCACACTAATTTTTTAGATCCCTACTACATGGACTATACTCTGGCCTCCCTGAAAAGACCCAGAAACTTTGCCGCTGCTGCCCACTCCTCTCCTGAAGAAGAACCCTCTTTCCAAGGATTTCACCCTTCTAAAAAAGAGTCATTCGCCCCTCAACAAGCTCCTGTCAACTCTTTTTCATCATCTTCTACATCGACAACTCATTCTACCAGTTCTCTCACCACGGCCGACACCAACACCTCCTCTGGCTCTCCGCCCACTAGCTGCAACGGCACCACCACCTCTACCGAAAAAGACAGCAGTAACGTCTCAGAGTAATAACAACAGCAGATCAACATCACACCTCCAGCCAAGGTTTCCCTTTACTCTCCTCATAATCACGGCCACTTTTTAGTCTTCGCCGAACCAATCGATCCAAAACTGGCTCAAGGACATCTGCACTCCACTACAGTCGGCAGACTAGTAACTACATCATATAAAGGTAACATCGCTTCCATCTCTGCCTCGGACTCCCATAAAATATCAATTATCCTCAAAGACCGCCAAACAGCCAACCATCTCCTCTCAAACCAATCCTTCTCTACACATAACCTTCGCTTTTCAGCTCCTGATCACCGCCTCAACAGACAAGCCATCATTAGAGATGTTCCCCTTGAGCTCTCTAATGAGGCCATACTGGAAGAGCTCTCTTCCGTATTCAACATCCACATCTCCAAAGCCGAAAAGCTCAACCGAAGAATTACCACCCCTAACTCTGTCTCTCAACTTACTCCTTCAATAACTGTTTACCTCACCTTCGATGGCCAACATCTTCCTGACTACGTCCACCTCTTTTATGTTAGATACCCTGTTCACGTCTATGTTCTCGCAGTTAAAATATGCTTCAATTGTTTTAGGTACGGACACCTCAAGGACCAATGCAGGAGTAAGTCTGTATGCGAAAGGTGCGGCAAACTCGCGCACCCTCCTGAAGTGACCTGCCCCTGTTCTGACACACAACCCATCTGCGTTAACTGCAATCTACACCATCTCCCCAAGAACATGTCCTGCGCCGAATGGAAATTCCAGCATGCGCTGCGCACCCGCGAAGCTGGTCATAACCTCTCTCTTGCTGAGGCTCTTCCTCACGTCATGCAGTCTAATCCTCCTCAACACAACTCTCGCTCGTACGCAACTTCAAACGATCTAGCCATCTTCCCTCTCTCATGTCTACTGCTCCTTTTCACCCCTTTAGCCCTTCCCCACCCCCACCTTCAAGACCCCTCTCTCCTTTTTCGCCTGTTATACCCTCCACTGGCTCCTCGCCTCTCCCTTCCCACGCATCTGTTGAACGCCAATCCAGACCCCCTCTTAACGCCGCCTCCTCGTAGCAAAACCTCGGTGCTAAGTCCAAACGCACGCCGTCTCACTCATCTACCCCTAAATCGCTCTCTCAACCACCTGGTCTCTCTCCTCGTCCCCAACCCAGCAGCCATATCATACCCCTACACTACCGATTAGGCTTTGACGAAAACTCTTCTATTAGCTTCCTTGTTAACCTTATTTTCCAATCTCTTCTTCCCTTCACCGTTTCCTCTGGTCGCTCCGACATTGCAGCTCATGTTTCACAAGTTTACTCACGCTTCCGCCTCTCTCCTTCTCTAACCCCTAACAATGGCTTCGTCACAACAGCCTAAAACCCGTCGCTTTCTACAATGGAATTGCTTATCGTTTAGGCAACGCAAATCTCAATTACAGGACATTTTTAAGGATTTCGATGTTATTCTTCTCTGCGAAACGTGGTTGAACCCCGGTGACTCTGACTCACTTAAAGGTTTCGTTGTTGCTTACCACGACAGAGCTGCGGGCAGAGGAGGTAGTGCAGCCATTTGCATTCGCAACACCATCTCCTTCAACTCTGTAAATACCTACAACTCCTTCAACAACTTTGAGTCTAACGCTATCTCTCTCCACACTGCCCAAGGAGAGCTCCTTGTCGTCTCGATATACAGACCCCTCAACTCACCCTTTGACTACTCTCAACTTCATAACTTCCTCACTTCCATCTCTTCCTACAACTCTATCTTTCTTGCTGGTTATTTCAACTGCCACAATATTGCCTGGGGCAGCAGGTATACCTGCAGCCTGGGGGAACATCGTGTTTCCTCTTTCATTGATCACAACCTACTAGTCATTAACCGTAGTTCTCCCACCTATCTCAACAGACGCAATCCCGACAACCCTTCCTGCATTGACCTTGCTTTCATCTCACCCCACCTCTATTCTATCTCGTCCTGATCTTTTCTTGAAGATAACCTTCTAAGCGACCACTACCACATCTCTATCTCTATCGGCATCCCAGCCCCTCCTATCTCTTTCCGCTCTCACCGCCCGAATTATCGCCGTATTTCTCCGGAGGGCTGGATGGCCTTCAGGGACTCCCTGTCGAGCTCCTCCCTCGACAATCTCTTACGGACACTTCTCCTTCCGATAAATACGAAGCTCTTACCACGGCCATTCTTCACTCCATCAACGGCCTCACTCCTCCTTCTCGCTCCTCTAAGAAACACCCCAAACCTCCAGAACCTCCCTGGTGAAACGAGGAATGCTCTGCAGCCGAGTCTGCCAGAAAGGTTGCCCTCCGAAACTTCCGCCGCAATCCTCATCTATACTCAAAACTTTTATCCGCTGAGGACCACGCTAAAGCCACCTTTCACAAAGTCAAAAAATAATCCTATCAAGATACTTGCGCCTCCCTTACTCTTCACTCAAACCCTAAACACTTCTGGAGTCTGATTGATAGGTTCAAACATCGCAACCTTGGCCCCTCTGAAGCTCGCAACAACATCGCGAATATCGAGAGGCAGAAAGACTTAAGTCTCTCCATTTGTCCTCCCTCTTGCTTCTATCCTAATTTTCCCTCAGTCTTCACGCCCTCCTCAATCATCTCAAACCTCTTCTGTCAACCCTTCTCGTATTCAGAACTCCAAATTTCCATCAATAAATGTCTGGCCAAGCCCAACTCGGCTCCTGACCTGGACAGGATCAATAATCTCCTTATCTCCCATCTCCCCGAGCATATCCTTGACTCTCTTCTCTCTATCTTCAACGATCTTTTCATGAGGGGCGAATTTCCCCCCTCGTGGAAAGAATTCATAGTTTTCTTTATTCCTAAAGGTAACCGTGGCAAATTTCGTCCCATTTCTCTCGCTCAATCCCTTCTTAAAGTCTTTGAAAGATTGATCCTTCGAAGGCTCAACTGGTGGCTAGAGAGGTACCTAATCCTTCCCCGCTTCCACTTTGGCTTTCGCAAGCACAGATCCTGCTCCGACAACCTTTATATCTTCACCTTGTCTATCTATTCCAGCTTCGCCAAACATGCTTATACTGTAGCCCTTCTTCTCGATATCAAGAGCGCCTTCGTCGGAGTCGATCCTGGCATACGCGGTCATATTCTTTGCGATTTAGGCCTTCCTTGGCAAATATGCAAGTTCTTTCATAACGTCATGTCTTCTAGAACCACTTACGTCAATATTGGCGGTGAGATCCAGGACCCCTTCGAGACGCTCCAAAATGTTCCCCAGGGCTGCTGTTGCAGTCCCACAGGCTACAACATGTACACACACAAACTCCCCGAACACGTCGACCCCAACTGTCAATATCTCTGCCTTGCCGACGACGTCATTCTGTTTCCTCCCCAATCTCGATTTTTGCCTCTCTGTTCTCCAAAATAGTCTTAACAAGATCGTTAAATATTTTTACTCACAATTCATCTTTTTACACGCAAACCCATCGACACTTCCCATACTTCCCTCACTTTCGGCGACAAAACCATCAAATCTTCACCCCAAGTTAAGCTGTTAGGCGTCATCTTCGACTCCAAGCTTACCGGGACTTCTCACCTAAACTATCTTCTCCGAAAATCCACTCCGCACATCAACCTTACTCGCTCCCTCTATGGCACCTGGTGGGGCGGGCACCCGCAATCCCTCCTGCAAATTTATAAAGCCTTTGTCCTAGGTTCCCTAGACTACGGCTCCATAGTCCTCCTCCCGCGTGACAAATCACTTCGCGATAAATTAGGTGTTGTGCAGCGCACAGCCCTCAGAGCTTGCCTCGGCCTCCGTCGCTCCACCCCCAATATTTATTTCCATTTACAAAATTACCGCATCTAAGTTTAGCAATTATTTCTATGTCTAACTTCCTACCGTTCTTTCTTAGATATTTAGGTAACCCTACAACGTCCAACTCCTTATAGATCTCATTATATTTCGCTTCTCTTATTTTCGTATCAAAAGTTTGCTCTATATCCCTATCTCTTTTTTCAGTTTCTTCTTGCACGCTTTGTTCTCTCCCTATCATATTTACTATCTCCATTTCACTAAAACGTTTCAAAACCCATCTAAAGTAATGTACCTGTACTTTTTCCAACTCTTTTCTTTCCTTCCAGCCCCATATTTCACACCCATATGCCATGACACTCTTTACTAAATAATTAAATAACATTTTCCTTCTTTTGAAGTCGTTCTTACATTTATGTTCGCCTAAACCCCACCTTCTTTTTGCCGCTCTAATCCTTTTTTTTTGCTAGTTCTGATATATGATCCTTATAGTTTCCTTCTTTATTAAATGTGAACTCTAGATACTTAAAGTACTTAATTTCCTCTAACTCCTTCCCATCCCATACCCATATTTCTTTTCTACTATTCCTCCCTCTGTTAGAAACTAATACCTTTGTCAAAAATTGTCTTACAGTACCCATCATGTCAATCAGTGCCTCTCTATTTTCCGCTAATAAGACTATGTCGTCAGCATAAGCTAACGACCATAGTCCTATATTTCCTATTTTAACTCCCCTGATATTCCTTTTTTTAAAAAATCCTTCCAACTCAGCTATATAAATACAGAAAAGAATAGGACTTAGTACACACCCCTGTTTCAAACCTTTAACCGTCCAGAATTCCTCTGATCGTATGTTATCCCCAACTCTTACCCTGACTATTGTTTCTTCATATATTTCTTTTATTCATTCTATTAAATATTTACTTATACCCAACCTTTCCATAATTTCTCACAGTATGTTCCTGTCTACCAGATCGAAGGCGGCCTTCAAATCAATAAACATAGAGTATAGTCTTTTCCTATTCCCTTCGTTCTTTGTATCAAGTGATTCAAAATGTAAATATTATCCATTGTAGACCTTCCCTTTCTAAAACCTGCTTGCTCATCCGGTAAAATCCCTTTTACTTCTATTTCTGTCCCTAACCTCTTTCTAATAACCTCCGTGTATAATTTGTACATCGTTGACATGAGCGTAATTCCTCTATAGTTCTTTGGTTCGTTTTAGTTTCCTTTCTTGTATAACGGTATTATCGTCCCTAATTTCCATTCTTCCGATAGTCCTTGCCCGTCCCATACATTACCCAAAATACCTATCAACTTTTCTATCAAATCCTGTCCTTCGTACATCCATACTTCGATTGGTATTCCGTCCGCTCCCGGTGCTTTCCTTTTCTTCAAAATGCCCCAAGCTCCGTTTATTTCCCTAGCCGATATTTCCTTCGTGTCTATTTCTTCCTCTTCTTCAGATTTTTGCTTGTTTTTCTTGTTGTTCTTTCTGGAACCACTGCAGTCCCACCATCTTTTAGTTCCCAATACCCACTTTCTTGGTTTCTTTTTTAGTTACTGCTTCATCTATTACATTTTTCGTGTCTTTCCACCTTTTTTCTGTTATGTCCTCTTCATTTTCTGTTACATCTAGTACTTGAGTTTTACTTCTAAAAATTACCCTTGCTTCCTCGTTTCATGAATATACCAATTTCTTCTTTTTCTCTTCCAATTCCTTATTCTTGTCCCTTTCTATCATTTCCATTGTTTCTTGTAGTACTACGCTAATTGGAACATGATCCGATTCAATCCTTTCTTCAACTCTAACTGTAACACCTTTTTCCTCACATTTTAATTTTTTATTATATAATCTATCACTGTGCTGCCCCTAGTTCCTATATAAGTGAATTCGTCCCTTTCATCTCCCGCGAAGTTTCCGTTTAGTATTGACCATCCTTCCCTCCTGCAAAAATCTATCAGATTATTACTCCCGTTGTTAGCCGTTTTATCCTTACTTTTCCTTTTTTCTAGTTCTAAAGTATTTCCTACAGAACCTATAAGACTGCCTTCCTCTCCTATTCTAATATTGAAGTCTCCTCCAATAATTATATTACTTCCCGGTGTTTCTTCTTGTTCTTCCCACCTTTTATAATATTTATCCACGTTCCCAGCAAGTATCGACCAAATTACCATTTCTTGATTGTCACTTCTTATCACTGTTCTTATAAGTCCTTCTTCTATTTATATTGTTTCCTCTCTATTTTCCATTAACCAGTCTCTTTTTATCCCTATTATAAAACCCCCCTTAGCCCTACCTTTTTTTGCTTCTCTTCTAGCTGGTATAATTTATCAAACAACATTTTTCGACAGTTTTTTCTCCAAATTTTCTTTATCTTTTCCCTCCACCACGTTTCTGATAAACTTATGAAATCACGCTTTGCAAAAAATGAGAACTGCTCTATTTATGGCTTATGCTAAATCCTCCCTATCCCCCCTGTTTCACTTTCCCCTTCTCCTTTCTACCCGGCATGCGACCTATTTTAGTGTCATTTTTCATTTCCTCCTCTATCTCTTCTCTTTCTTCCCATTTTCTCCAAACATTTCTGAGAAATACTCTCCCCGTTCCTGATTTTACTAACCACCTAACCCTTCTCTTTTTTTAACCCACCTATGTATATCCTCTTGCTTCTTTCTATCATCTATGTTTAATTCGTTTTTTATAAATATTCTCGTGTCTCTCAATTTGCTTTTCATTTTCATCATCTCACTCTTATCCTGTTCCCTTACTTTAGCTATGATAACCACACCGCTTTTCCTCGCGTATTCTACATTTGCATTCACCTCTAATTTCCTAGCCAACCAGTTCGATACCCATTCCATTAAATTACCCTGCTCTGCATCTACTCCCCTTATCACAATATTATTTTTCCTCTCTAATCTATCCTGTTCGTAAATTATCTTTTTCATTTTTACAACCTCTCTATATGACAGCAACATGCAACTTCTCGCGCTCACACTCGTTCTTCCGCTCTTTAGACTCCACAGCGAGTCTATGTCGGCATCTCTCGCCGCACTCGCAAAGTCCGTTCCGCTCTGTGCCGACTTTACCGACAGCTGTTCTTCCCATTCTCTTTCTCTCTCTTCTCACCCTTTTATTTTCTTTTCTAGACTCTCTAATCGTTCGTCTAACTCTTTAATTATTGCGTTTACCTTTAACCTAACCTTTTCAATTTCTAACTTTTCCTGTCTAATTTTTCTTACCTCTTCCCCCATCTACTCCTTGAACTTTTCTTCCCATTTCTTGTCCGCCTTTTCCTTTTCTTTTTTCGCCTCTTTTTCTACGCCCGAGAACCCGACCTTCTTCACAAACTTGTCGTCAAGTGTGTGTTGTCCCTTCGCTGCCGCCGTTGCCCCAGTTCTTGTGGTTCTTCCGCTTCCCTGCCTCGCATTTGGTTCCTTCTTGTCCTTGTCCCCCGGCGACATGATCTCTCTGCTTTTTTAGCCACGCGTTCTTCACGTACCTAACCTCAATCTCGCCTCAGTTTTCCATGCTTGATTTTACACTTTCTACTCCAAATTTTCTCCGACTTATTTATCCCGCACACCTCTTACCTATTTCCCTACTGATTTGTACCTATTTATAACAATTAAATATGCAAAGTCTCGCCAAAATACTAAAATCTTTATCCGAGCTTGCCGCGCACGCGACTACTCACTCTGGCGCCCTCTATCCAAGTCGGCTGCTTTTAATTCTCACACTACCATCTTGACTCTTTAAAGCCTTGATTTCACTCTCAGACCCTAGATCGTACTTCCATTACCACCTTCTGCTGCATGCGTAGCAATCACTACAGCCTAGCACTTAGCCTTTTTAATAAAAACCTTGTAGTCTCCCATATCTGCCCCTGCGGCGAAGATAACGAGGATCTTAATCACGTTTTCTGGGCCTGTAAACGCTTCATCACCCAACGCTCTCGCCTTTTACGCTTCCTAGCTAAACTCAAACTTCCCCCACCCCCCTCTTCACTATTTCCTCCTTCCTACACAAACCTCGCAATGGTTTCTAATATCCGCTTATTTGTTCTCTGCGCCCCTCCGACCTGCTCTGCTTCCTGCTAGCTTTCGTTACCTACTATTTCTGCTGTAGTAAGTTTCCTTCACAGGAAACTAGGGTTGTTCCCTAACCTCTCTCTGCTGCCCTCCCCTGGGGCCCGGGTTTCCCCCCGGACCCGAGGGGAGAGCCTCGGAGATGCTCCTTTTTTATCTTTTCTGTTACAGCTTGTAGACTTCCCGGACCTCGGAGACTTTCACCTTTCAATTCTCCCGTATTTATTATATGCATGCGCAGCATGCTATCCGATAGTTGATGACCGTACAGACTTCTGGCGCCACTAACCAGAAATAGAATAGAACTATTTAGGCAAAAAGCACTTTCGCGCTCGATGCGCTTTTATGTACAGCCTATCACTGGTTGCGTCTGCAGGACGCAGAGTTGGGTGCGCGCGCGCACGCGCGTCTTGCGCTCGCGTACGTCCATGTGAACCCTGCGTCTGGCCCCCGGATTTATTTACATAATAGATTTAGATAGTATTATAATTGTTTTAATTGCTTTGACTATTCTTTTAATTTGCCCTTCCGAGATACCTATTTAATAACAAAGTCGTAAAAATATGTAAGTCAGCCCCCAGAAAGGAATTCAATTGTTTCGGCGAATACTTAACCTTTCCCGATGCTCCGGCCGCTCCGGGGCTTAAATTAAATCTCTTAATTTGGCAAAATTGCTCCTGTACATATCTGTTCCCTACAGCAATCGTAAATATAAATAATTTGTAGTATACATTTATATGACAATTTGAGGTTATAGAAAGATGAACACATAAAGGTAGATTCATAACAAAACTGAGATCAACCACAGTTTAACGGGTTTAACGGGATTCGACCGGCAAAACTCAAAGGGAACGGTCGCACTTTTCTCTCACTCTCCAGCTCTTTCTTTTCTGTCGACTTCTTGCGCTGTTCGCTTGGGATTTTGTGTGCCGAATCCACGATCTTCGCAATTTTCTTGATTTTCTTCAATCTTCTCGTATTATCGTGAATTATCACCCAATCAAGTAGTATCACAAGTGTTGAGTTTCAAGTTTTTAGTGTGTATACCAGTGTCAGGAAATATCATTCACAGTCAATTGCCAGTTCGCTGTATTGGAACAGTTTGTGTTGAAATTCTGGTTTTGTTAGATGGATCTGATTGGATTCGGCGTGTCAGCGGATTTTGGCCTCCCGTCCTTTTGAGTCGGTGGACGTCACCACCGGGGAGACATTCCGGCTTCGGAATCTAAGCCCAGTCAAATCGGTTGTCTACTCAGAGACATACAAACAGGAAAGTAAACTTTTTAACTTTGTCTCCCTTCCTGAACGGGATTGGTTGATTTCTTGCATTGTCAACTCATACCTCTCTATTTTTCAATTTTTATATATATTTGCTTCTGCTATCTTCTACTAATTGCATTTAAAAAAGGGAAGATTGTTAATAGGTATTTTATTTTGTTGTTAAAAGCTGTAAATTATAAATTGTTCTTCGACCGAGTAGTCATACATTGGAGCTGTTACATTATTTTTGAATCTTCATGATCAAAGTTCAATTTTTATTACCCCGCTACTATTAAAATTTTAAAATTAACTAAAAATATTTTACATTATATCTTGTAAAAGTCTTATATTTCCTCGTAATCGTTATTTGAAAATTGGACTTTGAGACCTGGTGTTTTTCAGATTTGACCCTACACGGCTACCTTAATAGCCTAAAGTCTCTGTTTTACTTTATTTTTACCTACTTCGGCAACAACGAATTCGTCAGTAGCCACGTACATTCTTGTACGTATAATCATTTTATATTTACCACCTTGTTGACAATACTTGCTACATTTCGATTTCCAATATACAATCTCATATAATTGTCGTTCATATAGTCAATTATCTCAACATCCATAGTTGTTTCAAATCGGGGTTCAAATTATAATGTTGTTCGAATTCATCCGGGATTGGCGTACCTTATTTCGTTGAATTTCGACATCACATCCAATCTTGTTAATCTGGGTTTCTTATTTTTAAATATCAATATATGAACGATTCCTACAGATTAGGTTACGCATTGTATAAAGTCTTATCTATATACCGTCAGTTGTAGCATTTAATCGTCCTTCAATCTCGTTTTGGGGGTAATGGTGAATTTTTGAGTCATCGAGAAGCCTTGTTGTTCTTTGAGAGTAAAAAAGACACCTTACTTTATATACCTAAGTGAAGGGATAAACTTCATACATTTCATTTGTAAATATCATTGTCTCCAAATCTAACCTTCTACCGTAAATGACCGATCATTACGGTCAGATACATGGTCCTTTTTACTCACATTATCATTTTCACACCTAGTCTTCCATAGTTTCACCAAGGAAGGCCAGGATGCTGTCAGCACTCTACAGTATGGTTTCAAAACCTGTCTTCCAAAAGCTTCGCTGAGGAAGACCAAAATGGTAATAGGGACGTACTAGAGCAAATCTAGATACCCACAGGAGAAAAGAAAACCACAGTTTAACCCAATGACCCACGTATAGATGACGTGCGCTTCGCACCTATACTTGTTCTTTTGGTTAAACATTCACGGAGAATTTCTTTACAGTTTGCAATATGAACGCACCTTTAAGACATCCCAGAACCGACCCTTAGTGATAATTATATATATCAATAAATATTACAATTACCTTCCGGGAAAAATAATTCATACATGTTCATACATGATCATCACATATGATCATATATGAAAAATGTAAGGATTATTTTTATGAATTAAAAAAAAGGTTTCCGAGGTGGGAATCGAACCTGGGATCTTCAGATTTCTGAGCCGTAAGCCATTACCCTAACCACATGAGCTACTTTTGCTATTTGTAAATGTCACCGCGTAACCTGTAGACTGGACCGGTGTTTTGAATGCTATTTTGGACTGAAGCTATTTAGAAACCTCTAAGAATTGATTATCATATGAGTATTCTAGTCTAAGTGTGAAGAAATGACGCTTTTAATAGTAATCATATTTTTTTTGCTTTCAGGTCTTCAACAAATTTAAATAAATTAATGTTGATTTCTCTAACTAGATTCAGCTCAAAGCGACATACAAGAGGAACAATTTAAGACCAGCATGACCAAAATCCATGTATCGCTTCAGTCTGTAGGTTACGTGTAAGCAAAAAAAAAAAAAGACTCATAAAGACAACCATGTTAATTTGAGTAAGGGTGACTCTCCAATAGGTGTCATCATGCAGTTGGCCGTGTCGCTGTGTCGTGCACATATGTCGCTGTGTGCATGCCGTTGTGTGCACGGGAAAGAAGAGAGGGGACGCTACCAACTTATATGCGGTTGACGTATAACTATAAGCGAGACATATTATGGTTATGTTACTACTCTTCGTTTCGGAGCATGAAAAGTGAATTTTGTAGTTGGCAGCGTCCCCCTCTCTTCTTTCCCGTGCACACAACGCATGCACACAGCGACACATGTGCTCGACACAGCGACACGGCCAACTGCACGATGAAACCTGTTGGAGAGTCACCCTAATGGCAGAGATGAGTAAGGAGATTGCCAACGAACGGGTACTGCGCACCACGGCTTAAGGTGGCTCGAGCGATTTTTCAAAAATACTAAATCACATTAAAAATATGCGGGAAATATACTTTAAATGTTAAACTTTTTATTGCTTTCCAAAAATCATAAGCTCATCGACTAAATTATAAAGAAAAAAGAGTTGTAAAATGAGTTTGTACAACACGTAGCTTATGGCGTTTCTGTCATTATCTGTGAGTAATTATTCTGTAGTAATGTTGTAAAATACTAAATCATAACAAAAAAACAGGTGGTTATACACTGGTTTATGAGGATTACAATGGCATAAAAATAATTGTGAGTAGTCGATCAAAATAGAGAAATAATAATGATGAAAGTGTATAAACTAACGATTTACTACACTCTGTAGTACTTTCTGCGCATGTCTATTATAAGCGGCAACATCGCATTTCAAAAAATGAACATGAAATGGCGGGAAATTTAAACCGACTAAACTTTAAATTGAATGACTTTTATTTTATTTGTGACTACTTCATTAATACTATTCAGAATACATTATTTATTTAGGAGTAAAAGAAACTTGTAATAAACAAGAAAATCAGTGTAAAAATCGTATAAGTACATTTTATTATTTTATAATTGTGGAGTGTCGGAATAAAATCGGATAATTGCAATTTTAAATGTCAATCTACTTAATATTGTTTATTATGGAGTAAGTGCATCTTAAAGTGTTGTTTTTATGGTAAAATATTAAGTTTAAGTATCCAATAATGTAAAATATATAAAGACAACAATAAATTATAATAGATAAATACAATTATTACCGAAACTTGAATTATCCGGTTATGTTCTACCACTCCTCAATTAAAACACTTTTCATACATTTATAAATTTATAATTAATCGCATGATTTTATCATACTTAAATTTTAAGCTCGATATAAAAAGACTTATAAAAATACATTAATATCATTTGATCGTATCAGATTTTCTTTTCAAAAGATGTTATATAAAAACAGATGTAAAAAAAAACTATGTAAAAATTCAATCAAAAACATGTATTTATATATGAATATATTGACATAGCATCTTTTTGACACTGGCTTTTTACATAACATTTTTGTCAAAGTGATATTTTACATAATAACTTTTTAAAAATGTTTTAATACATAAAACTCGTAAATTTGTAATTTACTTTTTGTCGCATGCACATTATGAGGCATGTTTATTTGAAACAACTACAGAAATCACAAAGTAAACGGCATGGGCGCACATGTTCTACCGGATCAGCTGATCCTTGCGACGTTGCCACACTTACCGAGTCAGTAGCGGTCGAAAAAATTGTTACACCCACAGATAAAAGAAAAGTTAAAAAAAATGTAGTTTGTTTACTCATTTATGTCATAGTTTTTACATTAACATACTAGGAAGTAGTAATTCATGTTTTTTTCTGAAATTATGACTATTAAATAGCTTGCTAATGCAATGCTCCTTACGGTGCCCTCGCTTGATACGGCACCTAACGCTCGAGCCACCTTAAATATTTTCTCACTCGAAAACTGTCGGAGTTGCCACGTAGCGGATACTAGCGAAGAACGAAAATAATGAGTACCCCTTTGGAAAGCAGGTAAAGAGTTTCGAAGAAAAGGACGCGAAAAATAATAGCATAAATCGGCGCTTGACGACTCCGGCGCTACGACTGACTACGGTAGAGACAGAGATGAGTATAGGTATATCTATCTTTCCCCCAAGCTCTCTCTATCTCCCTCTCTCTCATTCCTGGCCGACTGCGCTCTTTCTGGGTTACTCAGGTAAAAAGATTCGTGTTTGACCCCCGAAATTTAAAAGTTTTTATTTTGATAAAATTGCTAGTATGTAATAAGAATTTCCTATTTCCATTAAGAATAGATCAAAACAGTATTTCAACCATAAAAATCAGACAACTTTTATTAAAACACGTTGCTACTGAAGTTAAGGAGGTTCAGGCTATACAGTCCCAACTACAAGTTTTTTTGAGGCTACTTTTTTAATTCTTATTTTTATTAGTAGTTTTGTGTTTGTGAACTTCTATTGTGAAAGTTAAATAGAAAAATAAATGAATTAATTAATTAATGAAACTTAATTTTATTTGCATATAAAACGAGTGTGAAATTTATTTTCGCAAACTTTTGACTTCTGTGCTTAACTCGAGCAGAGTAAGAAATGGTTCTCGACTTTAACATACCGCGCAAATTACAACATTTTACAAAATATATTGATTATATTGCCTGTTGCAACGCCGTTACCCTAAGCGGGTCCTGGGCGTAGTCGTCCAGAGCGGACGGGTGGGTGCCTATCACCACTACACAGCGCGTCCTCAGGTTGCGGATAGAGGAACGACCCCTGAGAAAGAGGTTAGCTGCGAATAAAGCGAATAAGCAGTCGCGGACAGCCGATAGGCCCAGGCGTGGGTGTGATGAGCCCGCACTGGCGAACGCATTCATCTAGAAACACTACGCAAGCACCGCAACAACTACAAACACTATACAAAATCTCCTATCTTACTTTCTTCTTCTACCTTACTCTGTAATCTATCTCTTTTACCACACATTTCAAACAAAAAATGGGCCAAAAATCCTGCTGTCGTGGAGGATGCGGGAGCGATGACAACTGCCCTGAGAGGGGATGTGTAGAATGATTCGCCACCTGGTCTTACATGGCAACGAAGCCAGCGAAGGCGCGCTGCCTTGCAGGGGGGCGTTAGGATATGAGAATGAAACCGAGTGTGTCTGACGACGAGTTGACTGTGTCCTCGCCAAAGTCAGAAAGCTCTCATACTTAGTTCTAGGGAGGTATGAGGGTTATCACCCCTAGACGGATGGACTCACCTGCGATCGGAACAGGATCCAAAACGCGCGGGTTTAACTTACTATCATGGCTCAAAGAAAACAAAACCAAACCAAAACCAAAAGAAACTTAAGGGTGGGAACCTGGAATGTACGCAGTCTACACAGAGCGGGCGCGTTCCGGGAAATCATAAATGAAACTGAGAGGTACAATTTAGATTTGGTAGCAATACAAGAAACCCGATGGAAAGATAACGCGATGCTAGGATCCGGTAACTTCACCTTTTTATATGGGGGCGCGAGCGGGCATTCTCTAGGCACCGGATTTCTTGTTAACAAAAGCATCATACATTCCGTTAAAAGTTGCAATTTCGTGAATGACCGACTCTCGTATATCATCATCGACGGAGCGTGGTATAATTACGTGGTTATTAACGTCCACTGTCCCACGGAGGACAAAGAGGAACAAGTCAAAAATCTTTATTATGAAACTTTAGAGCAATTAATCGACCAATTCGCGTCTTACGACACCAAAATAGTAGTGGGGGATTTCAATGCTAAAATAGGGAGAGAGGAAATGTTTAGGCCCACCATAGGCAAAGAAAGTCTGCACGAAACCAGCAATGATAACGGTATTATGGTCATAAATTTCGCAGCCGCAAAAGATCTTATAGTCAAGACCACGTGCTTCAAGCACAAGGATATACACAAGGCAACGTGGACATCGCCGGATGGGGCCACGCACAATCAAATCGATCATTTTCTTATTGATAAGAGGCGCCACACGAATGTACTCGACGTAAGGACCTATAGGGGGGCGGATTGCGACTCAGATCATTATCTCGTAGTGGCCAAATTAAGAGCCAGATTAGTAGCCGGTCAAAATAGTAAGCGAGCGAACAAAGTAGAAACCTTTGATATTGGAAAACTACGAAGCGGGATAGAGCGAATCAAGTACCAAGTAGAAGTTAGCAACCGATTTCAGGCGCTCGAGGAAACGGATGAACAGACGGGAGTAGATGACGATCCGAACAGGTTGTGGGGGGCTATCGAAAAAACTATAAAAGGGGCCGCGAACAAAGTACTGGGTAAGAAAAAAAGGCCGAAGAGCAAACCATGGTTTGACGAAGAGTGCGAACTCTGGTTTGAAAGGCGCAAGAAGGCTAAATTAGATAGTGTACACAATGAAAGCGATAGGGCCGTAGAAGAATACCATGAAATAAGAAAGCAAGTACGTGTGATTTACAGAAACAAGAAGCGCGAGTATCAGAAAAATGAAATTAGAAAAATAGAAACTAATAGTAGGGAAAATAACCCGCGCGAGATGTACAAAGGAATAAACGCTATTAGGAAGGGTTTTCAGAGTAGATCGCAGTTAATGAAGGATAAGGACGGGAACCTCGTGACAAGCGAAAATGAATTATTGAAATTATGGAAAGATTATTTCGATAAGTTATTAAACGTGCATGAAAACTCCGAGGAAATGGGAGACGAAATCCACACTGCTGAACTCCATATGGACGAAACGACCTACAAAGAAGTAGAGGCCGCGATCAAAAAGCTAAAAAACAATAAGGCCGCAGGAAACGATTCTATACCAGCTGAACTACTTAAATATGGAGGCACCGCGCTTACATCTAAAATTTTTTATCTAGTATGTGCTATTTGGAGAAATGAAACAATACCAGAAAATTGGAAAGAATCCATCATCATACCGATCTTCAAAACGGGAGATAAAACAGACTGCAATAACTACCGGGGAATCTCACTTTTAGCTACCTGCTACAAAGTTCTGTCAAACGTAATACAGGCCAGACTCACACCATTCGCGGAAGATATAATAGGAGATTATCAGTGTGGATTCCGGCGCAACAGGTCAACGAGCGATCAAATGTTTACCATAAGACAATTATTAGAGAAAAAGTGGGAATATTGCGAAACTATACACCAGCTATTTGTGGACTTTAAGAAAGCGTACGACTCTGTCAAACGAAGCAAAATGTATGAAATCCTAGTGCTCCTTGGCGTACCAAAAAAACTCGTAAAATTAATTCAAATATGTCTGAACGGAAGCACTGGAAAGGTCCGAGTAGGCGGTAATGTATCCGAATCGTTCATGATACGCGACGGTTTGAAGCAAGGTGACGGGCTTTCAACGGTACTCTTTAACCTGACGCTAGAGCATGTTGTTAGAAAAATGCAGGCTAGCGAGCTAGGCGCAACACTCAACGGAACAACGCAAATTTTAGGCTATGCGGATGACTTGGATATAGTGGGAGATAATGGTGAAATGGTGGCGAGAAATGCGGAAATCCTTATAAATGCGGCTAAAAACACGGGGTTAGAAGTGAGCGAATCGAAAACGAAATATATGATCATGGAGAAACTGGGCATTCGCGAAGCAGAGGGGGATCTCAGAGTCGGAAATTTCACTTTTGAAAAGGTTAGCGAATTCAGATATTTAGGTACAACTATAAATGATCGAAACGAAATTAAAGCCGAGATTAATAAGAGACTTCATTCGGGTAATGCCTGCTTCTACGCTGTGAACAGATTACTTAAGTCAAAGCTACTGTCGAAAAATGTCAAAATAAGGATATATAGGACTATAATAATGCCGGTAATCTTGTATGGGTGCGAAACCTGGGCGCTCACTAAAGCGGAAGAAAATCATTTTAGGGTATTTGAAAATAAGGTTCTGCGGAAAATATACGGGCCAAAGAAAGATGAGGAAACTGGGGAGTGGAGGAAACTGCACAATGACGAGCTACATAATTTGTACGCGTCACCAAATATTAACAGAATAATAAAATCACGGAGACTAAGATGGGCAGGGCACGTGGCAAGAATGGGCGATGATCGTACAGCAGCGCGCATAATGAAAGGAAAACCGAAAGCAACGCGACCTCTTGGTAGACCTAGACGCAGATGGGAGGATAACGTAAAATCAGACATAACTGAAATTGGGCGGGAAGGCGCGAAATGGATGGGGTTGGCACAAAATAGGGAAACGTGGAAGGCTTGCGTAGATGAGGCGATGAACTTTCGAGTTCGAAATGCCATTTAAAAAAAAAAAAAAAAAATTGATTATATTGCATATATAATACTTAAAGCATGTGATAAATTAAAATAACATTTGAAAATTATAAAAAATATTAGTAATTAAAGTGGCTTATTTACAAGAAAAGTTAGGTTAATGCGTGATGTGTTTTTAATTGTATTCTGTGCTATTTCTCAAAAGCCGGATTCCTAATTGTTCTAAAAATTTTCATTTGCCTTCTTGAAGGCTTTAACTAGAATGTCACAAACTTTCACAGCTTTTTCTCTGTTTTGAGTTGAGATATGGATTAAATAAGTATTTTCAACAAAAACATGCTTCTCTCCATAAGAGCGCATGTAATTATGATATCAAAAATCTCCGAAACAATCTTTCTAAACTTCATGAAATTTTAATATTTTATTATTTTAGTAGATATCTGATGAATCTAAAAATGTTAACAAATTCTGTTCGTTTTTAATGTGGGTTCGAACCTCCTTAAGTAATCAATTGTTTTGCTTTCTCAAAGAGAATGCTTTGTATCGATCAACAATTTTTTTATCAGTGATTTTGATGAATTTTAATGTTTTAAAAAATCGTGAGTCAGAACAACAAGTTTTTTTTTGTAAAAGAAAAAATTAAATATAAATTTTACAAAATTTGTAAAAAAAAATTTATTCTTAATACGTCAAACATATTGAAAATATTTACGTTTTCGTAACCCTTTCGGTCACAACTTTTTTATACGCGGAATTAAGTGTAGGTCTTTAAGTAAATTTAAAGTAAATAAATTTATAACTCACAATAATATTTTTTCAACCATAGACTCAAAAAATTCCAAATATTCATTCCATTTAAAAGGAATGCCTTTTTATACTACCGTCACGGACTCAGTTACTGATCAGTACCCAGTTCCTGATCATTTGATTACATTTATTTTTATTTTTTCTGTAATGTATACAAAATTTGTTTTAAAAAAATAATTAGTAATAGTAAACTATTTCACAGTCATATATAAAAACTTTAAAAGTCACTAGTAAAATACATTTTTAAGATAGAGAATGTTAAAGTTTGACGTTGTCGGTAACGTCATGATTGATACTATCTTACTCCAGTTGACTACAAGTGAGTATGCAAAGAAATTTACATCATATCTTTAAAATTTTGTAACCAATCTTAGAAAAACTTATGTAATTAAGTTATTTAACAGTTTATTTGTATGAATTACCTAAAACATTCATATAAAATATTATTTTTATTTGATAAAACGTGTGATTAGAAATAGGGTCCATATTCTTATCGTTTACCCAATTCCTGATCAGTATTAATAACATGTTATATGTGTGTTTAAAAATCTTAAAATACACAAATATTTATTACAACACAATTCTATTAGTAGTTTTAATCCATACGTAAATAATTTATCAGACAAAAGTCGTATAAAACGTGAAAATAAATCACAACACTTTGTTCACTTTATAGGTTAATATATGCTCGTGCATGAGTCTTTATCGTGCAGTCGACAGAGCATGAATAACCATCAAACACTTTTACCTCGCCTAAGTTTCACATTTATAATCACACAACCGAAAAATGTTATATATTTAATATATCTACTGGATTAGTACTGCTTAATAAGTTTCCATTTATCATATAAAATACTTATATGTCAATAATATATGTGATTAGGAATTGGGTTTTGATATGATCAGAAACTCCCATACAAATCTTAAGTGATCAGGAATTGCTCCCACAGCTTTCTCCTTTAAGGCTTTATATTTAACTAAATTTTGATTATTTATGTTTTTTTTAATTTTAAATTAAAGATTAAGAGTTATTTTTGTTACTAGAAATGTTATTTTACATGAATACCTCATTTTTACAATCAGGAACTGGGTTCGTGACGGTACATTTTTTTGTAACAAATGTCATATAGTTAGAACCTAAAAAATTATTAAATATAAAATAGGTTTTGTAGATATAAAAGTTACTGTCCTTTAAAAAGGATATGGTGACTAAAAGGGTTAAAGTAGACGTAATTTTCTTAAAATTTATATATCTAGCAATTAACTGAATGATATTTTATTAAAAGAAATACAATGGAATTTTTAATACGTATTATATTAAACTCTGTGTGAGAATCCTGGTATCTCATGCGTGGATAGCGTGTGCGAAGTGCCCAATTTATTCATTTTCACCTAAGCATACGCGAATTAAAATGCTTCGCACACGGCGTGTGAAAACAATCATTATGTTGCGAGAAGAATCCCCTAGGTAAACCTATAGATATATTTATCAGCCGTTCGGTCTGTTCATGCACTTTTATCTTAATCTTCTTTTATATATGTTCCATTCCAATATGTAACTTTATATATATATATATATATATATATATATATATATATATATATATATATATATATATATATATATATATATATATATATATATATATGTTTATTTATTTATAATTTCATAAAATTATGACTATCGCGCACACTGACTGAATGTTATACGAACGAGTGAGAGTATGCGCATGCGCGAACAACTGATCTACCAGATCGACTAGAGGCGGCGGCGCTGCGTGCGTCTCGTCATCGCTACGAGCGATAGACGCGCGCGGCGGACATCTTTAGATTCTACGACTGAATCTCACAGCGTGCGGAGCTCCCTCGCGTTTTTGGCGGTTAACGACCGTATCGCAATTATTGCGAATATCTATCTTGTCGACTAACGGGTCGTCAGATTCATTAAGAATCTTATCAAATCGCCAATCTGGCAGGACGATTCATTGTGAATCACATATAATCGAAAGTGACGTGCGTGAAGCAGTGTGTGTGTCTGCATTTTCATCGCGTAGCGAGCACGCTGCCGCATGCGGCGGTCGCCGAGCGTTCTAGCTGTTCTATTCGACGTAGTGTGTGTGCGCGAGACGTCAATTCAAATTATATCGTATCCTTGTTCCCGGTTTTTTATGTAGATTTATATTTGTCGTAGTGTAAAATAAATTTAGGGTTTTTTATGCCGTCAAGGCTTTTTCCCGTAATATTGTGTTTTTAATTTACCAACCTAACCTAATTTAAAAAAATGAAAAATAGAACATCAATCTTTTATCGAATCAAATCAATATAGCAATATTAGCTTAAATATAGCAATATTTAAGCTAATATTATATTTTCTTTCTTTTGATTGAATGACCGTGGGTCTCGGGGCTGAGGTTAATATTATACTTAAATTTAACTGCTTCACGTGATCGACTTTCTCACACTCGTTTAAAAAAATAGTATGTGCAACAAGTGCGCTCAGGTAATTTTCGAACTCGAAAAATTTTTTAAGTAAAAAAATCCTCTCTGCACTCGGCGACAAACTTCCCGCTTGTTTGATCATCTGTTACGTGCAGTAGTTGCACAATGTACTATTTCGGAAATTAGTAATATTAGCAAATTTATAAATAATTTTTTATTCTGATAGACCTAAAAAATAAAATATTAAAGAATTGAAGATCACTAGTGTATTATTTTTTAATGAACAATATATTAAATAAAAAATGGCTATAAGAAATTTTTGTGTAGGGATATGATGAACATTTTTTACTTAAAAGACCGTTGCCAATTTAATGGCACTAAGCTTCCTCAAACTAAATTAGTTGTTCCAATATGATATGATCCAAGGGTGTGCTTTTTATCATTGATGGTTTGACAAAAGATAATTTTTTACTAAAATTACAGAACGATAGGTAATAATCCTTATCACAGCAATTTCTTCTGTGTACGTAATTTATTAAAATTATTTAAATATTTAAATTAACTGTAATCAGATGTTAGTACGTAGATTCACTGAATTCCTAATCATCTAAAATTTTGTGAACGATTTGCCATCATATATTTCTGAGATATAACCGATTAAACTAAATATGACTTTTTTCGTGTATAACAAAAGAAGAGAAAGAGCCGTTCTAAATTTTGCGGTTGTAAAAGATAAGTAATTTTATGCTCTGTTTAATGAATTTATACTAAATTCATGATAATATTTCTAACATACCAAAAAACTCGAAAAACTAAAACTCGAAAATCCAAAAATCCAAAATTGTTATAAAAAAAACAAGTAGATGAATCTTTAAATCTTTTTTTAATTTCGAATCTTCATTAAAAAACGAAAAAAATGAGCCCTCTGTTTGCTAAAAGATGACCATGCTATTCTTGAGATATACTCGATCAAAAATAATTTTAAGGGGGGGTACACCCTGGAAGCGTCAAAATCATGCCTATTTTTACGATTTTTTTTGAGAAAATGAATAAAGATAGAGCAATTTTGTTTTCAGATATTTATTATACAAGCTTTGAAGAAGATTTGATAATTTTTTTATGACATTTTAATACAAAATGGCGGCGTGGCGGCTTATCTCCCGAAGCGCCTTAAAACAAAAATGAAATCGGGTGGAAAATGTGCAAGTGATGCCGGATGACCTAGAACAAAAACTTTTATGAAATTATGCTTATAATTGGTTTATCTCGTAGCTGTCATAGGGTTTTTGCAATTTAAAATTTTCTTTTTTAATTATGAGACTTCAAACTAAAAATTTTTTTTTTCGCAAAAAAAATCGCTTTTAAACAAGCATAAAATTTTTTTTGAGCAAGATATCAAAAAACCCCTATGACAACTACGAGATAATTATATTACAAATCAAATGAACTTGAGTTTAGGCAAATCGGTCAAAAATTGTAGTAGTAGGGCTTTCCACCGTTTTAAAAACGTGGTTTTGAGAAAAACGCGTTTAAAGTTTTTTTTTTTACTTTTTGTTAACCCTTTCAGGGGCACATTTTTCTTCTGTACATACATTTAAAGTCATTAGTGGTATAAGGGTTTTCGGGGTCGCTGAATACGAATCTGACGTCAGAATTACAAAATTCAAGATGACGGATCCAATATGGCGACTATTTTAGGTTAAATTCGTGGTTTTATTGTCGGTTAGGATAAAACTTTGTATATAGGAGTTTTCGGGGTCACAGATTACGATTCTGACGTCAAATTTTTAAAATTCAAAATGGCGGATTCAATATGGTGACTATATTTGCTCATATTTGTAATTTTTTTCGATTAGCACAAAAGTTCGTATACGGGGGTTTCCAGGGTCGCAGATTACGATTCTGATGTGAGAATTGTAAAATTGAAGATGACAAGTTGAAGATGGCGGCTTCAGTGAGCACGAGCCTCATTCATTTTTTAAACAGTTATAAATCAAAGAATATATGCGTATACTACTCCCTCTCAGCACAACATAGAACTAACGACGTAGACGTGGGGAGAAACTAGTTCCAATTATTTATTTATTTCATTTTTTAATTTTTGTTTTATTTTTCAACATTTTAATTTTTTTTTAATTTATCAATTTAATTTTTTTTTTATTTTTTCACAAGATTGTATTATTTTTTTAAAACTTTCAGCATATTGTATTTTTCTTTTAAATTTTTTTGAAATTTTATATATTTTTTGTCAACATAAAAAAAATTATATTCGATCTACTTTGGTTCATGGTACTTTTTGAAACAATTGTTTCCTTCCTCAATGCACAATGGAACATTGCATGTTTTACAATAAAATTTTGTGCGCTTTTGATTTTCTTTTGTACTGCAGTGGGCGCACCTTCTCCGAGTCACAGAAACACCAGGTAGGTGAAATGCCTGCGATGGTCTGACTGTATCAGTTACATTCGGTTTATATTTTTTCATCGGGGATTTTATGGACGGTCTTCCCTTCTTCAGACTATTCGGAATACCAATCAAATGATCAGCTACTGACAATCTAAAGTCTTTCAGTGTCAATGTTTCTTCCGGAAACAGCACTCTGGATATGATAAAAGAATTTACTACAGTAACATCAACAAAGTGCCAGAAGATACGATGCCACCACTTTTTGCTTTTCCGACTAATTTCGTAAAACGATTTTAGCATGTCAGCTTTGTCAAGGCCTCCCATGTTACTGTTGTAATCTTTGGCCATTTGTGGGCAGGTTACTTCGTTCAAAGAACCGTCTTTTTGTCTCCGATTGACTTGTGATATGACTGACGGGTCGTGATAATTTGATAAAAAGTGTACTGGCTTCTTATCATACCATTTTAGCCATCGAACTCCTTTATATGAAGTTCGGAATTCACTATCGCCAGGAGACATCTTTTTTTCGGCTTGTTGGATTTTTGGCAAGTCTTTTCTATCCTTCCGAACTGTACCACATGCTAAGATTTCATCTGTTAGTAAGCTTGACATCAAATCTACGGTAGTGAAATAATTGTCGAAGTAAATACGATAATGCTTGTGCATCATTAGATCACGACTCAAATCTTTGATTACTCTCTCACCTAAAAGAGTTTCTGCTCTATTTCCTATTTTTCCGGTGTAGATTTGAAATTCTGAAATGTATGCATTATCGTCTTCTCTACCCCAAATTTTATAGCCTCTTTTGATCGGCTTCATTGGCATATACTGCTTCATAGAACTTCTGCCTTTGAATTTTATCATGCTTTCGTCAATAGCTTTATTCCTAGTTGGATTATAAAAATACTCGTAAGTTTCAAAAAGATTATTTAGAAAAGGTGAAACTTTATACAATTTATCATACCCGGGTTCATTTCTTTTCGGTTCCTTAGTATTATCATTCAAATGTAAATGAGACAATAGAAAAGAAAATCGCTTCACAGACATGACAGAACTAATATAAAGATCATGTAGTTGTAAGTTTGTAGACCAGTAATCACGGTAAGACGGTAATATTTTTATACCCATCATTATATTGAGTCCTAAAAATTTCATTATTTCATCACTAGTAATGACTTCAAAATCTTTTTCTTTCTGCTTGCAGTAAAGGTTTGATTGTTCGACAATTAGTTGAATATTCCTTTCTGAAAATAAACATTAAAAAACATCACCTGGTTTTTTAATATTTTTTATGGAAAATTTTTTGGGCCTACCTGTTCAGTGTATGGTGGATTGAAATGAACTCTCCGTTTTTTTCCCACATACCATCCATTTCTGCTACACGATTACTCAGAGGGGTATCATCATCATCGTCAAACTGACTGTTTGTATCATCATCAAACTCGAATTCATCATTGTTGAATTCAAATGATTTCTCTAACACGTCTTCTGTGATGGAAAATTCATCTTCCGTGTTTTCAATATCGTCGTTCGACTCGTTATCACTAGAAATTTCGATTTCTTCTAAATTTTCTTTTGTGTCGCTCATTTTTCTTTTTGGTTCGCTCAGACAGTTTTTTAGTACAAGAAGTCAATACAAAAAATAGACAAAAAGTAGTGTCAATTCTTTTTACAACCTGATGATTGTACGTGTAAACATGTTAGCTACTATGCTGCATCCCACTTTTGACTTCTTGGCAGCTAGTGTTTAGAATCGTAAAAGTTTTTCCTAATATTAATTTCCTAATATTAAACTCGAAAAATTAGCCCTATAGTCGTCGCTATGCGTTACCTACTTAGGCAAGTCACTCGAGTAAGGATCAGGACGCTTGCCACCCCAACCTCTCTTATATGCATTTCTCACGGCTATCTCTGTTGAGAGTAGATCGACGCTGCCTGGTGGCAGTACGTGAAGCTACGCTGTCGGTAACTCCGCCTTTTCTCATTATAGTAGTGAAATTATTCACCAGAATGAAATAGCGTTTCGGTTTACTAATTCAATAAGTGGTGTATTCCCTATTTTAATAGTGAAAATAATTTCTACTACTCAATTACTGATATTTTCACTATTTTATAAGTGAAAAAAGGGTTCACTAGCAGAAATAGTGAAAGTTTCACTATTTCACATTTAGAGAGTATACCGCTAAGATGCTACTACTGGATTCTGGCCACCTGGTGGACGGTCACACAACTAAGGCTATAAAATATGTAATGAGCATAAAACACTATACAATTTGAAAAAATATATATTATAGAGCTGGACACGGACTATAGATAACAAAATTTCAGAGCTCTACAGTTTTTCGTTCAAGAATAAACGATTTTTTACGAAGAAAAACGAGTTTTTTGTGATTCAATTGTTTATAACTATTTATAAATAAATAAATTTGCATACTTTTCTATACAAAACTTATAACTTATCATCTCAAGAGTCCAAAAAGTACTCACAAGAATAGGAGCACTGAAAAATACGTCCGAAATACAGAAAAAACTGAAAGCAAAAAGGTGGTACGTATACGTACCACTGCCCCTGAAAGGTTAAATCAAAGTAGGAAAAAAATATTTTACCTCCAATCATCTATTCCAGCTCCATACTGTACGCCTTCCTCTTCAACAAATGATGCTTCAGACTTTTTTGTTCATTTTTTGATCTTCTAGGAGCATCTTTGGCTTCATCGCTTATACTCTTTTCGGCGTACTCGATTCTGTCGCTGTCAATCTCGAAGTAGTAATTGTAACAATTTTCGCCAATTTCAAGTTCCAATGCCTCCATTATGTACATGATACTTTTGAAACCATCATTAAAGGTGCAAACTGCAATACTAGTTGCAATATCATTAACAGTTACTGTTCTGCGTGTAGCCGCCCAAGCAGCGCTTGAGTAAATCTCCTTTCAAAAGATCTTCATAAACTTCTTTGACTGCTTGAAAAACTTAATCTTTCATCGGTGGTTTATGAGTAAGATCTTTTAGTTCTCCAGCTGCTTTAGCCTTTTGCCACTTACACCACGAATCAGGACCAGGCGGGCAATCTTCGTGAAGTAGTTTATTGTCGGTCGACATTTTATGCTTTAGACCAGCCCAAATCTCATTTTTCATGGCTTTATTTGAGTCGCAATTTCTTCTTATTGCTAAACCAAAATGTATGGCCAGTTCATCAATCAGTTTGTTCGTCAGCTTACCTCGTCCTCCAAGTCCTTTCTTTTTTTTCTTGTCGCGTAGTCGTGTGCCTACACGCTTTTGCACATGATCGACGCATTCCTTTTTTTTCACTTCGAGATCTGGGTAAGGATTACTGTCAGCAATACCTTTTTTTGTTTTTGTGTCACCATCCCCGATGTAAAATTCGTACTTGACTCCATGCAGTTATTCAGAACGCTCGAACATTTCGACCACAGAATCAACTTCCATTTTGCTGGACAATCCTTCGTGATTTTTCATGCATTCATCTTCGTGCTCCTCAAGCCAATTGTCATACTCTACAGTGCCTTTTTTCTTCTCCCAAAGTGAGCATGATAAACAAAATTTTGATTTCACTAAAATGTCGATTACTTTACCAGTATACCTTCCAATCAAAGAAACGAAACCAAACAAAGATGTAAAGCCTTTTTTCTGCCAACTACCGTCGCCCGATACTGTTAAACCTTTTTCTTTTCTTTCTTTCATTTCTTCGATCTCTTGTTTTGCTGCTCGACTCATCGATTTATCTGATACCATGTTACATGCATCTGCTATGCCAGTCTGGATTTTTGAATAAAAAGATTGAAAACACCGGCCGTGGTAATTCCATTATAGCGCAGAACTTTTTCAGACTGTACATGCCGAGTCCCATCAGTCTAAAGGCAAATATAATTCTTCTATTTATATCATAAGCTCTAGTGTCAATCAAAGGACATGAATTTACTTCTTCTTTTTTACAATCATTTGAGCATTTCATTTGTATTTTGAAACCGAGTCCACGACACGAAATTTCAGTAAACGAAACGTCGCCGTGACACTTTTTGCAACATAAATTCTTCGATAGAAAAGCAAAAATGCCACAAATTTCAATGATGCGATAAGCAAATCCTCCATTGAAAGAGAAATCGGAATCGTTCTCGGCTAGTTTTAATTTTTTTGCTGATGAACTTACATTAGACATATCACATTCACGAGTATCATCGTAGCGATTTTTCGGAGGCTGTTTTCTTTTCTTATGACGTTCTTTTAATTTCGGCACTTTTTCCATATTTTCACTACTAAATTAACACAAACAAAACAGAATTTAAGTATAAAAACACCAAAACTATTTCTCCGATGGGAGAGTAACTGTGCTCGAGCATGTGCAGCTGTTTACTGAAGTCTAACGGTTTTCTAAATAGCTTGGCGTCCTTAGAACGCCCTCTATAGGTAATAGAGTACGAAAAATACTACTTACCATTAGCCAAATATACCTGGCATTATTATACGATGGTTAAAGCATATTTATACCTGCTGCGCTAGCGCGCCCGCAGCGGGTCGACATAGACAGTTGACGCGCTGAGGTACTTTTGAAAAATCGCTCATAACTCACAAAAAAAAATTTTTCTTTGCTATAAAACCAATTGGACATCCTTCTAACGATAATAATAGATCATTTTATGCAAAAAAATCGATTTTTCAAAAATCTCAGCCCCCCCCCCCCCCCTTAAAAAAGACATAACCTCAGATATTTTGAAATATAAAGGTCGTTGTGATCTGGGCTTATAACTCGTTCAAGAGATACTAAAGAGCTATCGTTTTGGAAAGTTTCAGATCAAATGCTGCCGATTTACTCCAGAATTCTCTACTGAATAAAAATCGATTATTTTTACTAAAAGAATTTTCTCTCTTCAAAAAAAAAATATACAGCCTAAAAAATTTTAGAGAATATTCTTCTCTATATTCCTTGTCATTTCAATTTTTTTCAAAAATTTTCCTTGTTATATTTTACAAATATTTTAAAAGAATATGAACTAGGTATATTCTTAAAAGTATAAGATGATGCAAAATATGTCATGCATTTACAAGATTATAAGATTATAAAAATAAATTCTTATTAAGATATATAAATGTGATACATCATATCTCTATTGCCACACAAGAAAAGCAATGTTTTATAAACTCGAAGCTTATCATGTACACTTTTGTAAATAATTTTTTCTATATCTTTGCTGTATTTAGAAGATAATCTGATTACAAAAACATTAGCTACATTATTGGCGTTACATTTTAACAGTGCCGGAATGTTGTCACCGTGACGTATAAAGATTAAATCAAAATTGATAAAAAAAGAGGGAGTAGATAGGTTTATAGATATAAAATTTACCATATTGGCTGTATCATTCGGATGGTACTTCACAATTTCGAAGTCTCACCAGTTGGATTGCCAAATTATAATTGTTAATTTTCATCAAAACATTCCAGCTTTCTTTGGCAACGTTTTGGCGACGTGACTAAGATGTTCCGGAAACGTTCCAAGAACGTGTTTAAGGAACGTTATAGACACGAGATAGACCATCGTAGACACGTTGCCTGAATGTTTCTACAACGTGCCTTGGACACATACGCGGACATTTTCTATGTTGGCGTAACGTGCGGCAACCTTTCCAGCACCTTATTTAGTTATGTGTCCATGTGGTCAAAAACTCGTTGCCGCCAGATTGCCACAACGAAATGTGCTCTCTGGGGTCGACGCAGCCCCTATATCCACGAACGTTTTGTTTTATACTACGTCCGTTGACTATACCAGTCTACCTGGGGTAGGTCCTCTAAGCTTACGGCGCTACGTAAATAGCGCTTTGAAATGAACAACATTCTCTCTATTGACTGATTCCGTCGGAACCGAGCAGAATGAACCAATCGGGTGAATGTTGCTCACTTCAAAGTGTTATTTATATAGCGCCGTAAACCTCGAGAATCCCACTCTTGTACGGCGAAACGCGCAAATACATAATTTTACTACAGTGTACGGCCTGTACACTATAGTAAAAGTATGTAACCGCGCGTTTCCTTTTTATCTTTTGTTAACTCACAGTCCCATGGAAGTTAAGAAATGAGTTGAATCGGAATCGCCAATAATCAGATCAATAATTTTGGCTTCGAGACTAATTAAAACAAATTTATTTTTATAAATAATTTATTTAGTGAACATTTTTTCTACTCTCTGATGGTAAATGATGTGTTAATCCAGTAAATATCAATGTATTTTTATCATAAGTGAGGTTAGAATGCCATTCTGAAAAAAAAAATCTGCACCATTAGGTATTTTCACATCTGACGTCATCGGCAAGATTGTCGAACGCCGGAGGTACAACAAAGTTCCTGCTAAAAGTAAACAAAGTTTTAAAAAAATTATTGTGGTGAATGTTTGATATTATTTACTAGTGTTCTAATGATGTATAGTGAAAATATATCCAAGCTATCAAGAAAAAATTGTTAGACAGTTTTTAAATATATATTCGTCAAGATATTTAATATAAAAAGGCGACTACGTATTTACGGTATTTTGTTATGTAATACATCACAAAGTGAAGTTTGGAGTGCGAAAAAATTTGTGATCATTAAAAATGTGTTGTATTTTTAGAATAATAGGATTTTTCAAATTACCACTTTATATAATTATCAAAAAGCATAATGAATTTCACATGCGAATTTGATGTTAGTATAATAAGAAAATTATGATAAAAAATTGTATATAAATATTTTCTTTACTACAGTAAAAGTTTTAATAATAAAACTTACTACTTTAGGATTTCAGCTTTTTCACGAGCATAACTTATCAGTATAAGATGATGAATTTTTCAGTTCTTGTAAATATATATCAAACTGCTATGTAATTACAGATTTTTTTTACAGGTGAAACACTCAATAAATGAATGACGAGCCATGATTAATAATTTTATTCGATGGTACTGTCACGTCTCGAGTATCGACCCACAACAAGTTTTAGTCGACAAGGTTTCCATACGACAAAAATGATTTATCATACGTAAACTAACTTATCGACCTTCCCTATTCATTCAGCCAGTATCCTACCTTGCCTACCTCATACTACACGATGACACACTCATCCACCCCAATATTTCTCGAACTCCCTTCCGCGACTCTATACCTTTGTCACCCCCTCCTCGAGAACGCATAATTAATTCCTAATTTAGGCTAAGCATGCGACCCCCGCGAGGTTATATAAGGCATAACCCCCCATTGCTATTGGACATTTGCCTGCAGCCTTGAACCTTCTGCATTCGAACTCCTAACTGTAAACACGTGCGCACCAGTTTGTTATTTGACATTTTACTTGTAAAAGGGACTCGTCCTTTTACTCAATTTTGTGCTTCTTAAACAATAAATTTGAACATAAACTTATTTGCTTGCGCTTATTTATTTACTGTCCCTGATCTCCTATTAGTATCTCCCGCCACCATCTCGAGCACGAGACCGCCCGCAGCGCAGCGCAACCAAACCTAGTCGACTACAGGGAACCAAGGCCTTCTAGCACATCCAACATAAGTTCCTAAATACATCACTATCTTCTCCTACCCTTCTGGAAATTCGCACTTCCTATTATTATCGCTATCATATTAAATGTCATATTCGCTATTCTGTTTTAGCTTAGGCCTCGAATCCTAGGTAAGTACGCGAGTATTGACCGAAACTAGAGACGAACGCGATTTAATTTCATCTTAACTTAAAGCATTTTATTGCTTACGCGCGACATAACAATTGGGGCCCACTCTCCAGGACATTTTAATAGCAATTAGCACGGATAGCAAATTTTCTTTCTCTCAAAATTAAAAAACGGCCAACGTAGAGTCAGAAACGAAATTAAGAAATGAAGAGGTCGCAGATATAAAGAAATATGCAACGTTAACCGATCCAAATTTTTTAGCGGGTAATCGCGAAACAACTTTGGGAGAATTATTAGTATTTGTGCAGCAACGATATACACTCGTGAGCGAATCGATTCTGGAACGTGCTGAAGACGTAAATAAAATTTGCGAATTTTCACAAGACCACATTGATATATCAAAAATGCACGAGGTGTGTCAAGATGCATTAATGATAGACATACTTTCAGAGTTAATTCATAACAATATTAGTTGCAAAGAAATTATAGAGACTATTGTAGATCATAAAACAATTAAAAAGCTTGATCACGAAATACATACATTTTTAAACAAAAACGTATAAATGACGGAACTGACTACTTATCAATCTATTATTCACTCAACAAATATGACAGACCCATCCAAAACTAATTCTAAACTTTCATTACAGAATATCGCTAAAACACCTGACATAATAAAAACCTCTTCACTTTTTTCTACACCAAGAGTACACAGCACACCTTATACAAACTCAACAAATAATAATCGCAGACAACCACACAATACTCTACAATTATTTCAAAGAACCACTGTCACATCAGTTCGTAATTTATCAATTAAAGATGCAGGCGAAAATTCCGAAATTTAACGGCTACAAAATTCCACTTCGTATTTTTTTGGACGGATGAGGAGGATGGGCGAAGTATGATATCGCCGTGTAACGAGCCAGACTTAACGAGATTAATAAAAATGCGCTTGTCCAAACAAGCATTTAAAAGCACACAGCAACCCTGGTAGAAAATTGAGCATATTAGATGGTCGGTTCACGATCTATTGGGCAGATTCGTTTCCTAATAGTTCGCCAGAAATAAACCAGCATCTGACCAGAAATTTATAAAAAATCTAAATAGCTTACATAACCCTAAAAAATTATTGAAAATGTAAATCCCATTTTAGTACTTCTGCGTTAAAACAGCATGCAAATTTTTATTCGATTATTTATTTGATTTTTTATGTCTTATTTAATTATAAAACTCTAACCTTAAAAAGACTTTTAATGAAATAAGTTTTTAGTTTTTATTTCGAATCTATCTCAAATATATCTTAGCATTCTATTAACAATAAGCTATTAAATCCATGACATAATAATCATTATTAACTTATAAAAATTCGTTAAACGTTATTTTTTATTTATTTATTCATTAACCATAAGTTGGTCAGGTTTCTGACGAGAAAACGTCGACAGGTAGCGGGGTTTCTGGCCAGACTTTTAAGCAGAAATTGGCCATTCCCTATAAAATAGAGTAAAATCTGGCGAACATATGGGGAACGTTTCTACCAGGGAAAGAACTTTCTATAATATGGAGGAAATCATAATGTATTTTGATCGCACCTACTGATCAGCGAAACGTTTTCACGAATTACTGGGCGAGCTAACAGTCATGAAGTAAAAGTACGATGAAAACGTAATTTAATTTTCAAATAGATTAAAATCAGCCACTCAAGAAGCATACGAAGCCGGGTTACGCGAGAAAAGGCATAGACCAGATCTTAAATCTGAATTAGAAAAAGATGGTGTAGCATATTTTATTCGCGGTTTGCAATGGGTTATAAAAGAGCGAATGGGAAAACCCGAGTCTCTGGACGCCGCGATCGTCCAAGCAATTGACATAGAGTGCGATTATGCATGCCAAGATACAGACGAACAAATGAGAATACCACAGCCTCCTATACAAACAAATATTAACGAAAAAGAATCTGCACAACTTAATTTAGTCGATAGCAAAAAGTCATAAACGTGCCAATTGTACCATAAATCGGGTCACGCAGCGCTTAATTGCTAGTACCGTATCAATGGCGTCGATGCTCCGAAGGCGCCGGTTACTCCCCAAAAAAGCACCTAGGCCACGGTCGACCGTGAAAAATCAATACCGAATACCTCACAGGGGCGGTCACAACATGCCGCGCAGTTGTGTAAAACACCCGAAAACAAAAATCGAAGGCATGTAATTATTGAAAAAAAGCCGGTTATTGGAAGAGGGCATGTAGAAAGCTTGCGTATAACAATAAAAGGCGAGAAATGCAGCAGGGAAACGAAAACGGGTTTCCGGAGAACGTCGTAACCAGGTAAATCCCACAACCCCAGCATCAAAATTATACGAGAAATAATCAGCAATACAGTTAATAAAAAAGATTGTTTTATTAAGCATTAATAATTGTTCACCAACTATTATGTTAAAAACAAATAGCTGCCCGCAACCGTTGTCGTTAATGATAGACATCGGCGCCGGGCCGGCACTTTTGAGAATTTCAAGAAAACCGCGCAATTTTCGAGTCAATGCTAATGAAATTTTAGAACTAACCGGCATAACAAAAAGTAGCTTAAACACATATGGCGAAATTCCAATGCAATTTCATAATTTAACATTTTATTTTCACTTGGTATCAGACGATTTTTCTATTGAGGAAGACGGACTGTTCAACAGTTAAAACTTTATTAATTATGATGCAGACATTAATTATAGAGAACAATATTTTATAATTTACAATTATAAATTGCCTCTACAATTACCATCAATTAAAAATAAAAAGTTCATAAGTTTTTAACTGATACTTTTACTTTTACTGCTACTTTTACAGAAAATCGAAATTCGCAAAGTCAAAAATCATATACGCAAATTACTTTCAAACCGAAATCCGATATTCGAAAAACGAAAATTTTACTTATAAAACCGAGATTTGAAACCCCGAAAATCGTGATCTGAAATTTGAAAATAGAAAATTAAGCTCGAAAAATCGAGGTAATAATAATTCAAAATTCGAAAATATGGCTAACTCCGAAATTCTAAATCAGGAAACGCGACAAAATTAGGAACTGATCACTCCTAGCGAACAACCGCAAATATTTACAAAAACTCGTATTTCGAATTTATAAAATAAAAAATTAAAAAATAATATTTTTATTATTAATTGCTTCAATTGCTCGTAGTGATGTTTAATAAATTAAAGTCGCTATTGATCTTTTCGAGCATAACTATATATTTAATTATAAGCCGACGTTATGGGAGTACATATACCTCCCCTTGTCAAGGCAAAAATTACTGTAATAACAAAGAAAATGTGTTAAAATATATTTACAAAAATTATTTTGTTATATATGTATTTAATTGTGTTCGACCTTAAACTCATCGAGAAAATATTTAACACTAGTGTGTACCAAGAATTCTGATCATTTTTTATTTTTTATGAGACGAGATTAGGAAATCTAGTAACAATATAAAATTGATAATTAATAACCAAATTATTAAAACTAACAAACACCATTAATAAAATCTACCTGTCAAGCCCCACACCTTTCTTGCTCTCGGGTGAGCAGAGGGCGGTTGGAAGATGGTATCTCCGCAACGCTCCTTCTTTCTGCCCGACTAACTTTAAGTATGGAAAATTCTGACTATTTATAAGGGTTGAGTGAGTAAGTGTGTAATATGAGTGCTGAGATGTGAATATGTGTGTGTGTGAATGTGTGTATATTATATAGAAATGTCCCAGAGGGGGAAAATAATTACTGGTAAGCGCAAAACCTGCGAGATGCTCAAACGGGAAGGAGGGGAGAGGAAGTGGTAGACACTTATACACTATTAACTGTTAGTAGTGGTAATGTACTTCATACTTGAGAAACCCTCTGTATAAGGTAACCAGCCAGACGTCAGCTTGGTGCAATGATCTCCCATCTCTTTCTTTTTATACCTTCCTAGTATATTCTCGAGGTGTTTGATCAAGGAGTGATGGACGGTTAGAGGTGGCAATCATATATACACTACTACCTAAGTGTATGTAAGTAGTAGTGATGTACCGCGTGTCGGGGAAATCCCTCGTGAAAGCTAGCGAGCGGACTTTTTCCAAACGCGGCAGATTACCACCTTCTTACTTTTTATATTATTCAGATATTCTTTGGAAGTATGAGATGGAGTTGACGTTGTTATGCAGCTATTGTTTTTTATATATTGTATTTATTATTCATTATTATTATATGGTAGTAGTACTTAGGTAGTAGTGTATATATGATTGCTACCTCTATCCGTCCATCACTCCTTGATCAAACACCTCGAGAATATACTAGGAAGGTATAAAAAGAAAGAGATGGGAGATCATTGCACCAAGCTGACGTCTGGCTGGTTACCTTATACAGAGGGTTTCTCAAGTATGAAGTACATTACCACTACTAACAGTTAATAGTGTATAAGTGTCTACCACTTCCTCTCCCCTCCTTCCCGTTTGAGCATCTCGCAGGTTTTGCGCTTACCAGTAATTATTTTCCCCCTCTGGGACATTTCTATATAATATACACACATTCACACACACACACATATTCACATCTCAGCACTCATATTACACACTTACTCACTCAACCCTTATAAATAGTCAGAATTTTCCATACTTAAAGTTAGTCGGGCAGAAAGAAAGAGCGTTGCGGAGATACCATCTTCCAGCCGCCTTTTACTCACCCGAGAGCAAGAAAGGTGTGGAGCTCGGACAGGTAGATTTTATAAGTGGTGTTTGTTAGTTTTAATAATCTGGTTATTAATTATCAATTTTATATTGTTACTAAATTTCCTAATTTCGTCTCATAAAACATAAGAAATGATCAGAATTCTTAGTACACACTAATGTTAAATATTTTCTCGGTGAGTTTACGGTCGAATACAATTAAATACATATATAACAAAATAGTTTTTGTAAATATATTTTAACACATTTTCTTTCTTATTGCAGTAATTTTTGCCTTGACAAGGGAGGTAGATGTACTCCCAAAACGTCGGCTTATAATTTAATATATAGTTATGCTCGAAAATATCAATAGCGTCTTTAATTTATTAAATAATATTTTTAGCTCTAGTTTTAGAAAAACAAAAACAATGCTGTCAGAAACAAATGAGAAATCGCTACTAGAAGCTTATACAAATTTGCTGTTAGAAGCAAATAAAAATTTGAAATCATATAATAATGATCATATTATGTTGATATTATTCACTATTACTTTTAACGAAAGCCCAATTAACGACTTCGTTACATTGACTTCGACGTAAGCGCAGGTTTTTTTTTCACTCGACATTTTTATTGTATTGTTAAGAAAAATATTATTCTTCTATTCGTGTATTATAAGTTATTGTTTTTGAGAGTAGAGTTAAACGTGAAAGCGGGTGCACAAACCGAGACACACTGACAGGACGCTCGTCGGTAAAGGAAGCTCAATATTCGTTTGTCACTCCATTGTTTTAAAAAGCGAGAGGAAAAAACATGGGTGCAACGATCGGCTATATAATTTCAAAACAGCCCTTATCATGTAGGGTGAAATCAAGTTTATGACATAAGCTGAACGTTGTGGCGTTGATCGCACTATATTTTGACCAGATATCTGCATAAAAGGCTCTCGCATCGACGTGTTCTTTTTCAGTGATTATGAGAAGCGTACAGGACACGGACGTACATGTAGTCATGTAAGATTCTCGCGTGGAAGATAGAGTGCGCGACGTAATTTTTAAAATCGCAAGCACACTTCGTTTCTAGAAGTACGTAATTTGGTGCAGGTACGATGCTGCATGGCGTCGTCGAATCCGCTCCATGTCGTATTTGTTGTCTCTGTCAACAGATGAAACCGATTTTATCGGTGTTAAAGTAAAAAGAGATCACTTTATTCACGGCTCCGGAAGCCTGTCTCTCTGACCACTTGAGGATTTTTTGCCAGATGATTTGTGGGGATTTATAAGTAATTTAACTCAAAGTAACGAATATTTTAAAATTGATTATAGTTTTGTTGTACAAGCTACTTTTATAAATATGCCAGTCGAAATGGGGGCACGACGAAGATAAAACTTAACGATCGATTTTGTTGCGCAAAGATCGTTAGTATCGATCCAAAATATGGATAATTTATGCCTGCCGCGAGCCCTCGTCATTCGCGAAGCGTACATAAAGTTACAGTCGTTCGATTCGCAGGATGCACGCGACGATTGGCAAGTTATTCGGGACGGGAGACGAGTCATGCAGAAAGATCGTGCCGAAAGACTCGTCCGCGCGGTAAAAGTAAATATACCACATGTGGGGTGTGGTTTTTACGAAATTGAAACTTTTCAAAAATATTACTGGAAAATGGGTATAGTAGTAATCGTGTATGATAAGAAAACATTCGGAAGCTGTGAGCCCCCTTTCTTTGACGGACACCGGTTAATCTTTGTTACTATCCTGAAACGCGTCATTTCGATACTATATTAAATTTAACCGGTGCCGCCTAGATTAAATTTTTGTGTGCATTTTGCGATAAATGTTATCGCCGCGGCGATGAGCATCGATGTGCGAAAATTTGCGCAAGCTGTTTTACATTGTCACCGTGTAAAATCGAAAATATCGAGCTTGTAAAGTACATCGAGTGCAACAGAAATTTTTTTGGTGCACCTTACTTCGATAGTCATAAAAAGTCGAGCCTTATAAAAACAGAAAAAAATTATGCGGAGTTGGAAGAGTTTGCAAAATCTGTTGCAAAGTCGTGAATCGTAATCGCGAGAAACACGAATGTGGAATACAGTAGTGTAAATTTTGTAAAAAGAGACACTCTGGCGATAATTTATGCTACATGCA
Organism: Gastracanthus pulcherrimus; assembly: GCA_949152435.1. Lineage (NCBI taxonomy): Eukaryota > Metazoa > Arthropoda > Insecta > Hymenoptera > Pteromalidae > Gastracanthus > Gastracanthus pulcherrimus. Next base: position 57,237,090 of record OX424576.1, read on the forward strand.
GCCTACACGCGATGGGACACCGCAGGGACGACGGTGGCAGCGACAGCAAGAAAGAAGAAAACAACACACCGCGTGCTCCGGAAAAATACCTATTTATATTTTATGATTTCGAGACGAGCCAAGATATGGCTTACCGCGGTCATCAAATTACGAAAATTTATGTACCGAACCTTTGTGTGGCGCAGCAAGTTTGTACGATCTGCATTAACTCGGACGATATCACACAGTTGTCGAACGTTTGCGGGATGCGTGAGTACGTTTTCCGAGTACGGTTTACTTCTACGCGAGTATTGCCTAGTGTGATACTCAATGGTAAAAATATTATTTCGTTACAATACGGTTACACAAAATTTATAGATAGCTTGAATTGTTTTCACATGAAATTGAGCGCATTACCAGCTGCTGTCGATTTACCGTTTAGCAATAAAAAAGGATACTTTTCACATTCAAGAATACGTTGGCCCCTTACTCGATGCGCGATATTATGCAAGAGAGGACTTTTCTTTACTTGGTACAACGAGCATTCTACGGATTATATTTTCGATTTTCAAGGAGTGATAATTCAGTACTGTAAAATAGATGTAGATATTTTGAGACGCGCGTGTTTAGCTTTTAGAAAAATATTTTTAGCTATCGGTAATACGGATCCATTTGTTTCTGCGACTACTATAGCCTCAGTATGTTTACATTTCTACAGAAAGAATTTTTTGAAACCCGATATGATAGGTATTATACCACCAGGTGGATATAGACGCGCTGATAGACACTCGCAGATAGCAATCAAATGGCTATTGCAGTTCGAACGCAAAATTGGCCCAGAAATAATACACGCGGGAAAAGCGCGCGAGTTTAAATTACCCGAAGGTTACTTGGTCGACGGATATTTGCCTGCAGCGATAGTAGACGACGCGGTTCCAGTCACAGAACGAGAGACAGTGTTCGAGTATCAAGGTTGCTACATACACGGTCGTCCGAGTTATTTTTAAACTAATCGCGATAAAAATAAGGCTTTTGGTCGCTCGTTCAACGAGGTTTATGAGAGCACGTGCGCAAAAATAGAAAGAATCAGATCCCTCGGGTTCAAACTGCAACAAATCTGGGAATTCGAGTTTGATCGAAAAAAGTTCAAAATCCAGAAATCGCGGAGTACGTGGCAAATCATCCATTGATGAGTAAAATCACACTGAATCCGAGAAAAGCATTGTACGGAAGGCGCACTGAAAATATTGTGACGTGTTCCGAAGTCCGAGAGGGGGAAAAAATTAAATACCCGGACATTTGTTCGCTCTATCCGTATGTGTGCCAAAGAGGTCGATTTCCACTCGATCATCCGCACATATTTGTTTGCGCGCAGTGTAATGAATTGACCGATGGTCAAAACGATAATTTAGAGCACGTTGAGGGGGTCGTAAAGTGTCGAATTATACCACGCGACCTGTTTCTTCCTCTTTTTCTTGTAAAAATGCACGGCCGTTTACTTTTTGCGCTCTGTAGATCCTGTTGCGAAGAAATGCGCGAGGGCGATTGCAATCACGAGTCGGATAGTGAAGGAGAATTTGAAAGGACATGGGTGTCTGATGAATTACGAAAATCCGTAAAATTGGGCTACTGCATTACAGAGTTGTACATCATACGGCAGTACAGAATGACGTGTTACGATCCACACACGGGGCTAGGAGGCTTATTTGCCGAGTACGTAAATGCCTTTTTACAAATAAAACAACAGTCAAGCTCATGGCCCTCTTGGTACGTCGACGAAGCAAGTAAAATGCGCTATTTGACCGTGTACGAGCGGGACGAAGGTATACGTCTAAATCGTGATAAGATAGAAAAAAATGCGGACTAGCGCGATGTAGCTAAATTATGTTTGAAATCGTTTTGGAGAGAGTTTGGCCAGCGCAGTAACCTAAACCAGTCTGAAATAATTAAAACACGCGAAGCGCTTCGACGAAGTTCTGTACGTTAATTGGCAATTTAGAGAGGAGGCTGTAGCACCGACTCCTCACACGAACGTTGCGATTGCTGCTTACACTACAGTACAAACTCGTCTCAAGCTATACGCGCATTTAGAGAGGCTCGGGCCTAGTAGGGTTTTTTACTATGACACTAACTTGTATCAATTTGTATGTGGCGATAATACTGCAAACGAATACACACCTCACGAAGGCTCGTTACTACGTGATATGACTGACGAGCTCAACATTTGCGGTGAGGGTGCATACATCGACACTTTTCTCTCTGGTGGTCCATAATTTTACGCTTTTCGAGTTACTATACCCAAAACAGGAAAACAAATCGAATGCTGCAAAATCAAAGGAATTTCCTTGAATTTTATGAATTCTATGAAATAAATTTTGAGAATATAAAAAATCTTCTTAATCGTCATTTTGACAGAGAAAAACAAAATATCATCGATAACATTAGAGAATCAAGCGCGAATCACTCGAGCGATGACGATAATGACGAGGAAAATTGTATCAAAATAAACTATAGAGCAATAAAGCGCATGCCAACACACGACGTTGTAATGCGTGATGAATTTAAAACCTGCAGCGTTGTTTTAAAAAAGAGACGCTATGTCCCGCCACGACTTTCTTTACTGTTTGAATACAAAAAATGAATACTCTGCTCTGTAATTGTAAAGTGAACCAATAAAATATTTTAATAAAATAATCTTTCATATTCACCAATATTTATTCATGTATTTCCTTATCCAAAAATACAAATTACTCAATCTCGTAATAAGAATGTGTATATTAGTTTATACAGTGCGACGCGGTGATAAGTTTTATAAATGCGCGCGCGCACGCGTGGTTATAAGCTTGTAGATGCGCGTGTATACGGAAATAAGCGTATAGACGAGCACGTACAAGCTGATAACGCACACAGCTGCAAGAGCGCGCGTGTGTACGTTGAATCACTGCGGGCATTAACTTACACTCACCTTACGTACGTTTACAGGCTTGTAAACGCGCATCTCGCACCTGTCCGCCGCCGCCGCCGCCGCCGCGGTGCTCGTTCACGGTGTAATTTTTTCGTTTCGTCATTATAAGAACACGACGCTTGCATTTTTATTCGACTGTAGAGATAATTGATATTCGGTAGTAGCATCCCTTTACGGCATGCCTAAGTGGACCTACAGGGTCTGGTAAAGGCTGGTTTGTCAAGAGGTTTCTCGCTTATTTACCAGAAATGTGCGATACGAGGTTCGATCGCATACTACTTTACTATACTGAGTGGCAGGTAGCATATAGCAAAGAATTCAATGTCGGCGGTGGTGGTCATTTATGAATCGAATTTCGAAAGGGTCTGCTTCAAACGCGCGACTTCTCATACGACAATGTTAAAAAAAAGTTGCTCATTCTCGACGATTTGATGCGTGAGTCTTCCAACGACATAATTTTAGATTTGTTTACGAGAGATAGCCATCATAAAAATATTAGCGTTATTTTTATTACTCAAAATATTTTTCATCAAGGCAAATCACAACGCAATATAAGCTTAAACTCGAAGTATATGGTTACGAGGGTAGTTCAATAAGTCTTTAGAATAAAGTATAAAAACAATTTTTTTTGGGTAAATTTTTTTTTATTTTTCAATATAATCTCCTTGGAGCTCTATACACTTGGTCAATCGCTTTTTAAGTTTTTTTAATCCTTCAGAAAAGTGCGTTTTCGGAAGTTCCTCAAAATAAGCACTTACAGAGGCAATGACGTCTTCGTTGTCCGTAAATCTCTGTCCACCGAGCCATTTTTTCAAGTTTGGAAATAAGAAAAAGTCACTGGGGGCTAAATCTGGTGAATACGGTGGGTGTTCGACCAATTCGAATTTTAGTTCTTCAATTTTAGCCATTGAAACGAAGCATGTGTGAACTCGGGCGTTGTCGTGATGAAAGAGAATTTTTTTTCTCGCCAAATGTGGTCGTTTTTTTTTAATTTCTTCTTTCAGCTGCTCTAATAATAATGCATAATACTCACCAGTAATTGTTTTACCCTTTTCCAAGTAGTCAATAAGTATAATTCCACGTGCATCCCAAAAAACTGTAGCCATAACCTTACCAGCTGACTTTACGGTCTTTGCCTTCTTTGGAGCTGGTTCGCCTGTGGAAATCCACTGTTTGGATTGTTCCTTTGTCTCAGGAGTGTAGTGGTGTATCCATGTTTCATCCACAGTCACAAATCGACGAAAAAATTCCCCAGGATTCCGACTTATGCGCGCCAAAAGAGCCTCAGAGGCGACCACTCTATTGCGTTTATTCTCAGCTGAGAGCAAACGCGGCACCCATCTTGCCGATAGCTTTTTCATGCCTAATTTTTCATGTAGAATTGAAACAACTGCACCTATAGATATCCTTGTGGCCTCGGCTAACTCACGCACTTTTAATCTTCTATCCTTCAACACCATATCGTGGATTTTATTGATGATTTCGGGAGTAGTTGCTTCTACGGGCCTTCCTGAACGTGGTTCGTCACTTATTGATGTACGACCACGCTTAAATTCATTTACCCAGTTATAAACCGTTGCTAAGGCAGGGGCAGATGTGCCATGAACTGAGTCCAATTCATTTTTTATCTCATATGGAGTTAAACCCTTTAAATGAAAATGTTTAATTACCGCTCTAAACTCGTTTTTTTCCATTTTTCTTAACAAGCAATTTTTTTTTCAATTGGTTATAAAAACACGTAAACTCAGAAGATGTGGACTGTGACTGCACCATATATCTAGTCGGGAGTGATGCTGACTGAAAACAGATGATTTGGAGCGATTCGCGCGCCATCTGTTGGTCATTCTAAAGACTTATTGAACTACCCGTATTTTTAAAAATCCACGCGACAGGGCTCAGATACAGTATCTTGCGCGACAAGTCTGTCCCGCGGATCCTAAATTTTTGCAAGAAGCATATCTCGATGCTACTCGTAACTTTTTATCTGTTTCTCGATCTTTCGCAAGATGCTTTAAACGAATTTCGCTTTCGTAGGTGCATATTTCCAGACGACGAAGTACATTACGCGTACGTACCAAAATACGGAAAATTTCGCTGAGAGAGCGTGCGCGCGCGTGTGTGTTGCGTGGAGCGTGTATATGAGAGGAAGAGAAATAGAATAGGAAACATGTAAAGGTGCTGCGTGTGTTCGGATCGTAGTAGTTCTATGGCAATGTCTGCGACAACATCGAGACGTGCAGCCACTGCTGTCTGCCCGGTAACCACTTTAGCAAAAAATACATCGCTGTTTTAAACGCACTCTGTCACACCGACGGTCAGCAACGAGGTGCTTTACTGCGCTCAGCCGACAAAATCTCGTACGCTGTATATGCGAGTGCGCGTTAAACGTTTTACAAGGCGTTGTCAAGCTTAAAAATTCGGAAAAGAATCGTTTTAAAAAACACAAAAACGTTTTGCGTAAATTAGTAGTTTGCAAAAAAATTAAATCTGATTGGCAGAGAATAAAATGTACATTGATGCAGAGCGGCGGTGCTTTTTTATCGCTTTTACTAGCCCCTATAGTTGGTACACTCATTTCCAAAATATTCGGTGGTAATTCAGAGTAAAAAAGAAACGCGCTTGTAAAATGATAATAGTACCCGCGGATACGATTGAGCAGATGCAGTCACGAGGAATGTGGGCGCCAGCAGCAGCAGCAGCGGCAGCGATAGTTATAGCAGCAGCAGTTGATACTGGTAAGAATTCCGTTCAAACGTGCGGCGACAATCTATCGCGGCTCGACTCGGAAATGCACGAAATTCTTCGTTCGAAAAACTTCACTCACGAGCGTTAGTAAAGTATAAAAATTATTTATGTTTTACGTCGATATCTATTCTTCAAAGAGAGCGAGCGCACCGCCGAACGAGACGCAGAGTGCGAGATCGATGAGGTCGATGCCACCCCGATGCCGCTCTCGGAGGATACAATAGTCGAGGGCGTGCCAAAAAACTTACAAGCGAAAAGCACGACTCTTGCTTTACTCGTGGGTAGAGCCTTTGCGCGATAAGACTGCGCGCAACGTCGCCGAGGCATTTAAGCGAGAGCTCGAGCGCGCCGAAGGTCGTGTACCGCTCTGTTTACAAACAGTAGTCGAAAGATTGAATAGAACGATCAGAGAATGAATATAGCGATATTTCTCGCATAAAAATACCAAGCGATATATCGATGTTGTACAAAATTCATATACGCGTACAATCATACGGTGCACAGCGGTACTAAAAAGCCTCGAAAGCGCGTAAAAATTTGAAGAACCGCGCCTTACAATAAACTACTTATAAAACTTGCGAAAAGAGGGCGATAGGAGCCACGGTTAAATTCAAAGTCGGTGACTATGTTCGTATCAGTCGTACTAAAAATACCTTTGAACGTGGATATGAAAAAAATTTCAGCGAGGCGGTATTCGAAGTTAATTGGGTGACTCAACGACAGAATTTATACACGTATATCTTGCAGGATCTGAATAGCGAAGAAATCGATGGAAATTTTTACATTGAATAGCTGGCTTTGGTGGTAAGACTCGCCGGCGTCCGATCAAGAGTTTCGAGTCGAACGCGTTCTGCGAGCGCGAGGACGCCGTGCTAACAAGCAGGTGCTCATAAAGTGACTGGGATACCCCGATAAATTTAATTCTTGGTTAAAAGCGTGCGATCTAGAGGCTATGTAGATCTATAGAAATTAAAGAGAAAATGGATCATCTCGACGATTTTTTATCTCGTTTTACCCTCCAACAGCAGTATCTACATCTACACTATATTAAAACGCTTAAATGAGAAATTCTGTAAAAATCCACTAGAACTCGTGAATCATGCTGGAATGGTAATCATTTTATAATGGGCATGTGGGAAAAAAATAAATACATCATCCTACCAGAAAAAAAAAAAGAAACTCGATCCAGTTAATTTTTTTTAATAAAAAACTGTTTTCAAAAAGTGACCGGGTCATGAAACATTTTTCATAAATCAGTTATATTTACATATAGGTATAAAATAATGATATGCGTACATATTAGTGTTATTTTTTTTAGCGGTTGATTAGTAAAAATGTTTACGTCTACATATACCAAGATTGGTCCAGATGTATTGGATGCTGTGAAAGATTTTTTTATTTAAAAAATAAAGCGAATATGTGTATTTATATTTTTGATTGTAATTATTTTAAAAATCATATGCGTCACATAGATACAAATGTATGTTTTAGAAATATATATGATCATTCGAGATGATCTTGAGATTTGGTCCAGATCAGATGGATGCTGCGACTATTAATTTTTGCAAATATTACTTTTTCTAAAAATTTTGGTTTTTAAGATAAAATGATGAATGCTGTAGGTATGTAACATACATATGTATGTTTTAGAAATATAAGTGATTATTTGAGATGATCTTGAGATTTGGTCCAGATCAGATGGATGCTGCGATTATTAATTTTTACAAATATTACTTTTTAATAATTTTGGTTTTTAAGATAAAATGATGAATGCTGTAGGTATGTAACATATATACATATGTATGTTTTAGAAATATAAGTGATCATTGGAGATGATCTTGAGATTTGGTCCAGATGAGATGGATGCTGCGACTAATGATTTTTGCAAATATCATATTTTTTTTAACGATTTTGTATGTATGTAGCATATATATATATATATATATATATATATATATATATATATATATATATATATATATATATATATATATATATGTATGTATGTCTTAAAAATATATTTGATCATTCGAGATGATCTTGAGATTTGGTCCAGATAAGGTGGATGCTGCGACTAATTATTTTTGCAAACATGACTTTTTTGGAAATATTTGGTTTTTTAAGATGAAATGATGAATACCGTATGTATGTTTTAGAAATATATGCGATCATTCGAGATGATCTTGAGATTTGGTCCAGAGAAGATGGATGCTGCGACTAATTATTTTGTAAACATGATATTTTTTTAAAGATTTTGGTTTTTGATTATTAAATGATAAATGTTATATGTATTTATGTATGTTGCGAGATTTAATCTGCAGATTTGGTTCAGGTGAAAGGAATGTTGTAAATGATTATACGCTTAAATAATAAAAATTATATTTTTATATATGTTTTATTAATATATACAATATTAATATATATATATATATATATATATATATATATATATATATATATATATATATATATATATATATATATATATATATATATATATATTATGATACATTTTATTGTTCGTATAAACATTATAAGTTGATAGACGAAGATTTAGTCTAACCAAAATACATTTTTTTATTATGTGTGTATCGCAAATTAACATAAAAATAATTATATTATAGGTATTGAACTTAATGTACACTCGTCAAAAGGTGATCCTTGTCGAACGTTTTTAAAATCGTGAAGTTTGATTGGTTATGGTTTTGGAATCAGCCAATCTGATTGGAGCATTTCAAAAAACGTTCGACAAGAATCAACTTGCGACGAGTATATATATATATATATATATATATATATATATATATATATATATATATATATATATATATATATATATATACTCGTCGCAAGTTGATTCTTGTCGAACGTTTTTATATATATATATATATATGTAGTAACCGATATACAATATTAATATATATATATATATATATATATATATATATATATATATATATATATATATATATATATATATATTATGATACATTTTATTGTTCGTATAAACATTATAAGTTGATAGACGAAGATTTAGTCTAACCAAAATACATTTTTTTATTATGTGTGTATCGCAAATTAACATAAAAATAATTATATTATAGGTATTGAACTTAATGTACACTCGTCAAAAGGTGATCCTTGTCGAACGTTTTTAAAATCGTGAAGTTTGATTGGTTATGGTTTTGGAATCAGCCAATCTGATTGGAGCATTTCAAAAAACGTTCGACAAGAATCAACTTGCGACGAGTGTATATATATATATATATATATATATATATATATATATATATATATATATATATATATATATATATATATATATATATATATATATATATATATATATATATATATATACTCGTCGCAAGTTGATTCTTGTCGAACGTTTTTTGAAATGCTCCTGAAATTTATTATACTTTATAGGGAAAAATCATAGACAATATTAAAATAAATGTCGCTTATCACTCTATGTCGGTCTCTTAAAATGTTTTTGTTTTGTGCATTAAATTTTTGCACGTCGCGCTCGCATTATTGGTATTTCCAAGGTTAGTGTATAATATTTAGATTATCCACAATCTATATATTTCGTGAACGAAGTAGTTCGAGGCCGTTCTGTTTTGGCTTTGTTTGCGAAGTGTTGTTATATAAGGATTATATATTTCTCTGTAGATGTTATCACGGTAAGTATACAATTAATTAATTATTGTTAGATTTTAAATGGTTTAGAGGACAAAAGATTGATATTTATTAAGTCAACCAAGAAAGAAAATCTATAAGATTATATGAAATTGTATATAGGATTTCTATGCCGCATGTAGTATAATGTATATACTCGTCCACATCATTTTATCTGTATATATAGCAAAGATAGCTCGTGGTTAGAAATATGCCGGTCTGCGTAGTGTTAAAGGTCAAAAAATATTTACTTTTCGCTGTCGTTGGGTAAAATTTATATTGTTGGATTTTTTTGAATACTAAATTTTATATTTCATATTTTACTACAGAACTTTTTGCTAGCAAATGCTGTTTATTATCGTTTTCATACAGTCGAGTGATTGTTGATTTGTAAATATTTAAATTACGTTGAAGTATAACATGCATATAAGAACGTATAAGTTTGTAATTTATCCTATATACTTAATGTTGTAGAATTTTTGTTTAAACTTTATTATGTATCCTGTGGTCTTTATTGCTATCTTCTAAATTGTTCATTTTTAAATTTATTTTTTTACAAATGAAAAAATTGAATTTATATTATTGCGAGCAAGAACTGAAAGTGAATATGTTGGAAACTACAGATAAACTCAAATAAAGTATTATTTTTTAGAAAATGGAAAAATATTTCCTAAATTTCGGAGAATTGGCCGACGCCACCGTTCGCGTCTTGTCCGCAAGGGGAGGAGTGGGAGAGTGGGGAGTGGGTATAGGTGCTATTCCTCCCTGCGATTGTAGTCTCTCGCTTAGCGCCATCACGTGCGCTCGTTAGCCGCTTGAAGTGGTTTGCTTTTGTCTTTCTTGCTTGTGTCGCGGTCACGGTCGAGTGGGTCGAGTCGAGGCATCGCAGTTTTTCATCACCTTCCGCACGTTGCAGTCACATTTTGGCTAGAAAGCAGTCTCTCAATAGTCATCTGCACCGCAGTGTTCTGCATCACCCCGGCGTCGTGTGAAAACCAAGGTGTAAACGAGGGCTTCATAAACATAGTGAGTGTTTATTACATGTATTAATTAAGTGAGTTTATTACATTCGCCAATACAAAAACAAACGATCGCGTCGACCGATTCTCGGAAAAGTGGACTGTTTTCGTATCTTTGTAAATATTTGCTGCGCGTACTTGTTTGCGGGTTACATTATATGTCGGTAGCTTTTGTTCATGCAAATATGAAGAAGTTCGTTTATGCAGTATGAACAAAACAAAGAGAAATCCATTTGGCTAGACTCCGCGCTGTTCCCGCCCCTGCTCATTTCCGAATACATAACTAAACGATCGCGTCTGCCGATTCTTGGAAACGTGGACCGTTTTCGTATTTAAAAAAAATTACTGCATTGTTTTTTCATGTAATGTGCGTGCACTATAAACGCACACCTTGTAACAGTGTACAAGAATACAGCCATTTTGTTTAAAAAAATATTAAAACAGCTTAACAGTAATTCCGCCTTACATTGTTCATTGCACAAACATTTGTTATACTGTACAAATGAGAATGACAATTTATCAATTCATCCGAATTCATCCGAAAATATTAAAATATTGATTGCCAGCGTTACCAAGAATCGGCCGATGCAGCAGTTGTTATGCTATACGCGAATAAGGGGTGGAATAAATTTTTATAAGGGCAGTTGCCGTTCTATTTTTTTAAGAAATTAATATTACTTTTATAATATTAACTTTAGATTTACTACAGTATTCTTTTTTTTACACGACTTCATATGTGATGTACTATAAGATCGTATAATATTTTTAAAATATTTTATGAAATTTTTACGTACGCTTGCAATACTTTATTGTAATTTATTGTACAATACATTATTCTGTATCACTAACGTTTATTGTATTTTATTGTTTATAGCCGAGTTACCGCTTTAGACGTTGTGCTCAGACTTTATCTGTAAAGGGAAGGTGGCCATATATCAGCGTGCTATTGTGCTTCTCCCATCAGCCATCGTTTATCACGTTTCTATGCAGCTTATTAATTGGACCTTTTTAAACAAGCTCAGTAGGCTATCGTTAATAGTCGCGTATAGAGATTTTTTCGGATATGCACAAATTCTCTTTTCAGAGGTGCTCAGTGCTGTATTTGTTTAGATATTCCACTTGAAGATTTTGCCGCACTCAAATAGTTATTTCACAATAAAACACTTCAAACGTTCGCCGCTCTCTCTCTCTCTCCCTCGTCCCTCCGACTTTAGTCTCGTTTCTATCATTTATGGTCGTGCCGAGATACCTGAATTCGCTAAACTTTTCAAAAGTAAAATTCCCAACTCTGAGATCCCCCTCCCCTCTGCAGATGCCTAGTTTATCCATAGTCATGTACTTTGTTTTCGATTCACTCACTTCTAACCCTGTATCCTCAGCCGCTTTTATGAGGATTTCCGCGTTTCTTGCTACCGTTTCCCAATAATCCCCCAGTATATCTAAATCACCTGCGTAGCCTAGTATCTGCGTTGTTCCGTTAAGCTTTGCGCCCAGCTGATGGCTAACCTGCATTTTACTAACGACATACTCTAACGTTATAAGTTGAGCAGCACCGTAGAGAGCCCATCCCCTTGTTTCAAACCATCGCGTATCGTGAAGTCTTCTGACATATTACCGCCTACTCGGACCTTACCCTTGCTTCCGTTTAAACATATTTGAATTAATCTCACGAGTTTTTTGGTGCACCGAGAAGTACTAGAATTTGATACATTTTGCTTCGCTTAATAGAGTCGCATGCTTTTTTAAAATCTATAAATAGCTGGTGTATGGTTTCGCAAAATTCCCACTTTTTCTCTAACTGTCTTGTGGTAAACATTTGATTGGTCGTCGATCTGTTGCGCCGGAATCCACACTGATAATCTCCTATTACAAGGGGATTATAACTATCACGCCGCGTTAGTTTTCTGAGTTGCGATCAATATCTATATTGCTATGTAACAGTATTCATTAACAGTTTATTTGCACCTTAAAATTTCTTTAATTGCAGCCAGTCGCCCGGAAAATATATTGGATCAAATTAGCACAACCGAAGCAGCGCTTGGATTTGTCAGAAAAATTGATGATACGGTAAGATTTTAATAAATTACTTTAAAGCTCTTTAATATATTTGTACCACTCTAACCTCAAAATCATAACTTCAATATGATTATTCCGCTCTCGTGGTATAAAATATTGTTCGACATTGTTACGTAAGTTGATTTTGAGCGTATGGGACTTTTTTCCCTCTCTTCGCTCGGGCGAAAAACGTCCCATACGCTCAAAAGCCGACTTACCTATCAGTGTCGAAAAGTACTATCTAAATATTTTAATTGATTATGTATCATCCCTTTCAGATCCATTGCGGAAATAACGTTTACATTTCACGCAAAGCATATGACAATGCTAAAAATGATGCGCACAAGAATGCAAAGGCCGATAAGCCATTAAGCGGTTACAGCGCATTCATTCGTAATGTGGCAATGTCCATCATCGGCGCTGAAACGTTGATGAAAAGCAGCGTTACAGGAAAAAAATGCAATCGGCTGAATACAACACCTAAGGAAAAATTGGATCCTCAGCTTGTAGGAGCTGTTTACGGTAAGTTAATATCATATTTTTCGTTTTATTGGCAGAACTTTTAGTTTTTTTATAGTAGCAAATATCAAGCGTGCTCAATTTGATAAGAGATACTTTTCATTTCATGTGCTTATTTTTCTTTAAATCATCTATTTTTACTCAAGAAATATCAGCGTTTTATGTATGTACAAAATCACAAAAAAATTAGATTCAGTCTTATTTTTAAAGTTGAAAAATAACGCCATTACCATATTTACTTATTGCAAAATTATTGTATACGGATTTCAAAATAATTAATACATAGTATTTACAGTCATTTTTATCTTCTTTGTTTACAGGGATATTTGAGTATTATTTAAAAACCGAAAAACAATTTAACGAAGTTGACATAGCATTGCATAAAAAACACGTCGGAGGTTATATTGCACAAAAATGTTGTGATCTCAATCGTAAAAAAAGCAAGAAACCCGAAGATACAGATGCAAATAACGACATCCCAATTCCCGAAATGATAGAGACTACAGAAACTCCGACTGAAAGTGGCAGCGAAAAAGGCGAAGGCGAAGATGACGATGATGATAAAGATGGTACAGATGAAAGTTCATCTGAAAGTAGTGAGGAGGATAATCAATCAAATCAAGAAAAAGATTACGCTGGTTATAGCAGTAGTGATGCATAAGGATACCTTATATTTATTTAATATTACAAGTAATGAGTATGCTATTAATATATTATGCGATATACAAGCGCGTATATAGAGAGTTCTATAATCAGCGCGCAAAAGGACTGTAAATTAGATAACTCCAAGTCTTGTCTTTCTTTGGCGCCGTTTCATTATATATTATGTATGAGGTAAGGTGATTATGGGGTCTTTTATACTATTATAGCGAACAAGGCAGGTATATTTTTACTGTTTTTGAGAACGAGGAATCCCTTAAGCATGCAAATATATTATGTGGTCGCAATCTGTGCATGCGCAGTTAGCGCCACCGTTTTTTTTTAAAGGCCAGAAACAGCAAAGGATTTATATTTACGCATTTAAATTAATTATAAAAAAAGTAGCTCTTTTTTATGTATTACTTTGCATTCTACATTTTAGTAACTATCTCAATCTCAAATCGCATTCTAAATGAGATAAAATGTTAATGTTAGCGAAGTTGTTATTTTTAGAAAGTGCCATAATCACATAGTATCTTTCACTTACTCTTATCTAACTTATGACTTTATTACTAGATGTAAAACTAAGAATTTTCATTCAAAATACATACAATGTATTTCATTATTTAAAAAATATGATTAACTTACATTATCAAAAATGTATTTTTATACTAGTTGTGTGTGAATAAATGATTAAAAAAGAGTAATAATTGTATAAAATATTTTTTAACTCATTCTGTATATTTGCCCAAATCGATAAATCGACTCCTCGCTTTCTCAGTTAAGAAAAGTCAATTGTGCATACACCGAGGCTCAGATCGAGATCAGAATAAATTCGTATGAAGAAACGTTTAAAATCAAAGAAATGGAAACGATTTAAACTAATGAAAGGGACACGAATATTCGTGTAAATTATCATTTTGTTGTATAATTTGATGCATGAAGAAGGATTGTGTAAGATATTTCTGTCTGCACAAATTAATAAAATTCATAAAACATTTTTACACTGGATATTTGCTGCCCAATGAACATCAGTTGCTCATTCTCGGTCGTTCACGATCAAAATCGCGATAAAGTCGTATAAAAAATAATATCCGATAAAAGAATGATAAATATTCATATAAGCTATTGTTTTTTACTTATTTAATCTGATAAATAAGTATTGTATCATTACTCTTTGTCTGCAAAAATTTATAACATTCCAAAACATATTTTTGCGCTTGATACACGTTATCCAATAAAATTCAATTGAACTTGCTCGACGGTTCAGCTCTAAATTTCAGTAAGTTCTAATAAAGCTTAGCACAGAAAATACTGATAGAAAAATATAAAATTATTCAATAATTAAGTATTGGTTTTGTGAGCCTAATAGATTCATATAGACTTTGTACTCATTTTTATGAATTTTTAAACTTATTAGTATTTGATGATAAAATCTTATTCAATGAAAGACCATGTTAATTTTGAAAATCAGGATATTGAGGTAAATGTCATGACCTAGTAAAATCTTATAAAAAATGTGTTTGCATGTATTCGAAATGCCTAACAAATTCTTATAGATACTTACTTTTATAGTTCTTTATCTGGTATGGCTGGTGCAGAAGCCGTATGGATACATATATAGAATTTTTTTTATAGTATTTTATTTGTGTCTTTCAACCGGGTGACGTTTCACGAACAAGTCGGCAAGGTAGAACTTGACGAGGACGAGGACGAAATCGAGACCGTGACGATTCGGTCGAAGAAAGAAGAGCCGCAGATTCAAGAAGAGGGGGAACAGCAAGGACGCGACGTCCAACACGAGCGCGAAGCTCAACGAGAAGAAAATGTCGAAGAACAACAGCCGGTCGAACAAGAGGGAAGGATGCTGCGAAGGCGAGAAACACTTCGCCCGCCGGCGAGGTACGAAGTCGATATTGCCGAGTATGTATTACCTAACTCATACGAGGAGGCAACAAAGAGCGCCGATGCCGCGCAGTGGGCACGCGCTATCGACGAAGAGCTTCAGACCCACGTCGAAAATAAAACGTGGACGATTGTCTCGAAACCTCTGGGAGCCAAAACAATTGACTCAAAGTGGGTTTTTCGTATCAAGGAGGATCCCGCGAAGGGAACTCAACGGTTCAAGGCAAGGCTGTGCGCGAGAGGATTCCAGCAGCGACACGGAGTGGACTACACGGAGACGTTCGCACCGGTAGTGCGCTACGACTCCCTCCGTGCACTGCTAGCGGCCGTAACCGAGAAGGATCTCGAACTACTCCAATTCGACGTCCAGACGGCATTTCTTTACGGGAACCTAGAAGAAAACATTCTTATGGAAGTGCCGGAGGGTCTGGGGGTCGAACAGTGCAAGAGAGAAGAAATAGTGTGTAAACTAAATAAGTCACTATACGGGCTCAAGCAATCGCCGCGTTGCTGGAATAAAAAGTTCCTTGAAACTCTAAGTCAATTCAATCTAGAGTGTAGTCAAGCAGATCCGTGCATTTTTGTCGGGCAAGTCAATGGAGAAATTGTTTACTTAGCGATTTTTGTAGACGACGGGCTTATCGCGGCGAAATCTAAGTCAACGCTAGACTATATAACAAAAAAATTGCGCGAAGCATTTAAAATCAAAATCGGGGATTCGAGCTGTTTTATCGGAATGCAAATAGAGAGAAATCGCGAAGATAAAACTCTTACGATTCATCAAAGCGCGTACACAAAAAAAAATTCTCGAGAAATTCGGGATGCGCGAAGCGAAGTCGGTCTGCGTGCCGGTTGATCCGCATGTGCTGTTGTGTCCGAGCGAAGATAGTCACGAGGTGTCGAGCAATGTACCGTATCGCGAAGCAATCGGGTCTCTAGTCTTCTTAGCCGCTGTATCTCGACCGGACATTGCATTCGCGGTAAACGCGGTGAGCAGGTTTGTCAACAATCACAGTGTCGAGCACTGGAGAGCAGTCAAGCGAATTTTCGCGTACTTAAAAGGAACGAGCGACTACGGACTAGAATATAAAAGCGGCGGTAAAGAAAAAAACCTCGTAGGGTTCTCAGACGCGGATTATGCAAACGACGTCGAGACGCGAAGGTCAACTACTGGGTATATTTTTTGCATGGCAAACGGGCCAATATCGTGGTCATCGCAGAGGCAGAAACTCGTCGTGCTAAGCACGACCGAAGCAGAGTACGTGGCCGCGGCAACCGCAACCAAAGAGGCCGTGTGGCTGAGCAAGCTAGTCAGCGATTTAGGCTATTCGTGCGAGCGAAAGCTAACGCTGTATGTAGATAATCAGAGCGCGATACGCTTAGTGAACAACCCAGTTTTTCACAAGTGTACCAAACACATCGACATACGTTATCACTATATCCGCGAAAAAGTAGAGAGCAACGAAATAATGATAATGTACGTCTCATCGGAATTGCAAAAAGCCGACATTCTCACAAAAGCGCTGCCGAGAGATCGTTTTCGAAAATTGTGTGAAATAAATAAAATATTTTCGATTCAAAGAAAACGCTCAAACGGCGGTAGTATTGGAGCAGTAGGTTTATCGCGTTAGAGACTCGAGAAATCGAAGAGTGGGAGAGCGCCACGCGACTAGTATAGTCGAACTCATGCAATAGAGCCTCGGGGCTCGTCGGTATTCTTCGGATTCTTTCGGGTATCGGCGTCTCGCGAAGCGTCGCTCTACCGGCGTCTCTCGCACTTTTACTTTATCGTCGATCACGGTGCTGCGCACATGCTGTAAGAAGTTTATAAAATATATTGGAGTGTGTTAAAATAAAATAAATGTGAAATTTATTATCTCTGTTCACCCAATCCTTTCCTCACAAGCCAGCCTCGCGATTATTATATCAAAAGGTTCAATACGAAACATTTATATGATATTAAAAATTTATTTCTATTCTATAATTTTAAAACTGGATTTGTGTATAAGTAGCTATGATTACTCTTATAATATGTTGTCTGTTTCTAAAATATTAATTTATATGCCTTATAGTAAATAGTATCTTTGATAATTTCATGTCAAATAAATGAGAATCATTTTAAGCAATCTGTAAATCGCGAGCGAAGCGAGCGTTGCTTGCTAGTGCTATATTATCCTAGCAATTGGTCTAGGCGTTTCACTACTCAATTATCGCGTAAAATGAGACTAAACGGTGAATGGTACGTTGGACTTGCTGAAATTCACATTTTCTGCAGCATGGTGCATATTCAAGAGTCTGAGGCGTATTACATGTTTAATTTAGGTTAAAGGATGGAAAACAATCGAATCACGATCGCACAGATTTATGCCACTTTCCTCACGGTATGTATCAAACTTTTGAGCAGCAACTCGAAGAAATAAACAGGGCTAAAAACGCGCACGAACATCAGATGCTCCAGCCGACGAAATTTCAAAAAGGTTATTATACATTACAGCGAATATGCGACTGCGAGGATTGGCATTATACGAGATTTAACGAAAAAATTCGACGTGTGTTTGGTTTCGAGGATCCCGTTCACAGAGTGACGGGTACCTTGGTCACCTCGAAATCGGGAATGAGCGTCACGGTAGCCAATAGACCAGCATCGTTAGCTCATACTTTATCCGATCGGCTGAACGTTTACATAGATATTTGTGAGCCTCACACAGTCGTTGACACTCAAGTCACCCTCTTGCGCATCGTTAGCTCAACACTAGCCCAAAATACAAATTTGGTAGTAATGTTATGTGACATTTCGCACCAAAGCACTATATTCCACTACTGCATCACAGTTTTCAGAGTATTGTTATCAATATAAGAGATCAACACGGACAACTTTAATATAATATCAATAATGCAATGTTATTTAATACAAAAAAATTTCAGATTAACCTTTAATAAAGGATGGATAAAGGTGGGGTAATATTTTAAAGTCTTTATTTGTCAGTGAATTAAGGTAAAATAAGAATAAATTATGTTAAAAAAGGTTGAACGATATTTAATTTATTATCTATTGCTATGTATGATTTTTGTGTGAGTAGTATTTTATTTTAATTTTTTAAGTGATGGTTTTTGTGTATGCAATTTATTTGACGTTTGATATATATTGCATGTTAGTGATGTTTGCTAGGAAATATTTTTCAGGAATTTTGCTGTCTTAAAGCTTTGAAACGATGTAAATTTTTTAATCAGATATTTCAATAGATTTCGGGGTTTCTGAGTCAGAAAAATTGTGTTTTAAAAAATGTCTATATATGTATATGTATGTATAGGGGAGACCGGGGCTGATTCGTAACAGGAAATAGTTTTAACTTAAATGCTGAAATTCTGAAATCTTGTTTGGAAATATTAATATGTATACAAAGAGAAGTTTTATACATAGTTTTGAACAGTATATTATACTATTTTTATCAGATATTTTTAAGTTTTTTTTCAAGTATTTGAAAAATTTCTTACTTTAATCCTTTCTTTTACGTCTAATGGTGTTTGCATATTAAGATGAAACTCCAGTGATTTAAAAAAAGGTTACCTGTTAATCCATACACTAACATTTTGAGGACTAATTTTTGGTCATAAAATAAACTAAAATATTAATTTTTAGCCCTTTTATAAATATTATATAAATTTATAAAATAAATCTCAATAATTATTATTAAAAGACAGGGTTTTTAAAAAAGTTCCTTGCGCAGACCAGTTTGACCAAACACCTTAAGAAAATTTAAGAACATTTTTCCACTCTAAATGAACAAAAGTATCTTTTTTTCGGCAGAATATATTCAATTCGTGATTAATACAAATTAATAAAACATTTTTTGAACTTTAAAAATATATAAAACCAAGTAATTCAATACAAAAAATTGACGAATAAAATATTTAATATCCGAACAATTCAAAATAAAATATTAACCTCTTTTTTAAATACTTTAAGGTGGTTGTTGACCTGAAAATAGGGCTTTAAGCAATGATTTATTATTTATTATTTTTTGCATTGATACACCCAGCTCAAGTATAACTAAAAGAGGAGTGTTCTAGAAAGAAAGAAACATTTTTTTAAATACAAAAAGACGAATTGGTAGCGGACATATTAACAATTTAATTTGACTTGAGTCGAGACGTGTAACTTTTTCATTTTAAGTCTGCTTTCGATGAACCAAGGCTCATTTTGTTCCTCACAAAATTTCAGGGTAGGGTCACCGTAAGGAAATTGTATAATCAGTCAGTACAACGTAAAATCTAATTGTTTATAAAAAATTAGACAATTTTACGCGAATTTCGATAAACAATTAGACTTTACATTGTACTTATTGATTATACAACAATTTCCTTACGGCCACCCTACCCTGAAATTTTAAAAGTCAGGTCGACAACTACCTTAATTGATATTTTCTACAAGTTTTAAAAATATTCATTGACTTGAGTTGCGCCAAAAACTTTTTGAAGTTTTTGGAGTTCCATACAAAAAATTCCTTAAATAATTCAGTAAGAATCCAGACTTAATATTTTTTCTTGATAAGATTTGTACGCCTGGTACACTTAAAAAAGTGCAAAATTGCTTAAGTTACACATAAAGAAAGATTTACGTTGACAGATCAGTCCCGAGTCACTGTAGTCTAACAACTATAGTAAATTTACAAAACAGTCTGAAAACTTTTTTTTAATTAAAACTATATAGTTTATATCTACGTTAAACAGGATTTAGATTTTGGAAAATTATTAGTATAAAAAATCGCAAAACATACCGATGAATTA
The DNA here is from genome assembly GCA_949152435.1 of Gastracanthus pulcherrimus. Classification (NCBI taxonomy): domain Eukaryota; kingdom Metazoa; phylum Arthropoda; class Insecta; order Hymenoptera; family Pteromalidae; genus Gastracanthus; species Gastracanthus pulcherrimus. The sequence continues at coordinate 57,257,382 of OX424576.1, forward strand.
GTCCCAGTCTCCCTTATGTAGGTGTACGCATGTATGGACCACAATTTGTGTTCACTACAATTTTTTAAGGGATATTACTCGCTGAACATATGTTTGAACTTATAACTGATTACATTAAACATAAAACATACATTTAACAATAAATTTAAATTTATTTTTGCAAAATATTAACAAATTATTAGTTTTAAAAAATTGTAAAAATAAAGAACATTTTTTGACATTCTATACATTGATTTTGCCAAAAATATATACATTTTCATAAAGTAGCCATAATTTCCTTTTGATTGATATATCTAACAATAACTTTAAAATTACTCTTGTGAAATAATAACAAAATATTAGCTTCAAGTTTTTTAATACTTTAAATATGTAATAAATATGTACATTTCTTTAAATATCTAACAACTAGTTTAAAGCTATTTTAGTGTAAGTATCACGACTTTGAATTTTAAATACACATTTTTCAACTGCAAATATATAGAATATATGGTACAATTTTAAAGCATACATGATTTCTTTTAAATCCATATATTTGTTTATTATTTCGAATTAAAAATGAAAATACTTAATGTAGATGAAATGTAGTTCGTGAATATATCAACGCGATAAATTCCCGATGATTGATTTTATGGGAAAAGGAAATGGGACTACGAATAAAACAAAGACTCGATATTTTTGTGTAGATTTAGAATGTTTATTCGGTTCAAAGGGAAAACCTTGCGGCATAAAACCCCTCTCGTAGATTTAACTTAACAAGTTGCAGAAAAGAAATGCGAAGAGTGTGTGTTATGTATACCTGTGTGTATGTATCATAATTCGTCTTGCACGAATCGCGTAAAAAAGGTGTACGACACCTTAGGTCGACGTTACGTCGGACGCCTTCGCACGAATATTTCTTTCGCGCCCGGACCGTTACCGCCTCGGCCACACCGTGTATGCGATACCACCGAAATCACTGCAAGAGGAAAATACGGAAAGGTAATCTAAAACCGGTGAAGCTAATAGACGATGACGATAACGAATCTGTGTGTCTCAATAAGAAACGCAGAAAAAGATGCCGGACTCTCGAGAAAAAATGTGCAACTTGAATTGTCAAGAGCGACTGTCTTTTTTTTCGCTCGGGGCGTGCATTTCAAACGTATGGCAAATGGCGCCACGGATTCAAATTACGTTCCAACGGAACAGTAGAAAACCTATAATTGTGTGCTCAAGATATGGCTTATATAAAAGACTTCTTTAAGAGAAAAAAATATTTTCTTCAATTTTAATTAAATAATAAATTCTTATACCATAAATTAAGGATATTAAAAAGTTAATTTGAAGAATGTAAGGTAAATTTTTTATAATTCGTGAGTCACTTACGCAATAACTTCTAATTAATCGTTTTTAAATCAAGTAAATACCTATATTCTTCTAAAAATTATGAAGAAAAAAATTATTTAATAACAAAAGGCAACATCAAAATTAAATATGATACAAAAATTAATTAAATACAATTTACTGAAATTTGTTATAACAAATATAACAAATCTTTATTTATTTACTTATTTATATAGTTATTATTATCTTAGATTTATCTAAACTATATACTAATTTATTATTACTTTTAGTTAATTTGTACCCAAGTCTTTTAAATACATAAAAATTTATATATACTTTTAAAATTATCAAATCTTAACTCTAAACATTTTTATTAATATCTTAATTGTAGCGCAAGAATAAAGTCCGCCCGTAAGCTCTAGAAAATCAAAAACCGGAACGTGGCACAGGTACGAGAGACACAACACTATAGGCAAATAACGGCAGGCACCTTCTCGCGGAGACTACTCAACTACCGCTTTTGAGAACCAACCGCTCCATAAGAATCGTTCTTCTATATAGGTCTATATTCGTTGGTATCAGCGTGGAAGAAGGGTGGGAGCCTGGCTGGGTAGTTTATTTCGTAGAAGTCTCCCGTACATCGCAAATGGTGCAAAGACTGTTAGAAAAGAGGCTGTGCGCGCAGGTCTCAACGTCTTTGACGACGTTGCCAACAACGGCACAAAGTTCAAAGAAGCCGTCAACTCGAGAGCTTGTGAATTTAGTAAAGATTTAAAAAGAAAAGCGGCTGGAATGTTCCAGGATTTTGGCGTGCATGGACAGAAAAAATTAAAAAATAAAGAAGTCTTTGACGCACTTTATGTAGCCTGTCTAATTCGAATATGGCTCTACTCGCTCCTTCCCGACGAATGGCGTAAATTACCTGTAGTGGCGCGTGAGTTGTTTTATAGTTGCGTAGTAAAACATGAGCGCATAAAAAAAGAATCAAGACTTCGCATTGAACAACCGAACGAGGAGGGTAGCGGCGTCGACGAGTCGACTACGAGGACGATATAGACTTCGCAGACAGCGCGCAAACTGCAAGCTTGCACGACGAGGAGGAAGAGGAGGAGGAGAAGAAGGAGAATTTATAAAAATATCGGCACACCCTTAAACGTAAGCAGTGATGAATACCCGACAGATAATGAGAGTCTTGAGAGGGTTACAGACTAACTATCGGAGTGTACGCTGCTGATCGTATACCAAAAATCTTAAGCCTGCCTGCAATTATAGTTGTAAACATCGATACATCAGATAAACCAGCATCGCATTGGGTCACCATTTACATCAACAAAAATCCGTACGGAAATTACTTCGACAGTTACGGACTTCCCCCAGTCTCACCATATCATTTGGATAGAATTAGAAAAAACTGCGTGCGTTACCAGTGGAACAGATAAAAATTACAAAGTTTTGATTCGCAAGTGTGCGGTGAATATTGCAGTATGTTTCTTTATGATATATGCAGTGGCGTTAGTCTACGTGCATTTAGCCGTCTCTTTTCATAAGTTTTATAAAAAAATTATGAGAAAACTTAAAAATAAGCGGTTAAGTCATGTAAACAGTTTATCAAGTGAAAATTGTAACGGCGCAGGTTCTTGTAATCAATCGTACACTTCTAGAATATGAATATATTAATAATTTTTCAAAATAATTATGTAACTTTTTTAAAATGCGATTATTCATTTATGTACTTTGCGCTTAGTAGTATAAAACAAAATATGTATACATGCTATTTTTACGAATATTGTAATCAATAAATTGTAGAAACTATAATTTTACGTTATCATTTTTTATATCCAATCACTTTCCAAGTAATTATTCCTTCAAATAAATTAAATCACGTAGACAAAATATTCAGTAACGACTATTTTATATTTAAAGATCAACTGCATGCTATGTTATGTCTTGGTAATTTTTTATCTCAAATTGATTTTAGTACGATTTCTTAGAATTATCTTCATAGCTAGTTTTTTAACCGTCAAGATGCGCGTATATTCGGGTTACCTCGCAGAAAAACCGTTTATAATCCCACCGTCGGTGGTGCAGAGACGATGGTGCACTCCCACTTAATTACAACGAGGTACGAGGGTAGTTCAATAAGTCTTTAGAATAAAGTATAAAAACAATTTTTTTTGGGTAAATTTTTTTTTATTTTTCAACATAATCTCCTTGGAGCTCTATACACTTGGTCAATCGCTTTTTAAGTTTTTTTAATCCTTCAGAAAAGTGCGTTTTCGGAAGTTCCTCAAAATAAGCACTCACAGAGGCAATGACGTCTTCGTTGTCCGTAAATCTCTGTCCACCCAGCCATTTTTTCAAGTTTGGAAATAAGAAAAAGTCACTGGGGGCTAAATCTGGTGAATACGGTGGGTGTTCGACCAATTCGAATTTTAGTTCTTCAATTTTAGCCATTGAAACGAAGCATGTGTGAACTCGGGCGTTGTCGTGATGAAAGAGAATTTTTTTTCTCGCCAAATGTGGTCGTTTTTTTTTAATTTCTTCTTTCAACTGCTCTAATAATGATGCATAATACTCACCAGTAATTGTTTTACCCTTTTCCAAGTAGTCAATAAGTATAATTCCACGTGCATCCCAAAAAACTGTAGCCATAACCTTACCAGCTGACTTTACGGTCTTTGCCTTCTTTGGAGCTGGTTCGCCTGTGGAAATCCACTGTTTGGATTGTTCCTTTGTCTCAGGAGTGTAGTGGTGTATCCATGTTTCATCCACAGTCACAAATCGACGAAAAAATTCCTCAGGATTCCGACTTATGCGCGCCAAAAGAGCCTCAGAGGCGACCACTCTATTGCGTTTATTCTCAGCTGAGAGCAAACGCGGCACCCATCTTGCCGATAGCTTTTTCATGCCTAATTTTTCATGTAGAATTGAAACAACTGCACCTATAGATATCCTTGTGGCCTCAGCTAACTCACGCACTTTTAATCTTCTATCCTTCAACACCATATCGTGGATTTTATTGATGATTTCGGGAGTAGTTGCTTCTACGGGCCTTCCTGAACGTGGTTCGTCACTTATTGATGTACGACCACGCTTAAATTCATTTACCCAGTTATAAACCGTTGCTAAGGCAGGGGCAGATGTGCCATGAACTGAGTCCAATTCATTTTTTATCTCATATGGAGTTAAACCCTTTAAATGAAAATGTTTAATTACCGCTCTGAACTCGTTTTTTTTCCATTTTTCTTAACAAGCAATTTTTTTTTTTCAATTGGTTATAAAAACACGTAAACTCAGAAGATGTGGTCTGTGACTGCACCATATATCTAGTCGGGAGTGGTGTTGACTGAAAACAGATGATTTGGAGCGATTCGCGCGCCATCTGTTGGTCATTCTAAAGACTTATTGAACTACCCTCGTAGTAGGGGTAAAATCATAAAATTAGAGCATCGCGTTCAAACACACACGGTTTGCAAGTAGTGCTTCGTACGAGTGCGTATACTTACTTTACGTTTCAATTTTATAAAAGTAAAAAGTTGAAAAAAATTTAAAAAATGGCTAATAACGAGAATTGCTTGAGGTGCAGCGTTAAATTCGCGGAATCAATGTCTCTACCTAACTTACTGATTTCAACGACCTATGCTCTAAACCAATCGTACACAAAAAGAGCTGTCATTGGTTTGGACTACTACGGTGGATTCTACAGACCCGTGGTGAAGCTGTGCAGCGCAGGATCACCTTCAAAGTACGTAACTCTCGACATACATAGCTGGGAGTTCATATTGGATCAAGCAGGCGGAATAACTGCATACTTTCAATACTCCAACTTACACCTACTTCCAGGAGTTTGGAACTCTTACAAAAATATTTTTACCTCAACACGATCTGCTCTTTACTCAAGCTTAAAGTTCAAGAGCGATCGCCATATACGAGAGACCCAGCGTCATCCTAGGCAGAGTATACAGAGGAGACGAAGCCGAGACGCAGCAGCTGGACACGGGCCGGCACCGGCATCAACATCAGCAGACGGTACTCAAGAGCTACGTGCTAAGAAAAAAAATACTACAACCATCTAAACATCATTATGTAGTCTGCAACTTTCGAAGGGTTGAAGAAGTGCGTGAGTTCATCACCGAGCGATTGAAGCGTCTCGACGAGAACGTTGGAGTGGTGAATGTGAAAGCTGTAATGTGAAAGTGATGATAAAGCTAAAAATATTCTTAAAGACTATGCTGCTTTTAAACAATTTTATACAATGTATAGAGATGAAATACGCGATTATTTGAAACTATAATTAAAGTACAGGCTTGTAACTGACGAAACGATTAATAATGTACTTTTGGAATTTTTCGCGTTCAGTTTACCAATGCTCGCAAAAGATTTATACGATTTTATAATCTTTCGTAAATATTTTTATAAATAATGTTTTTGTAAACATAGTGTGACAGATGGTTGGAGGGGTCCTCCTGTGCCGCCAGAGAAAGGCGCGCAGGGATTGAGGAGATAGGGCTTTTGGGTAATCGTGGCTTTATTAGGTCCGAGCACCTCTCGTCGTGAGTACCGCCGGCTATCTGCTGCCCGCTCGCGGTCGCATCGCGACTCGCCAACGGCCCCGCGCGCAAAAGGTGCAAGTACTGCACTTTTGCGCGTAAGAACACTGGAGCAGCGTCGGGCAGAGCTGACTGCGTGTCTTGCGCGCATCCGCTCTGCGATAAGGAAATGCCACGGAGAGCCAGAAGCTCATCCGTGACACGTGTGGGGCCGCGTTGGGCGACGTCCGCGTTGCTCGAAAAAAAACAATGAAAACGTACGACCGACGTACTGCTCTAGCGTGCATGTTTCTGAATAGCCAAGTTTGTGTGTGTAAGTGAGAGCGCGCAAAAGCGCGCTAGCACTTGTACATGTAAAATTTATTTTAAATGATATTAATTAACTTATGTCCCTTCGGCTTTTTATAGCGTCCAATTTCTAAAAATGTATTACTGATAAGCAGCCGCTGCTGCTTTACAAGCTATCATTTGAGAGGTGCTCTACATTATATACTTATTTCTATATCTTATTATCTACTTCGTTTTACAAATTTCTTAAACCTTGCTTATATTTAAATTTTTCCCTTTTTATTTCTCAACTTTAAAATTCTCTACTCTTCAAAATTCTTCAAATTTTTCAAATTTTCAAATTTCCAAATTTTCAAATTTTCAAATTTTTCAAATTTTCAAATTTTTCAAATTTTTCAAATTTTTCAAATTTTTCAAATTTTTAAATTTTTAAATTTTTATATCTTAGCATTTATTTGAACTCTTATGTACCTTAAAATATAAAATATGTAATTGGACATTTGCGCTTAGGGTCGCTTTTCGTCCTATAAGCGCGCAGCTTTATTTTCTCGTTTACTTCAATTGGAACACGCTCGCGTTTGACCCTGATTTTTATTGCCTTTTTATTCAACCTTAATATTTTTATTCGATTCGCGTCGTCGCGTAAGATACTTTTTTTTGTTTGGTTTTTTTTTTGGTAGTGTATAACTGTATGCTCACACTTATCTCGCTGACGCTGCCCCTGCCCTGCCCGTGCTCTCATCACCTGATAGCATGCTTCAGGTATGTTATGGGGGACGGAAGTGCGTTTTAGCGCGGCATGCTCCTGGGTGGAGCTCAGGGAGCGAAGTTTATGCGCCTAGGCTGGGGAGGTTGCCAGGACCTCCTCGCTACGAGCCCTGTCAAATCTTCTGCGCCTGTTACGGACTGACACACTCTCTATGTGCCTGTCAACCACGCGTTTGGTGCAGCGGCGGCTCAAAAAGTATAGCCCTGCTACGAGCACCAATAGGAGGATCACTACGCTCGATATGGAGTAGCCGAATATCGCGGACGAGTAGCCTAGCGCTTGCACTTCTGTCGCTAACGCCTTATTTATGGCCAACTCTCTCGCTTTTTTGGCGATGTCCTTGAGCCCAGTTCCTCTTTGCAAGGTCTGAAGTCCGATACCATGCAAGTTCTCTGCCTGCGAGGCAGTTTCAGAATCGATGGCTAGCTTTAGCTCCACCGAGGTGAAATTTGCCTTTTTCATATTTGCCAATAAATTAGCAATATTCAGCGGTATCGTTTGGAATACCGTTTCTTTAGGCTGGGTCGTGAATATCCTTGATGCTGTTAGTCGGGCATTGGCTGTGTGTGCTGAGCACCCTGGGCGTAGTTGGAGTACGCCCGCGCCAGAAATTTCAGCCGTTGTTTGCTCTGCCCTTATACACTGTATGTACAGGTTTTCTCTTGTAGCCGTTGAGTATATCCATGAAATAACTTTATGGAGCCTCACCCAGAACGTGTCTGTCAGCATCTTGAAGCGCACATCACAGTACTCCAAGTTACCGAGATCGAGACCTGCTGCTAGTTTGATCTCGCATGTCACGTTCTCGCGTATTTCTCTCACTGGTTCCGGGCTCGTACAGATTAAAGTACTGCCTAATTTCTTGAAATCGCCGACTTTTTCGGCTGACACTGGCATATAGGCTTTCTTTGACTCGCTCAACGCGAAGTAGTGCGCCTCTGGCCATATGTAAGCGGCCGCGGTGGACGCGTTCGTTCCTTTCTGATGCGTTGGTAGTGGTAGAGCTCTGAACAAATCGAACTCTTGTACGTCTAGTAGTGGGATTGCTAGAACATAAACCAAGTGCATGCCGACAAACAGCACTGTGAGTTTGGATACCTTCATAATTGGTATGGCTGCAATCTCGCCGTCGAGCGACGGAAAACGCGCATTTCCTACGGTACTGGCTACCGTTTCTGCTGAGGATTTTATCACCTATGGAGGCATTATCCGGGGATGAATTATTCCCCTGGCCGCGAATAGGACCGCGTCGGTTAAAACCTCTGTGTCCAGTTGATATTGGAGCACGTTATCGGTTAAGGCTTCGATGGCTGCGCCGACTTTTAACTCGTATAATTCCGCCTGTGTGTTGTTTTCCAGGGTGCCTATTGCATTGCAGAGTGTATCGATCTTCCTCTGCAAGCTCGATAGTTCGTGCTCGACTATCTCTGTTTGATTGGCGAGTAGTGCGGCTGTTACACGCGAGTCTTTCGCGACAGCTGATATCGCGGTTCGTAGTTCTGCTTCGCTTTCCTCGTCCATCGTGCCAAACAGAATTTTGCTGATTTGACCAACGAACGGGAGGACTGAACGTTGTTCTCTGTTCGCATTATTGCCTACTGTGTGTGTTGAAAATAGGCTCGCAACTCTTTCAGCCTGTAATACTTCCTCGTCTATTCGGGATCGCAGGTAAATAATTTCGGGCCTTGCTCCGCCCTCGAATCTTAAGGACTCGCCCCGGCTTGCGAGGATTTTACCTGCGTCAAAATATGATTTTAAGTTAACTTTCTGGACGATCTTCCAGTCTGTGCTGGATGTAGTCAAGGGCGCTATTCTTTCAGTGATCAAGCCGGGATTGCCGTCGAGCTGTTTGAGGAACCGCTGCGGCATCCCTGTAGTCTCGCCGCGGCTCGCGACTTGCGCAACAGCGAGACTTGCCCTAAAAAAACAGAAGTTTCTGTTAGCTGCCGGACATGGAACTTTAACTATCGCGCGCAGCTTGGCTAGTTCTCCTACAATTCTGTACGATTAATCGCTTCATCTTGTTTTTCTTCCGGGGCGCGGCTCGTCCGGGACCGCGTAAAAAAGACAATAAAAAAAACGACTGTTCTACGCTAGTTTATCAGACTGTCTAGCTAACTCGCCGGGTGTTATGTCGTAACACCTTACGTCCTACCATTAATTCTAAATTAAATGAATTTTGAATTTTGTGCCTGCGCGCGCCAATATGTATACGTATATATGCGTGGACACTAGCCCTAATCGTCGGGCCGACCGCCATCTTTCGGGCTACGAGTGCCTGACGGCGCGAGCAATCAGTCATCGACGACACCTATCAGCGTGCGGAGCTCCCTCGCGACCTTCGGGTTTTTCGAAATCCAAATCGTTCGCTAACGCGCGAATTTCGCCTCGTAGGCTGATCAATCGATTCTAACGAGAATCACTCTCTCACTCTACGGACGGTGATTATCGATACGGTGTGCACTGCGTTATTAATGTAAATTGCGATCAAAGAGACAAGAAACCTCGCGATTGTTGTCTGTTTCTTTTGTTAACGGCCATTTCGGCCACGTGCGAATTCTCGCCGGTTCGACTTGTGCGTGTCGGTCGTTCGTTGTAAATTATATTTGTGCAACATTTCAATCTTCATTTTTCATTTTGTATAGTGTAAATAAAATCTGGGTTTTTTGTGCCGCAAGGCTTTTTCCCGTAATTCAACTATTTCCTTGATCGTTTTACCTCGCCTTTATCAATTAATTTACAAACAACTTAAAATAATTCAAATTCATTCAAAATACAACGAAGTCAAAATAGCGTAAATTAATTAAATTCATAAAACAGTGTAACGTTAACGTAAAGATAATAAATAGAGAAAACAAATTAAAACTGCATAACTTTCAACTAACAGTGATTGCCATACCCAAAAAAGGGGTATTCAGTCAAATCAATTCACCGGGCCTTTCGAGTTTGTTAACGTGGACGGTTTTAGACACGTCAGCGTTTTGTACCGTGACGTTGTTCGTCTTGCGGTTTATTTTTATTATTTCGAAAGGGCCCGTATACTCCTTTGCGAATTTTCCTTTCTTTGGTTCTTTCAGGACGTAGACTTGTTCTCCTTCTCGGAAGTGTTTAATGTTTAAATTCCTGTCGTAATAATACTTCGTGCGATATTTCGCTTGCACTAAGTTCATGGCTGCTGTCGTCTGTAGGACTGTAAGATGGGATAGCATACCCGCTATATAACTGTTATAGGACAGCGCTAACTCTTTCATTGTGAAGCTTGATGGTGTTCTCGGTTTAAAACCGAACACAAGCTCATGCGGTGTATAGCCCGTGCTTTCGTGTTCTGTGCAGTTGTAATCGTGCTGGCATATTGCTGTCCAATTATCCCAGTCAGTTACGTCTCTTATGGGGGTGGTAGGCTGTAGTGCAACATTTTTCGATTCCGAATATCTTAGCAAATTCTTCCAATAAACGGTTTTGAAAATGGGTCCCCTGGTCCGTAAGGATCGCTGCTGGTGGTCCAAATATGCAGATTATTTTTTCTGTCAAAGCTCTTGCTACCTCCTTTGCTGTTGCGTATTTTGTTGGTGTTAAAATTGTATATTTTGTGAGTGCGTCTTGCGCTGACAAAATATACTTGTAACCCTTCTTGGTTTTTTCCAGCGGGCCGTAGAAGTCAAGGGCGAGCTGCTCGAAAGGGGCTGCCGGCGTATTACTGATTAACATCAGCAGACGGGTTTTTACTCGAACTAGTTTATTGCTCTGGCAAACAGTGCATCTCGCGACAAATTGGCGCACATCTGGGCGCATATTTCGCCAGTAAAAGTCGCCAGCAATTTTGCTGTACGTCTTATTCATACCTCTATGGCCGCCTATGGCTGCCTCGTGGTACTCTTTAATTAGCTTGTACCTTTCCATGACATTAGGTACGGGCAGGTTATTTTTTAATAGGACTGCGCTTATCTTGGCGTTTGTAAAAATTCTATCGAATTGATCGATGAAATTTGTCCATTCTGCTAGGGACAAAATTGCTAAGTCGCGGGTAATAGCCAAGCTCGTTATTTCTTTGGCTATTACTACGTTTTTCAAAGTCCGTAGGCATTTTCCAATATCAGCACGCATCGGTCGGTCGTCTATATACTTCTTTACATAAACGCCTATGAGTTTGATGCCTTGAAACTCGGAGATATTTATCTCGCTGACCTTGAACTCTCTGCTTGTCAGTTCGTCCGGATTTAGGTATCCTCTTTCTATTAAGGCTTCTTGTATCTCTGTTGTTATGAAGTTATCCGCTCATATTAAATATACTAGGTTTTCACGAAAACGGAATGGACGTTCGTTCAGAGATTGTAAGTGAACGAACGGAGGTGGCAACTGGCCGTCCGGAGCTGCCCATGGTGGCTTTTCGCGAGGTGGCCGTGCGTTGGAAACGACGTAACGCTTCAGGTTACCGTCGCTTGCTGCAGCCGTTACGCGGCTAACGACGCCGTCGGGCCTATCGCTGTCGCTGGCGGGACCGTTCGCTTGCGGGGCTCCTGCAAGATTTTCAGCGGGAGGGTCGCCCTGTCCCGCCGCAGAATCCTTGCTGTCGGAGCTGCTTTCTGGAGGCGAGCCTGGCGGTGCTTCACCCATGGGCCAATCGTCGGCCCCTGCGCTTGCAGGCCCCGGGTCGCTTCTTTCGGGCTCGGCCAGTATCGGCTGTTGCTCCCATTCGTCGTTGCATGGACTATCTCTGAGCGTGTCGTCGGGGTTGACGTCTCTTTGATCAGCTGGCGCTGAGGGAGCCGCCATTTTGCGCTTCCTGCGTTTTTTCCTGCCCAATTCCGGTGACTTTGGCTGACTTTGCTCGTCGTCATCCGATGGGCTAACCCCGGATGCCTTATAAGAGGTTGCGATGCTCAGATATGGCATAAAATGGTGGCCGGTTAGATTCAGATGCATATATACCTCAGCCTTGTTGGCTATTAAATGGCAATATATGCGCTTGTCGCTGCTTATGTCATAATGGATACAGATATTTCTTTTGTATTCCTGGGCGAACAGGTAGGCGCAATCTACTGTGCCGTACTCTGTGTCAGACTCTAGTATCCTCAGCATCTCTGTTGGCTCGCCGCAGTGCGTCAGCTGGGGAGACGCGCGAAGTCGGCTTCTGAGCTCGAGGGCTGTGATATCTAGATTTGCCAACTTAATTAACGAATCAAATAAGCAGTTACCTGGAAGCGACTGAGGAATATCGTCTGAGCGGATCAGGTTGACTAACGGCTCTGCGCATCGCTTTTTGCGAATGTAGGCATGTGTCAGAATATTGCCTGAGCTGACTGACGAATTCTCATCCGAGGAATCGACTCTGCGGTCGTACTTCCGCGGGATATCGGCGAAGTCCTCGAACGGGCCATCGCCACTCGTGACTGACCATCCTAATGGAGAAATAGGACGAAGGGGAGCCTCGGATAAAGGCTTGTCCGCAGGTTTACCGGGACTAGCCGGAGCTGGGTTTTCGTTGATTTGCGGCGACCTGTTTAGGTCGGCGCCCGAATCGGCGACCGGATTTTTACTATTCGCCTTGCCTGTACTCGGTTTCGCGGTCTGTCCGCCTGCGAGGCCAGTGAGACTGTTTTCCGGGAAACCTACCGACGATTTTGCTTCCCAGATGTTTATCTGAAAGCCGTCTCTTCCTTCTATTTCTTTTTCCTGTATATCTACTGTCAGTTTAGTGTTGAGCCTGGTGCCTATTCGAGGCAATACTGCATTTAGTGGCGATTTAATAATATTGGTCGAAGTGTTCGGATCGACGTGACGCAGCTGCTCCTCAGTGGAAGGCGAGCTACCTGACTGATCGGCGATCGGGTATGCTGCGCATACCTGAGCTCTGTGACCGACTAGACTATCGTTTCTTCCCGACTTTGGTTTTCTGGGAATTACGATAGTTTCCAGCGGCTCGATGCTCGTCAGCGTTTGCGTTTTGAGCCGTAGCTGGGAAGTAATGGAGTCGCTGCTCGAGTCGCTGGGCTCGAATAGATTGGGTTCCGTGCGACTCTTACTTTTTTGACTCGATCTTGTGGCGTAGCCTTGTGTTGTTCTCGATGCAGAAATAGACTTATGAGAAGGCTCTGACATGTCAGTTTCTGTCTCGGAAGAGCTCGATGAGCTTGAAGCTGTATTGGTTGCCATTGGCTCGTCCAGGCCAGTCGCTACTGCTGGCGGCGCCTTCTGCTCTTGGCTGGCGCTGAACTCGATCGATGCTCGTAAGATTTCCATGATTCGTTCGCGCTCTTTCTTACTGAGTATGTATTTCTTTTTCTCCGTCCTTTTTAACTCAGTTGTAGTCATAATACATGCTAATTTTATTGTACTGTGATAATCTAAGGAGAATGTGTTTTTGCGGTTGCTCTCTTGCGTGAACCACTGTATATGGGCGTCCTCGTCTTCCCAATATATGTCTTTCCTTGCGCGACATAAATAAAAATCGTCGTGATCATTTCTTACGGCCAGTATTTCGCCTTTTTTATATAAGATGTCTTTTCCCTTACGGTTTCTTTCTGGGGCTTCTTGCCCTTCGGAATCTTCTGAGCTAGTCTTGTAGTTCTTAGTCTTTTTATCGCGGTCGATTCCTTTTTTCTTGATTGCTCGCGTTCTAAAAATTCTTCCAGGTGGTGCATCTGCTTCCTCGTCGGGCTCGGCTGCATTCTGCTCATTTGCGAGCTTGTAGAGTTCTACGCGCGGAAGCTCTGGATTCACTTCCTTTTCTTTGATGACTGGGTTCCGCGAAAGGGCATCAGCGTTGGCGTTTTTCTCGCCTGGCCGATAAACTATTACGAAGTCGTAGCCAATGAGAGCCGCCTTGAGTCTGTTAAAACGCAAGTCGGGCTTCTTGGTTGTGTGGAAGTGTTTTAACGGTTCGTGGTCTGTTACGATCGTGAATTTTCGACCAAACAGATAGTAGCGAAACTGTTCTTTGGCAAAAACTATTGCCAGTAATTCTTTATCGTAAGTGGGATAGCGGAGCTCGCTGCCTTTAAGGCAGCGCGACGCGTAGGCGCAAACCTGGTCCTTGCCCAACTCGCCCTGCGAGAGTATCGCTCCAAGGGCCCAATCGCTACTATCGGTCGTTACTATGAATGGTTTCGTTAAATCCGGTGTTCTCAGCACTGGCTCGCTGCACATCGTGGCCCTAAGTGTATCGAACGCCTTTTGCTGTTCTGGTCCCCACTCAAACTCCACTCCTTTCTGTAGCAGTTTAAACATAGGTCGGGCTATTTTCGAAAAATTTTTAATAAAGCGCCTATAGTAGCTGAAGAGACCAAGCGCTTGCTTTACTTTCTTCGCATCAGTTGGTACCGGGTATTGGTCCATAGCGGCTATTTTATTGGGATCTGTTTTTATCAGCCCGCCGCCCACTATATGACCCAGCACGAGTGCTTCTTTCTTTAAAAACTGGCACTTTCTCGGCTCAACTGTCAAATTGGCCTCCAGTAATCTTTTCAGCATACGGCGCAATCTTGTGTTATGCTGTTCTAGCGTCTCGACAAAAATCATTAAATCGTCGAGGTATATCTCGACCTCATCTCCTTACAGGCCTGCCATGGCTAACGACATGGCCTTGACAAAGGTCAAGGTGGCCTCCTTGAGTCCCATCGCCATCCTTCTGTACTCGAGCATCTGTTGACCGTGCTCGCCGTCAGGGGCGTGGAAAGCCGTAAGATGAGCTGAATCGGGATGCATCTCGATCTGGTGATAGCCCTGTTTCAGGTCCATTACTGTAATATAATTGGCTGAGGCTAAGTGTTCTAATATGTCGCTTGTGAATGGTAAGGGGTGGCAGCTGCCCTCTGTTTCTTCGTTCAGGGCTCTGAAATCCGTGACCAGTCTATACTTCTTATTACCTTGCGCATCTGGCTTTTTTGGCACGATCCAGAGCGCTGAAGAATAGTTTGACCTTGATGGTACAACTATATTTTGCTCCCGCAATTTGTTTAACTCCCTAGTCATATTTTCCCTTAGGGCTGGTGGAAACCGGAACCTATTTGATCGAATTACCTTGTTCGATTTAAGTTCGATTTTATGTTGTATCAAGTGTGTCGCAGGAAGGGGCTCTCCCTCGAGGCCAAACACTCCTGCGTACTCGTCAATGATTTCCGTGATGTAATTTACCTCTTCTTCATTACATCCTTCTAAATCTGCCAGCTCTAGGATTTTCTGCACCCTCTCTTTGCGTAAATCAGTGTTGTGCATCAGTTTTGCGTTTAGGTCCCTTATTTCTTTGTATTTTTCTCTCTGTTTATCCGCCTCGTACATGCGCCTCAAGCATGCTGAAAAATCAACTGCCTTATCAGCTGAGCCGTCCCCGTCGGCTTGATAGAGCGGGTTTGGGATTTCTACGCTCGTTTCGCATTCTTGCAAATTAACTATCGGGGCGTCAATCGAGATCTCCTCGTCGCCAATATTTATGCATTCTGCATAGACTCAGCCGTTCCTAACTTCGGCAATAAAATTTCCAAATAGTAAATGTTTATGCAGATTCATTATTGGAACCCAACCTATTTTTACGTCGTTGTTTGCAACCCTGGCACTGATTATCATCTTAACTTTTGGAGGCACGGTTAGTCTCTCATTCGTCTCAAACTGTATGGACGAACTGCCGAGTCTAAGGCTCTTTGTGGCTGCATCTACGCAACCTTCGTAGCGGTCTATTATATCCCATCCGATTATTCCCGCATTCTCTATGGGGAAATCGTTGGATACCACGTGCACTGTGCACTTATGACCTTGTATTGCTACTTCGGCCTGACCCAAGGTGTAAGAGGCTCCCGGAGTGACTCCTTTTATTTCTATAATTGTTTGCCTATCTATTGGGTTGCTGGGTTCTAAATACCCGATCTTCACGACGGAAATGTCGGCTCCTGAATCAGCATAGAATTTGCCCTGTCTCTGCTTCAATTGGGGGCAATCGATGTTTACTATTGGCGGTTGACGACCCGCAGACAAAAATTTGATTTTTATTGACTCTTTTACTAACTTGCTTTTTGGTTTTGGATTTTCTTCACGCTCGGCGTTCGAGGATCGCGTCGAGCGTGCGGCTAGTTTAAATGCTGCTTGCTAAGCTGCTTGTTTTGCTCGCTGCTATCGTTGGGTATCGACTCGGCGCTCGGCGGCTCCTTATTACCGCTGCTGTCGCCGGCACTAACAGAGTCGACCTTCACGTCATTACGCTGAGTATTGCTAGCATAGTTTCTATAATTGCCTCTATTGTTGTTGGTGCTACTATAGTTATTCCGGTTTCTTGAATTGCTAAAATTCCTATTTTCGTTGGCTCGATTATTGACCAGCCAAGGATTTTTTATTACCTTATTCTTGGCATCTTTTTGTAGCTTCCAACATTCGCTAATGTCATGCGTTGATTGCTCGCAATAGTCGCAATATGGATTAGCAAGCGGACGAGTTGCTTGCGTGCGCAAGTTATTTGATGCGCTTGTCCTTGGCGCTGGATTGCAGCTGCAAGTGTTATCAGCTATTGCTCGGCGCACTTGCACTGGGTCGGCGGCTGCCTGTCTGCTACTTGGCTGCAAATCGTCGCGAGAAGGGGGGGGGGAGGCGGCAGCGCTGTGCCTCCTGACAGCTGGCCTAATGCTGATCGGCGCGCGCTTTGTTTTCCTTCGAACTCTAGCGCGAATCTTATCGCCTCATTCAGTGACCTTGGCCCTTGAATGCGCACTTGGTGGTCGAGCGGTGCCTTTAGCCAACATAAATTTTAACATAAATTGCTGCAGGGCGTCCTCGCCGGCGTAACGCTTTCGGGTTTCCTTGTCGCGCTTCGACAGGTCCGGCGCGGATTCGACTATTGTCAGCAAGCGATTATAGAGTTTCTGCATTCTTAAGCCATAATCGCCGACTGGCTCCCTGTGTTCCTGCTGCAACATCTTTATTTTGGCCTGCACCTCATCGGCAATTCCTATATTGCCGTACTGCATTGTGAGGTCAGCCAAAAGCTGCCTCACCGACTTATAGCTGGTAAGCCTGGCTTGATATCCGTCAGCTGCTTTCCCCGTTAATTTATTGGCCAATGCTATTATTAATAATTTCTCTAATTCGGGGCCAAACGAGTCGCGCAGCTGTCGGACCGACTTTACAACCTACTCGACAGGATTCGATCATAGGATAATAATGGGAGATCTAAACGCGAACATGCTATCGAATTCACAACATGCGTCATTTGTGAAAGAACTAGTTTGTGAGATAAATTTAAAATTAATAGAGCATGGCGCGACTCACCACGTCGTGGATTCTCACACATGGATTGATGTAATTTTTACTGACGACAATGATGTAGTGCTTAATGCGAACAACATGATGCTTTTCCTAACAAGCACAATATTATTGAAGTGGTTTTCCAGTCATTTAAGCCCCCTGTTTTTAACAGCTTCATATACAGAGACTTCAAATGTATCAAACAAGAGGAGAGATTGTCCCACTTAAAGAATTCCGTCCTGTGTAGTCCTGTGAATCAAATCTTATATCACAGGTCGGAATCCGAAAATGGTTACAAAACTACATGGGGAATCCGATTGGCTCACAACTAATATAGGTGTACCGCAGAATTCGGTCTTGGGACGCCTTCTGTTCAGTCTTTGTATAAATAATCTTAGTAATATCTTAGCAAGTTTTAAATCTCCAGAGGGGCAATTATGGGAAGGTGTCGAACACTTGATTTATGCTGACGACCTGCAGACCTACACGCAGATCACTAGGGGGGAATGTCGTGTGGGCGTTGATGGCTTGACAGCCGTGGTGCGAGCAGTATCGGCTTGGGCCTCTGAAAACGACCTTCGCCTCAATGTCGGGAAAACAAAAGCAATCATTTTCGGTTCAGAATACAATATAAACAAGTTACAGGATTTAGATCTGCAAGGGATTGAGGTGCAGGATAACGCTTTTATATCCTTTGTCGAGACTGTAACTAACCTTGGTGTTGTCTTGGACTCTAAATTAACATGGAAACCGCAGGTGGATGCAATTAGCCCAAAGGGTAATAGAGCTTTATCTGGACTCAGATCCTTTAGATCCCGTACTATCGAGGCGTTACGCAAGCAGCTTGCAAGCGCTCTCGTAATTTCTCACTTAGATTATTGTTCCCTTGTGTATCTTCACGTGTCTGACGAATTTAAAAAAAAAACTTCAGAAATTACAAAACTTCTGTGTGAAATACATATGTAGTGCTAGAAAGGACGAGCATGCTACTCCATATGGGAGAAAACTGGGCTGGTTGAGCGTAGAAGCAAGAAGGGAGTATTTTATGGCTATCCATCTGTATAAGGCTGTTGGCATGGGGCAATTGCTGTATCTTGCAGCACATTTTAAAAAAAATCAGTGCAGAATCTCTGGTAGGAATCCTAGAGAACTTGAAATTCCAGAGCATCGTACTATTGTTGGCCTAAAATCTTTTAGCGCCCAAGGCACGCGTCGTTGGAATTCAATATCCCATAACATAAGGTACCTTCTCACACTTTCGAGTTAATGTTTGTAATTTGTTATGTTATGTAATTATATCATGACATGATAGTGATAAGAAGCAAATAATATATTGTGCAATAATGATTATGACGGAATCTATAGATGGGATACTGTGATATGACGACTACGTGATAATATGATGTTTAACGTATTCTATGAAATATTATATGCCCAATTGTATATTTTCTTTGTTTGTTGACGAGAAGAAAAATAAATATTTATCTTATCTTATATTATCTTTTGTTGCGGCTCCTGTTGCAGTTGTTGTCGCAGCTGCAGCCACTCTTGTTGTTTGCGTTGCAGCTGTTGTTCAGTCTGCTGCGCAGGTTGTTTCTACTGATGCTGATGTTTCTTTGCTGCAGCCTTCTCCTTTTTCGACAGGACCATCACAAAATCGTCGATCTCCGGGGGTCCGGTGGCCCTAGCCTTCCTGTCAGTGATTGCTGCCTCAGTGCTATTGGAGTCCCCGTCTCGTGGTCACGCCCTCTTATTTTTAGACCGCTGGCTTGAGGTAGCCGTGGCTCCCAGAATATCTGCGCAATGTGCTCCTCGGCGTTAGAGCGCAGGCGGTCCTTCCATTCGTTGAAAACATCCACGAGGGTGGGAATGTTTCTCTTGATGTCGTTATTGACACCAGGCTGCCTCTGTAGCCCACCTGCAATTAATTTGAGGAGTTGGTCCACCTGCTTCACGAATTCCTCGACTGTACTTATCTGCGAGCGGCTGGGATGCTGTTTGCCACCCGGCAATATGTGTGAAGAAAGCTGCTCCACTACCACCATTGCTTCCTGGCAGGATTAGAGTTTACCTGCCTCCTGATTCATCTCATGGATTTGTTAGGACATCTTCATATGGAGTAGGATCAAAGTATCCGATTATTATTATTGTCGTCGTCGTCGTCGCCGTCGTCCTCGTCCTCGTCCTTGTCATCGTCATCGTCATCGTCATCGTCATCGTCATAATCATCATTATTATTATTATTATTATTATTCCCTCCGCCGTTGCCTGGATTGACGCGTGGCCGAGGCATAGACTTCCTGGCATGAGAAAGCGCAGCGGTCCTCCCGGTAGGGCTTGTAGCCGGATGATTTTTCAGTTCGCCTGGAAGTCAGAAGGTGACTAAATGGTAACCGAACACACTCTACACACATTTACTCTTACAATCATTACCCTACACTTACCACACGTACTACACTCAAAAAATACTCAAACACCTCCTCTCGGGCTAGTCGTGAGGCAGATGCACAGAAAACCACACGACCCGATTGTTCTCGCGCCGGGACAAGCTGGGAGTGTCCACACTCCTGTCGGTTGTTCCCATCGGCATGGGCGAAGGGCTGATGTGAGCCTAGCTCTGCCGAGGCAGTTAGTTCCGGCGCGGGATCAGAAGCCGGCCGCTTCGGACCCTGATCAGGAAGTGCGTATTGGGCAGGGCGATCGGCACTCCTGTTGCTCCGGCCGAGCCCTGGTCCGTCCGTGCTTCCCGGGACCGGGAAAACGAAGGCTGGGCCTCAGGTATCTGGGGTAGGATCAAAGTATCCGAGGGTGCACCCGTTCCCAACTATTTCGGCCCGCCCCCCCTACGCACGATGCGCCGGTTGACAATCAAGAAAGAAAATGTCCCTAAAAAACCAAGTGATTAGCCAGAAGGCAGGTCTGCCCAGAAGAGATGGTGGTAGTGGAGCAGCTTGGTGATAGATGAAATCCTCAAAAATATGAGAAAAGCATTGGAGAAACAACCCGGAGTTAATAACACTATCCAGCACTCCATATCCTATCTCGTCGAAATTTTCGACTCTTGGAAGGACTGTCTGCTTCCCAACATCGTAGAGTATAGCCCAACAGACACTCTGGGAGCCGCGGCTACTTCAAGCCAGCGGCCTCAAAATAAGAGGGACGACCGCTAGACACGGACTCCGACAACGCCGAGTCTGTAGTCTCAGACAAGAAGGCTAGGGACAATGGGCCGTCGAAGACCGACCGTTTTGTAATGGTCTAGTCCAGGGAGCAGAAAGCAGCTGCTAATAAATCACAGCAGCAGCAGCAAAGGAACTACAGCTGCAGCGCAAACAGGAGCAGCAAGAGCGGGAGAAATTGCGACAACAGCTGCATCATCACCCGCAACAATAGAAGCCACCGACAGCCAAGACACTGGCGAACGAGAAGACAGAGCCTTCAGAGAAGTCAAACAAAAAGAAGAAGAGGAGGAGGACGCCTAGGATGCGACCTAAGGCTGTCCTTAACCGCCCTAATGATGGAGGCTCTTACGCGGACGTTCTTTCGAATGTTCGCGAGATGATTCCATCAGAGTGCCCAAACACTGATGTACGTATCAGAAAAACCAGGGCGGGCGATGTCCTGGTAGAGTTGCGCTCGAAAACCATTGACCAGGTGTTGGGAAACCTCGGAGACTCCCTCAAAAAGGCAGTAGGTGACACAGGGGTCGTGAACAACCTGTCACCGAAGAAGAGCATCTAAGTCAGAGACCTCGATAGTCTTACCACCAAAGAAAAGGTGGAAGCGGCGGCCAAGAGGTTCTTCGACGACGCAGGAAACTCAGTGGGTGAGATCAGCGTATCGCTGATCAAACTCAATAGCAGAGAACAGCGGCTGGCCATCATAGAGATGGACCAGAAAATGGCTGAGTTTCTGCTCGAAAAGAGCCGCTTGAGAGTCGGCTACATGGACTGTCGACTGAGAAGGTGGCAGCGGCTGCAGCGGTGCTTTAGATGTCTAGGTTACGGACATCAGACTGCAGAGGCCCAGATAGAAGAAAGGTTTGCTACAAGTGTGGCGAGGAAGGCCACAAAGGAGCAGCCTGCAGAGCTGCCGAGGCAAAGTGCATCTTGTGCATGGCAATTGGAGTAGGTCAGGCTCATCTGGGCCACACCCCAGGATCAGGACAGTGTATAGCGTCCCGCGATACGCTTAGGCAGACCAAAGTGAAGCGTTAATGACGGGCCATATAATTGTCCTTCAAACGAACCTACACACAAGCGACTTAACCAACAGCCTTCTGACTCAGTATAGAATTGAGAAAAAGCCTGATGTGCTACTAATCAGTGAGCAGTACCTAGACTGAAATGTACCTACGTGGTATCCAGATAAACTGGGTACTGCAGCAGTCTATGTGGACCCCCAAACCATCAGAGTTGACGAACATGGAGCGAGAAGGGGCTTCTTGTGGGTTAAAAGCAGAGACGTACTTTACGTGAGCTGCTATTATACCCCGAACGTCCTTAGCTGGACGAACTGGAAGATACGATCCGCGAGATGAAAGGCGAGATCGTTGTCACCGGCGACTTCAATGCGCGAGCATCGGAGTTGGGCATATCAGAGCCAAACTCAACGTTGGGAACACGCCGACATTCAGACGGCCAGGATTTATTGGGATAATTCCCGACGTGTTCTTTATATCCGAAAATCTAGCGCCTAGAGCGTCGGGTTGGAGGGTACTGGAGGATTACAACGGTAGCGACCACCAGTATATCGTCAATCAGCTGAGCGATAGAACCCAATCACAGAAAGGAGTCGCGCGAAAGTCACCCCGATGGAATCTGGCCAAGCGGAACACCTACAAACTAGTCAAGGTGCTGCTAGAAGGCTAACAAAATTTACCGACGACGAACTCCACAGTGAACAGGAATGGAGCAGAGGTTCTAGTGAAGGAGACCATGGGTCTCATTTACCGAGCCTATGATGCATCCATGCCGCACAAGGGATCGCGACGTAGAAAGCGCCAAGCTCACTGGTGGACCAACGAAATCGCGCAACTGAGGGCGGAAGCGAACCGCCTCAGAAGAAGAGCGCAAAGAACGCGAGACGAAAAGGAGGCAGAGCTGCTGTCGGCGCAGCAAAAAGCAACGCACAAACGGTTCCGACGCGAGAGCAACCGGAGCAAAGCACAGTGCTGAAAGAATTTTACGGGGGAAGTCAATGAGGACGTGTGGGGCTTGGGCTACAAGAAACCAAGTGACCAAGAAACTCTGCGCGCCCCCGAGTCTCTCTTTCGACACCATAACTCAAATCGTGGACACTGTTCCCTACGCACCCGTTAAGTCAGGACCAGGAGGAAACCACGGAAGTAGGTGAGATTCCCCTATTTTCCACCGAGGAGTTGCAGATCGCCGTCAAAATGATGCGGAGCGGAAAGGCACCTGAGCCCGACGGGATACCAGCTGAGATGTTGAAGAGCATCGCGGTAAGAGCACCCTCTCTGTTGCTGAACGTGTACAACGCGTGCCTCAAGGCGGGTGTCTGTGGCACCCTCTGGAAGGTTGCGCGTCTCGTGCTGATCGGCAATGGTAAGGACGTGATCCCCTACTTCCGTCGTCCAACAGGCCTCTGTGCATGTTGAATGACGCAGGGAAGCTTTTCGAGAGGTTGCTCAAGCCACGGCTAAAGGGAGCTGTATGGGCTGCCGGCGACTTAGCTGACAACGAGTACGGCTTCAGAAAACAGCGATCCACAGTGGACGCTATACGAGAGGTGGTACAGCAGGGGAAGAAGGCGTGGTCTGAGAATCATTTTTCCAGAAAAGTAGCCTTCCTTGACAACACTAGATGTGATGAACGCGTTCAACTCGGCCAGGTAGCGAGACATTTTACCTCATGCGGGTGATACGGGACTATCTGAAGGACCGCATCCCCCGTTACGAAACAGAAGAAGGCTAACGCGAGAAATATTTCAGCACCGGCGTGGCGCAGAGGTCGATCTTTGGGCCAGATTTTTTGGAACCTCTTTTACGATAGCCTGTTGAGACTCGGAATGCCGGAGGGGATGTACATGATAGTTTACGCCGATGATGCCGCTTTAGTCATCATCGCGCGTGACTACGAGAAAGCACAATATCTGCTTAACCAGGCGATGCACAGGATCTTGCGCTGGATGAGGGTACACAGACTCGACTTGGCGGCCGCTAAGACAGAGATCTTACCCCTCACTGGCAAATGAATAGAGACCATCTTCCCCATCTATGTGGGAGACGCGGATATTTCGACAATGAGGGAGGCTATGTATCTGGGACTCAAACTAGACACTAAGCTTACTTAAAGCGGCAAAAAAGACGACACAGTTGAGCCGTCTCGTGGCGAACACGAGTGGACCGAAAGCGAGCAAGCGTCGACTCCTCATATCAGTCAATACATCCATCTTATTGTACAGTTGTGAAATATGGGCCGATGCATTGGATAAAGACTCATACCGGCTTTGAATCACTTCCGTTCATCGTAGAGGAGTTCTCAGAGTCACCAGTGCCTATCGTACGGTCTCAGGACCCGTAGTGCTCGTTATTGCGGGAATCATTCCGATCGACCTACACGCGACGGAGCGCAAGCGAATCTACGAACGGAAGTAAACAGGAGAGGACAGAGCAACAGTCCATAGTGAGAAACGGAAACTCACCATGGAAACGTGGCAACGATCCAGGACAACCACGACCAAGGGTAAATGGACAGCAAGGTTGATAGACCAGCTTACCCCTTGAATTAACAGAGACTATGTGAAGGTAAATTATTACCTGACCTAATTCCTGAGTGACCATGCGTACTTCAGCTCCTACCTCAATCGTGTGGGGAAGGTTCAGAGCCCGAGTTGCATCTTCTGTTCCTCTGATTGCAACGATGCGTTTAGTACGTTTTTCGTCTGCGAAAAGTGGAACGAAGGGAGAACAGCTATTCTCGACTTAGTCCGACAATTCACGCCTGAGACCATCGTGGACGAAATGTTGTTTGCCAAGAATGAGTGGGCTGCCATGGCAAAGTTCGCCGAGATGGTCCTACGACAAAAGAAACGGTACCTATATAGTGCGACCGACGGAGGTATGAATGAAGCACTGGGAGACGCCCCGATACCCCAACATAACCCAGGGACGTCGGACGACTCCATGAAAATGGATGTGGTGGAAGAAGGTGGGACGCTCTCTTAACCTGGAGACCCACATTTTCTATCATTTTATGAATGTCGCAAGGAGGGACAGGGAAACTTCTCCTTTCCGTACGGAGATGAAATGCGCCGGTTCGAATATGCGACGGGTTAGATTTAAAACTATTGATAGCGCCGCGAATCTCTGTATAAATTAATTATTTAAACTTCAATTATCGCTCGCAGAATATCTACCGAACTGCTGGTGTTCACGACGGACAGGAAATGGAGTGAAGTAACACGTGGTAATTTATAACAAAATAACTGAGATTTATTCTCTAAATAAATGTAAACTTACATGTGTGTGTGTGACTAGTGTTGAATAAATTATAATCTTAAATTAATTGTATGGTGTGTAAACGTGTGAGGGTGTATGTGAAATGATAATGTCGAGCACGGGTTTCGTAGGAAGAAAGTTACTTATCTCGAGGCGGCCGAAAAAGTGAGTGCCGGAGGTTGCGCGCAGGAGTTTTGTTCCGCGACCAGTAATTGTGGGAGTTGCGCGAGGGGTCTCCTTGTAAAATGGATGACCCCCGCGGAGGAGTGAGTACAGGTGCGCGTATGCAAATGAACGCCCGCGCGATCGAAAGCGCGCCGAATTCAAATGGTCCGAACATGCCGCCTGCTTCGTTGAAGTTAGTCAACGAAACGGTAATAAAGTCTACGAGAAAAATAAAAAAAAATATTTGAGACATCTAAAAAATGGACCACGTTAAGCTATAGTTATAATAAATAATAGAAAAATAGAAAAATATTTGATTTGAAAGAGAGCTGGTGATAGGCAGCTAGAATGTGAGAGAAGATGTGTTTAGTGTATGACTCGAAGTGTGAAAGAGTGTAGGTGTTGCTGTGTATGGCAATCGGCCCCCGGCTCTCAGCAAGCCATTGTCGTCTAAAAATGGCAGAAGTCGATGAAGCGGGCTAGCTAATTGCAGGGCTCTACCTGTCCTGAGCTGAGCGATTTCCTGATGAAACTACTCTGCCTGGACTACCAAGCGAGGCGAAGTCGAGTCTGCTCCTACCTCAATCGTTCCTCAGCTCCAGTTTCTCAGCTCAGAGAATCGACGAGGAACGTTCCACCACCGATAAACGGATGTTCGACAGCCACCTGCACATACAAGAGAAGACACGTACCAATTTCTTGTAAGTAGAAAATCGAACCATAAGTGATTCCAGTGTCGCTTCAGCTGCAGCATGGAAAGTGGCTGTTGCAGTCCGTTTTTCCAGCATCGTCACGTATACTTGCTGTTCCGTCGACTTTCTGGAATACTTGAAGAGCTGCTGTGGACCTGTCTACCAGAGTTCATTGGGCAGAAGCTGGCTTGGGTTCAAGCCTCCTGTAGCGTGATCAGCTGGGTTGAGCGCTGAGCGTACGTGGCCCAGCGAGCATTTGGCTGCAAGGTCAGGACCTCTCTGACTCGATTGGCGATAAAGGCTCTCCAGAGCTTAGGCAGTCCTTGGAGCCAAGCCAATACGACCTGTGAGTCCGTCCAGCAGAAGACTAGTGACGTCATATTCTCCAGATCGTTCTGCACCCTGCGGAGAAACCTATAGAGCAGAAGAGCGCCACAGAGCTCCAGGCGTGGCAGTGACATGGCCTTGATTGGCGCCATCTTGCTTTTTGCAGCAATCAAGGTAGAGTGTAGTCCAGCTTTCTCGTCGTAGATGACGAGGTAGACAGCTGCTCCATATGCCTTTTCAGAGGAATCGGCGAAGCCGTGGAGAGTCCAGCAGGTACTGCTGGTCGTGTCCAGCCAGCGAGGCACTAGCAGCTGTTCGAGAGTAGGCAGTTGTTCCCTCAAAACTGACCACTGTTGGCGTGTGCTGTCGTCTACTGGGGCGTCCCAGTGTTTCCCAGCAATCCCAGCAAGCTGCATCAGGAGCTGAGGCCGGACTGTGACTGGGGTGAGCAAGCCCAGCGGGTCGTACAGTACAAGGTGCGGTGACCAGCGCAGGCCCAGTGTAGACACTGTGTCGTCCATATTGAAGCTGTGTATTGACGGCGAGATGGCAGACTCGATGTCTTCCAGCAAGACGGAGTCATTTGCCGATCACTTGTCGAGCTCCATGCCTGCAACGGCCAATATTCCGCGCAGCTGAGTCTTGGCGAGCTGCGCTTAGTCCAGTGTGTCGGCGCCAGCCAGAACGTCGTCGACGTAGACATTGTGGCGCATGATGTGCGCTCCGAGGGGAAAAGTGTCAGCCTCGTACTCGGCCAGCTAGTCGAGCACCCTTATAGCCAGATAAGGGGCACAGCCGGTGCCATAAGTGACGGTGAGCAGCTCGAATTCTTCGATTGACAGCTCCGATGAAGTCCTCCAAAGAATTCGTTGCCATGCTGTGTCCGCATGATGCACTCGAATCTGCAGAAACATTTTGATTATATCGGCTGTAAATACATACCGATATAGGCGCCAGCGAGTGAGCACTGTAGTAATTTTTCGCTGCAGCTTGAGGCCAGTGTGCAGAAAATCATTTAGTGATTTTCCATTACTCGTATTCTGCGATGCGTCAAAGACGACGTGCAGCTTGCGGCTTCCATTGCTCTTGAATACAGCATGGTGAGGCAGAAAGTTGACAGGAGTGTCGTTTGTGGCAGCTGGGATACTTACACTCCATGTGTCCTAAATCCTCGTACTCCTTTAAGAAGTTAGAATAGGATTGAACTAGATTGGTATTTCTTGAGAGCTTGCGCTCCATCGATAGTAGGCGGTTGACAACAGTTGATCGAGAGCCAGACAGTCGTGACATAAACTCAAACTGTCCATGCGCTCCAGCCTCTTGGCGGTGCTTGTCTACTGCAGTGAGGGGCAATATCCAATGTAATGCTCGCCTCTGCACTTGCACAGGCCTGTTGATTCGACGAAGCTTTCTTGAAAGCTGGCACACTAGCTAGAGGAGCTGTAACACGCTTTACAGAGGAAATTTGTTGCTTACTTGTATTGTTGAAGGTCGCTGACTTATTCCTTGGCTGGCTGTATGCATGTGAACTGCTGCAGTGAGCTGTATCCAATGACTTGGTACGGTTTTCCAAAAAACTTGTCAGTCCGTTGTACGTGGGGAAGGTGCTAACTCTTTCCAGGAACTTCTCCTAGTCCTCCCGTATATCTGGGTCCAGGTTGAAGACTACAAGCTGGGCATCCCAATCATCCCAGTGATCGACTGGTCTTCCAAGGCTGTGCAGGGCTCTAATGCTCTCGTTCGTGGTGTCTAGCTGCCTAGTGATTTCAGCCACTAACTTGCATGCAGCTGGCGGCATGCCCAGCAGCCTGTTGAGCTACAGTGAGAGGCGCAGCCTCTTATTGTCGTACCTGGTTTCCAAGGCGGTCCAGGCAATCTCGAAGTTGGCGCCAATTACCTGCAGGTTACATAGGCGACGGGCAGCCTCTCCGTCGAGGCACGATAAGAGGTACTGGAGCTTCAGCACTGGTGTACGTGAGAGCGAGTCTTTTGTCATGGACCAGAAAAGCTCCTTGAATGAGTCCCACTCCTCCTGTTTGCCACTGAACCTTGGTAGCTTGAGCTTAGACAGTGAGGAAGCTGTTGTCGTCACATGCGTCGCTGATCCTACGGGGTCGCTCGCTGCCAGGTGTAGATTTTCCTGCAGCGCACCCACCTTCGCTGCAAAACTGCTGGAAAATTCAATCTTGGCACCAATGTAGTGATCCTCAATCGCTCAAAAATAGTCAGAAGTTATATAAGCATCTTCCTTGATCTCCTCATAATATTCATATATCTGCTGGTGCTTGTCGTAGAATGTTTTCCAATAATTTTTCAGTTGTGTCAATCTCTGCCGAAGGCTTGCAATCGTGACATTCTCTGTACCTATCTTGTCAATGTTTGAGATCATTTTCATAATACAATTTCCTGTGGCTCTTTGATTTCCAATAAAACTTACAGGTGGTTTGGCCATTGTAAGGAAAAATAAGCAAAGCAGCAAACCAAGCAAAGGTAATAAGTATAGCGAAGCAGCAAGCTAGCGACAGTAGTAAAAAATGTGTGATACTTAGCGGTATCCAGGGTGTAGTGTCCAGCAGTGAAACCTTCTCCAGCAGCAATAGGTGTCAACAGTGGTTGAGGATAGAGACCTCCTTGGTACACAAGGGTTTGCGTCTGTCAGGTGGCGCTACCTGTAGGTCGCCACTCGATCTCTCTATACGCTGAAGTGTCGTGCGGCAGACCACGCTTGCTGCTCGAACTGTGTACACCAGCAATGGTGACTCTCCCAGTCTCTTATACTTAATAAATAAGTTAATATATAAATGGGCTTATTGTGACTTCTTCACCCAGCATTACACGAACTTGACAGCGTCGACTGCAGCCGTGATTGCAGCAGAAGCAAACGGCAGCGTCGTCGAGCACAGGCGCGGCCGCAGGCAATCGAGTGCCGTCAGTACATGAGTAGCCGCTAGATGGCGCCGGAAGAGGCGCATAGTTTGAACTTTGGTCGGCAAGCTACCACGGCCGTGTCACAGCCGAGATCGCGCGATGTCCAGGCACGTGTCAAGGTCAAGCTCGACCTTGAAACTTATACCTTTTCCAAAACTCGATTTTGTACAGGACAGAGTGCTTGCAATTAATGACTAGCCATTTATATTTTTCACTATGCTAGCTGGAGCACTGGAGCACTACACTCGAATTTTCCATTTTTTACGTGCGAGATCGAAAGTCCTGAACGCAATCCTTTTGGAAGTCCGACGGAAAATCACTTAACACTTTTTTAACACGCGTTGTTAATACCTTTTTTGAGTTTTTAATTTAGTATTTTTTAAGTTTATGATAGTTTATAAGTTCTTACACACGCGGTATAATTGCACTTTTCTCCAATTTCCACTGTGAACCAGATTCAACTGCGAAGAACCAATTGATAGCATCGCGAATCTCTGTATAAATTAATTATTTAAACTTCAATTATCGCTCGCACAATATCTACCGAACTGCTAGCGTTCACGACGGGCAGGAAACGGAGTGAAGTAACACGTGGTAATTTAGAACAAAATAACTGACTACTGCTATATAAATAAAAATCTTAAATTAATTGCGTGGTGTGTAAACGTGTCAGGGTGTGTGTAAAATAATAATGTTTAGCGCTCGTAGAAAGAAAGTTACTTATCTCGAGGCGGCCGGAAAAGTGAGTGCCGGAGGTTCCGCGCAGGAGTTTTGTTCTGCGACCAGTAATTGTGGGATTTGCGCGAGGGGTCTCCTTGTAAAATGGATGACCCCCGCGGAGGAGCGAGTACAGGTGCGCGTATGCAAATGAACGCCCGCGCGATCGAAAGCGCGCCGAATTCAAATGGTCCGAACATGCCACCTGCTTCGTTGAAGTTAGTCAACGAAACGGTGATAAAGTCTACGAGAAAAATAAAACAAACTATTTGATACATCTAAAAAATGGACCACGTTAAGCTATAGTTATAATAAATAATAGAAAAATAGAGAAATATTTCAAACGGTCCGAACTATAAACATAATTTGTTTCATATCAAATCGGCAGCGGTTTGCCTAGACGACGCAAGAATGGCACCATTCTGAGGTAATTTGATCAACAGTTTCCGGGTGGGTTATTCCAGAAGAGGAAAGGGAGGTAGGTTCTAGTGGGTCGGTTTGCGATACAGCAGCCGTTTAGTTTTCTCGCGTTTTTGTTATTTTATTTTTCGTCCTATATCATACACACGGCACATGCATTCTCACCCAGCCCCACAAGTATATATACGCGCCGGGCGAGACGTCGTGACATCATCACCAGGCGCGTACATAGGGGGCGTGTAAACAATTATTTAATGTGACATTAATAGTTTTTTAATTGTTTGTTTACATAAACATTCAATTAAAAAACCGTAAAAATTAAAGTAATTACCCGCCGACACATAATAATATTAATTGTATTTATTGGTAGATAAACAATAAAATGTTTTTATTGTTTATTTACGTAAACATAACGCGCATCTCAATCCGCAATGCTACAGTAACGAGACAGCTACTCTATATATATACGCCAGGCGCCACTCGGCGCTCCCCTCTACCTAGTCCCAACTGCTGTAGTGAGACGAGATTCTTGAGTGTAGGTGGGAGCAGCGAGAAAACGGAGAGAGAGAGAGAGAGAGAGAGAGACAGAGAAAGCGAGACAGAGAAAGCATAGCGCGCGCGGGGCCCCTCTCTGTCCGAGAAAGCTGAGGCCTGTGGCTTCGTACAGCGAGGAAGAAGAATAAGAAGAAGAAGAAGAAAGAGAGAGCGTGGACAGCGCGCGGGGTTCCTCCCCAGCGTCTAGCCGAAGGACCGGTGGCTGCGGTATCGGCTGGCAGCAACGGAGCTTCGTAGGCAGGAGAACGGGAGAGAGAGAGAGAGAGAGAGGCAAAGAGAGAGAGACAAAGAGAGAGAGAGAGAGAGAGAGATCCTACTACACGTTGCCGCGAAGCTTACTCTAAATTTCAGCTTCGCGGATTAATTACGGCACGAGTGTGTGAGAAAGAGAGAGAAGCTAAAACTATGTACTTACGACCTATTGACCTGTAAAGGATTGAAGCACAATAAAATTTTAACATTTTTATATTGTAATAAGAATTAATTAATTAATCATTTTTATTATTGTAAAAACTTAAAATTTATTACAAACACTATTGTATATTAAAATATTTAAAAATTTACATTTTATAAAAACACTTTTTTATGCCACTTTTTTTTAATATCAGCTTTTTCGAGGATAGCCCTCAGCGACGAAGGAGGCACGCACGCGCTGGAATTCACTTATACAATTCCATGGTGAATCGGCAATCATACTCATCTTTCTCTTCTATGAAAGATATTTCTTTAACATCAATTGTCCGCGCCAATGCTATCAAAAATCTGAATTATGATGTCAAATGCAACTATTTACCTGCGGGAGAATAGTTGAGTAGTGACTCTATGTAGGCCCTCTAGGGGTACGCGTTATTTGGTGGTGAATCTGATTAATCATGGAATGCAAAAAATTATTAACTGGTGCAACTTTAGCATTTTCAGCTCTGTATCAACGGGTATGATTTTTGCCAGAATGTAAGGCATAGTGTGCGCTAGATCTATATAATGCTCGCTCGCGCTTGACACTACAAATTCCAAGGGTGCATCCTCCTCCTCGCTGAGTGACGACACAGGCTTGTAATTCAAGTAAGCACTGCTTTCTACCGATGTCTGAGTTGCCGGAAGAGTAAAGAGATCTAGCTCGCTCGTCATACATTCCGTCGAATGAATGTGTAAAAAATCCATTTTTGCGAACGTGATGAAAATTACTTTGGTCCAAAAATATCAGTTATATTTCTAAAAGTAGTAGTAGTTGGCTTCTTTCTTTTTGTTCTCGTTGTTTGGGCCCTCCTTCTTTTAACGGTGGTATCGCGTTTTTTTTACTTTGTTTACGCTTTTTCCGCGGGGTGCCGATGCTACCCAATACACGTGTCTGTCTTGACTACCGCCTGCGCTTATCAGCTCCCGATTTATAACCGGAACCCTTCATCATATCCGCGATTTTATTGGCGGCTTTTTTCTTTAAATTTTTGCCGCACTCTTTAGCTCGATACTTTACAGCTTCCTTGAAATTGGCACTGCTGTTTGCGACGTCGTCAAAAACATTCATACCCGCGCGTACAGCTTCTTTACCTACTGCTCGTGCACCGGAAGCAACGTATGGAAGAATTCTGCGAGATTATCCGCCTAGCCACGCTTCTACACCACTACCGCGCTGAAACGTTGAGCCTGCAAAACCGTTTCGCACACCGCCACCGCCTATTTGATCGTTGTAATAAGGTATGTAGTGACTCATCTTTTACATATTTTTTAACGATTACGCCTAAAGTGAAGCGTAACCGTCAACGTTCCGTACTCAAATGATATGCGTTGACCGTGCTGATCTCTTATATCGATAATAATAGATCAGAAGCTATGTTGCAAAAGCAGAATGTAGTGTATAGGTGCAAATTGTCTCACACCGAATTTATATTTTGAGCTGTCCAAGGATACAATACGTAAAAGCGATGCTTGAGTATCACCGCCTGTATACATCTCGTATATGTCTGTGTAGACATACAGCTGGTCGGGTATAGCACGAGAGAGCGAAGCCGGTCTGTTGCCCAGCGCAATGACGCTACCCAAGTTCGAGGTGGTAAAAGTCTCCTTCCCCTCTTTGTTTTTCTATATTTTCTAAATACCGTGTGCAAACAAATACATTTCTTCGCGCTCTTTATTATCCAATTTTAAATTGTAAAATGCCTCATACTCGTTAATATACGTAATCGTACGCGGTACGTGAATTTCTGCAAGGCCAACGATCCAATCACCTGTTAGTTTTATTTAAAATTTTAAAACTGCTTGTTGCGTTATCGTTGTAGAACATTAGACTGCTATTTGAGGGTAAAACAAGATAGAATTCGTAGGTGTTCTCCATTTTTTTAAATACTGTCGAGATCGGACGCTTTTATCCAAGAATTAATTTATCCGGATAACTTTGCCACTTTACGAGCACTCGCTTATTCGACCCGCACCCCTTTGTACGAATGACACGTTCTACCTTGAAAACCTCATCGGCTGTCATGCGACTTTTACCAACCGGCGCCAGCTCCTCTGTATAGAAAAATCTGTCAATTACCTCGCCGTTCAAGTCTTCTAAGATAAATGTGCGCAAATTTTGACTTTTGGTACGTGTTTTATCTTGAATATTTCTTCGCTGAAATTTTTTTCATAACCTTTCTCAAAGGAATTTTTAGTTTGACTGATGCGTACATAATCGCCGGGTGCGTATTTAGCTGTAACGTTGAGCGCCCTCTGTTTTTTATTGATAATTTGTTGTCACGTCCGTCTGTTTAAATTTTCGTTTGCTTTTACAGCGTTAATTATATTAAGGGGGGGGGGGGGGGATTAATTTGTGCATAAAGGCACATTTTTGTGATTTTTTTTTCACGACTCAGTTAAAATTTATTTATTAAAACCATCGTTACATTATTGTAGTCCATTTAAATAATATTGTGGAATATTTTCATGAAAAAATATTGAAAAATACGGCAATGGCATCAATTATTCGGAAGCGTCTCAGAAAAAAGTTGAATTGCGGTGCCCCTCATAACTCGGTGCTGGATCATCTGAAATCAAAAAACCAAAGTTCGTTCGTCAGATAATTGCTTTTCCCAGGTAACGCTGGGAGGGATTTTCGAAATTTCTATTTTTCACTTTGCGGGAACACTTTACATGAAAAAACGCGGGTAATTTGTTATTGTAAAATGAAAAATATAAACGCATTTGGAAAAAAAGCTCCAGCGTTACCTCATAAAATATGTAAAGAAATAGTGTTTAAAATTTCGAAAGGATCGGTGCAATAGTTTTGAAGTTATGCTGGGCACCGACTTTCAAAACTTTAACGCTTTAAAGTTTTGAACACTAAATAATTTGGAATAAAACGTTCATAGGGGAGATTTATCGGCTTACCTCACACTGAATCATCGATGCCAGGTCCATAGAGGATGTTGCTGTCATCTATGATGTCTAAAGCATCTTTTTGCTCCTGTCTACGACGAATCCTGCCATCTCTAGTTTGATTTTCAGCTTCCTGCTCTGCTCGGTTTATACGAATGTGATCAGTTGATCGGGCCCATTTTACGTTTTTCTTCTCTTTTACGTTTTTGCGGCGGTACAATCTTTCTAGATCGATATAACCTCGAACCACTTGATTTTCTATCACACCTTTTAACTTTTTTTGGCATTGTAGCAATAATTTTCCACAAAACTTCACGAAAATGATGCGAAAAATTGGAGCGCACGTGTACGTCTGTTCGATAGAAAGTTTACTGCTAAACTAAATTATATTCTCTACACTGAGTAAATATACGGTACAGGTATGAGCATGTTTATACTTGTCTTCAAATTTCTATAAAAGAAAGTAGGAGGAACGGTTCGGTATAATATAGGGAGCGTAGCAGCTGCCAGGTAACAATAGCGCGCTCGAACCGAGCAGGTATGAAAATCCAACAGGTAGGAAACTATTCATAACACCTGCAATTTTGCTCCGATCGACTTGAAATTTTTACACAATATTCTTGAGATACAACGCATTCAGTTTCAAAAATAAAAAAATACGAAATAAAAAAATTTAAATACCTTACCCCCCTCCTCCCCTTAACTTCAGAGGGTCTCATTTTTATGCCCGTGTGTAAAGTGTGATTGTAAGCATAAATAATCTTTTGCACTACATCAATATAACGTTTGGTGCTTTTATGAGAAAAGTATCGCCACATGCGTTCGCGTATCTTTCTGTTCAGCTTTTCTACTACAGCTACTTTGATGTCGGGATTTCTTGCGACTCGGAAGAGTATATCGTTTTTCTTTAGAAGGCCTTGGATGGCCGAGCCGACGAAATCCTTGCCTTGGTCCGACTGTAAGCAGAGGGGCTTTTGACCTACCGGTCGCTTGAGAATTTTTTCAAACGCCGCTGCCACGTTATGGGCAGTTTTATCGCGCAGTGCTTCAACCCACGAAAGTTTACTGAGTACGTCGACGACGATTAGAAGGTAACAGTCGCCGTCGTTATATTCTTTTATTGTAGTTAATTGTAGCAAATCGCATTCCCATAAATCGTCGATATTTGTAACGTTATAGCGCAATCTAGGAAATTTTCGACGTACGGGTCCATGAAGAGAGTTAGCGTCTTGATTATTCAACCATTCATAAATTCTTTTTTTCTCTTGTTCGTTAGTCAGAGATGTACGGTGTTTGTTGATACGTATGAGATTTCGCGAGCCCGCGTATCCCGCCTCGTGCGAGAGATCGTAATATTGCTTTTCATAATTCATTTTATATGTCCAATCTAAGCCACTTTTTTCAGCGCTCCTTGTCAACGCGGGTGATACGATTGACTCTCTGTATAAATCCGTTTTAATTAAGCGTCGATTAATGGTATTTAAAGGTGCTGTTAATCTCTGCGCGATTTTTAAAATTTCCATATTTCCTATTAAATTGTTCGGAGTATCCGATGTTTTGATGAATTTCGCGAATTCAGCACGCCCGATCGGTGCGTCATCTTCGCCCTGCCCTGCATCCCCATCTGTTTTCTTATTTTTAGCTTCTTTTTAACAGCATCATTGAGCAACTCAACGATATTCCATCGTTCGATCTTTCTCTCGTCTATCGTCACCACTCCGGCATTATCCCACTTTATTCGTTGTGGCGCTGAAGATTTCCAGTGTCAAAGTAAAAGTTTTGCTTTTCGCTCCTAAGTCTTAGGCACGCTTTCTAGTATATCTTCTTGAGTGAGCGGGGTAAGCTCGTCGTCGATCTGATCTAGCTCGCGCTCTGAATCACGCTCCCTGATGCGTGCGTTCTCTTCAAAAAATAAATATCGCCGTAATACTTGCAAATAATTCATACATTTTTCGCGTTCATTTAATTTTTTTTTCGAATGTAGGAGATTGTGCATTTCAGAGTCCAGCCTAGATAAATTATCGCCACAGGTCTGAATGGAATTTTCATTCGTGCAAGTCGAGGCTGACTGAGGTGGCGGCGGCGGTGGCGGCGGCGTCGGCTCGTGCACTGGTGGCCTCGTAGTCCCCGCACCGCCTTTCATACGATCGAGCGACTCTTCGGACACAAGAATCATCTTGTGCACTCGATCCATTCTCCCTCCCTAACAACCACCAATCACTGTGAATTACCGCCGAATAATTTTGAAATAAGTGTACAAACTATCGGTGCTAGTAACAGAGGTAAAAATCCACCACCGTTTTGCTGTAAAATTCGTTTTCTTTTTTGCCAACCTACTACACTATCGCGCGATTTTGTACTTTTTTTATTATGTACCAATTTACGCAGAACGTGCCTGTGTGTACTCAAATGCTTTTTTTGTAACTCTTTAAGTTCGACAACGCCGTGCAAAACGTTCAAAAAACACTCACATACACACTTTATCGTAGCTTTATCGGCCGATCGAAGCAGAGCTTTTCGCAGTTCACCGTCAGCACAGTGCCTCAGAACAAACAAAAGTAGCGCGTTTTTCTTCGTAAACTGGTTACAAGGTAGCGGGTCTCTGCGTTTACTCGACCGATACTTCGATGTTGTCTCAGCCATTGTCACTGATAGACTGATGCATCGAGGTTTCGTTCGTTTTTTATAATTGTTTCGCCTCTCTCATCGAAATTTCAAATATTTTGGCACGTATACGTAGTGCAACTCGTCACCCGGAAATATGCAAGTACGCACGCGGAACTCATCGAGAGCAGCCTGCGAAAGATCGAGAAACAAATAAGAGTGAGGATTTCTAGTCGCATCGAGATAAGCTTCTTGCAAAAATTTAGGATCCTCGGGATATACTTGTCGCGTAAGATGTTGAATTTGTGCATGGTCGCGTGGATTTTTAAAAATCACCATATATTTTGTGTTCAAACTTATGTCGCGTTGCGATTTTTCCTTATGAAAAATATTTTGCGTAATAAAGATAACGCTTATATTTTTGTGATGACTACCTTTCGTACATAAATCGAGAATTATGTCGCTTGATGACTCGCGCATCAGATCGTCGAGAATAAGCACCTTTTTTTTCTCATTATCGTGCGAGTAGTCATCCGGCTGCGGGAGCCCCGTTCGAAATTCGAGCTCTGGCATGGGTACTGAGACGACGGTGGTGGCGGCGGCGGCTGCGCCGCCAGGTCTGCGCTATACTCATCAAATTTATTTTTCAATCGCATATTCTTATTGGTCGGCACGATGTCGTGCGTTTTCTGATTGGTGGGCACAGATCTTACACCGACGTGAACCTAGCTCCCGGATTTATTTACACAATTGCTTTAGATAGTTTTTTAATTGCTCTAATGCTCTGACTATTCTTTCAATTTTCCCAATTTGCCCTTCCGAGATATTTAATAACAAAATCGTAAAATTATGTACCTCAGCTCCCGGAAAGGAATTCCGTTTTCTCAGTAAATACTTCACCTTTTTCGGTGATCCGTGGATTAAATTATAGTTCTTAATTTGCCTAAATTGATTACGTACATATTTGTACCCTAAAGCAATCATAAATATAAATAATTTGTGGCATAAGTTTATATGGGAATTTGAGGTTAAGAATGCGAGTGAAGGCCGGAGCGCGGGTGAATTCAAATTTAATAATATAGGTAATTATAATATATATATATATATATATATATATATATATATATGTTGGCCGGTGCTGGGTTGTGTTAAGGGTGTAGTCTGGAGGTTTTGCACTTTTTACAAGGATATTTCAGAATTTTTTTTTACAACAAAATAAAATCGAATTATTTCAAATTTTTTATATTTTATTATTGACATCTTTAACGTCACAAAAAAAATTTTAAGTTCTTTTTATAATATTTAGGTAGTGGTTATTACGGCCAAAGTGGCCACCTCAAAAAAAAGGTATGTGACTGGCCCAGGCGGTAGCGTTAATCCAGGTAATCTGAAACAAAAAATTCGAATGGATTATTCTTCTGTAAGCTTGTCGTTATCGCAGGTAGCAGATTTAGACATTTTTATTACAAAAAAGAAAATTGGCGGACTTGTGTAAAAAAATTTAAAAATTGCGTTTCTTTTTCTTTGATGATTGGGGTAAAAACTAGGAAATTTTTATTGAAAATAAACAATTCTACTACCTGCGAGAGCCATTGATGTGTAGAATAACACATCCAAATTTCAGCCCAATCGGTTTGATAGATTTTTCCTTTGCCCCGGGCCGACTGAAAAAATGTTGCTTCGAGAAAAACGCATTTAAAGTTTTAGTAACAGGTTTTTTTATAAAAAATGTATACTTACATCAATCATCTATGTTTGGTGCATACAATAATCCTTCGATTTCTTCATAAGCATCATTTTCAGCAACGTTTTCTGCTCTACGGCTGATCCTGCCCGCGTTAGAAGCCTCAGAAGTTGCTTTCTCTGCTCTTTCTATCCGGTGAGCATTGTACAATGCGACGTAGGGAATGTCGCGCAGTCCGATTTCGACAACCATGACCTCCATAATTTTCAACACTGGCATAAATCCTTCATTGAAAATGCATGCAGCTATCCATGTAGCTATTTTGAATGTATTTTGTCCCACAAAAATATGCTTTGGAGCAAAATTCCATACGCAGTGGTTGAAGCTTTCATTATTGTTTTGCGTATTTTTCCCAAACACCTTTCCAAAAGATCATCGGATGATAATTCTTCATATATAGGCATTAAAATAGTCGCAATGTTTTTGTCAAAGGCAGGTGGGTGTACAAAAGGAGTGTCATTGTTTTCGAATTTGTGTTTTTGATAAACGCACCATGAATCGGGACCCTACGGACCGTAGGAGTGCTGCGGATTTTGATCGGTCGATGTTAAATGATAAAATGTTGCTCACACAGCTTTTTTCACGTCTTCACGAGAGTTTGGATTTCTTAAAATTGCCAATCCGTAACTAGTATGCACTACGTTTTACCATTATCTTATTAGTTAATGAAAGACTTTTTGCTTTTTCAGCTTTACTAGTCGACGAATCCCTTGCCGGTCTACGTTTTTTTTCGTCGAATTCGCTTTGACTCCTTCTGCCTCTTCTGCTCTAACGTGACGTAACTTAGATAACTATTAGAATCGCTCGGGAATGGTATACCTATTGAAAATATAGAGGTGCGCCAGCTTGAAAAGGTGTGCTATTTGCTTAACCAAGTAAAAAGTGAAACAATCGCATATGACTCGGTAAGTATGCATTTTAGAGAAAAAATGTATACTTATAAATTTGTTCGTTATGAAATTTTCTACAAGATAGGGTTGGTCCGATATCCGTAGATTTGAAATGTTCGATGCAAAATTCTCGAAAGTGCAAAAAAAAGTAGGTAAAAAACAAGGTAATTTTAAATTATTTATTTAACAATGAAAAAATAACCCAATCACGCCATAAATTTAGAGAAAAGTACTTGACTGCAATACAAAACGAGAGCCGCAAGGTCGATTCAGATCGGACTGACAGTTTTTGCATAATGCAATTGTTAAGTAACCTACCTGGAAAAAAGACCTTTTTTTAATTTTGTGCCAGGCTCAAAGTTATGAATATTTTTTTGCGCCCGCGCATTTACACCTTCTTGGACCCTTAAACTATCTCAACCATTTTTACTTGTTAATAACTTTTTGAGCGGTTTTAAAAAGTTTGAAAATTTTGGCTTTTAAACAAATAAGCCTGTGAAGCGGGATTTGCGAGAGGGAAAAAACCGGAAAGTATAGGAAAATAGTACTCGGAAAGACGCTTCTTTAAAAAAAAAATCATCCAATTCGGTCCAGTAGATGTTGAGATATTATCTTTCAAAGTC
The DNA here is from genome assembly GCA_949152435.1 of Gastracanthus pulcherrimus. Taxonomy (NCBI): domain Eukaryota; kingdom Metazoa; phylum Arthropoda; class Insecta; order Hymenoptera; family Pteromalidae; genus Gastracanthus; species Gastracanthus pulcherrimus. Next base: position 57,297,017 of record OX424576.1, read on the forward strand.
GGGAAGGGTATGCGGCGTAACGGTTAATGATGTAACAATAAATTATATACCAATCGATAGGTTTTTCCGAGATGTTTTCGTATCTGCTTTCATAAATTACATTGCACGTGTGCATCATGCACAAAAAATTGCATAAACATTGTGTAGTGCGCGCTCGGAGCCGAAATTCGGAGGGGTGGGAATAGGCTGCGAAACTTGAAATCGTCGCTTCAAAATCGGCGCGCTCGCTTCATGATGATATATCTCGGCTTTTACTGCTCCGATTTTGACGGTTTTTTTAAATTGAGGTAGAAAAACGAGAAGATTTCAATTTTCATAGTAACATTTATCAATTTTAAAAAAGAAACAATCGGTGGTCGATTTTCATAATCAAGCATTTTTAAATGTTGCTAAAAATTAGTGCTAATCAGAATATCCTTATTGTGCATATATTGTTCATTGTAAATTAGTATTAAATTGAAAATTTTCAGGCCAAAACTATTTTATTGTTGCTACTATTCGTAGAAGCCATAAACATATATACTTTGGGTTCATTTATCAAAATGTCATTATCAACCCTGCATTAATATTTCAAAGAATTAGTATAGCACTGGAGGGTAAATCCGAGTTGAAAGATTGTTTTGCATATGAATTGGCGCCTTATCCACTTTCTATGTTTGACAATGGTATAATGCGTAAAACTGAGAAATCTAAATTGTATGATCATTTTCAACCTATGTACGACGAGCCATCGTTAGATAATTCTTATCATGTAATTGATGGAGGATTTATATTGCATAAGGTTGTGTGGCCAGAAAAAGAAACTTTTGAAGTCATTCTTGATCGTTATGTAACTTATTTATTTATTGAAAACCAGAAAGAGACAGTTTATATACAAACTGCAAAACCCTGCAGAGGTAAACTTAGTTACCTATACGCAGGTCTGGTATTAAGACATAAAAAAAAAACAAAAACAAAATTATACAAAATATTAAATAAAAATATATATATATATACTTAATACTAACTTAATACTAAAAGTGACTTAAAAACTAAGCATATAAAATTTTCGTTCCTTAACAATTTTCGTATTTTTATATAAAGCGATAAATTATATACAAAACAGTAATTTTGTATCACAGCGCTTCTTAATTAGATCTTATCCAATCTTTTAGCAACTTTTTATGAGAATTTTTAGTTATATTTAAAGTTTTAAACTCATTTTGTAAATTGTTAAAAGTTGTAATTGCTTTTTTAAAACTATTTTTGTCGCTAACCCTTTTGCTATTTTTAGGTATAGTTAAGTTTTTTCTCCTAGTTATACTAGTTGATGCAAGATATTGGCTTTTTAGGTCTGTATAATGATATTTTAACGCCTCAAAAGTAAATAGTTGTTCCAAGTTCATAGGATTATCTTCAACAAAATTGTTCTTATTAATAACTTTCAAAATTTTATTCTGTAATTTTTGCAATAAATCTCTATTATTTCTATAAGCTCCACCCCAAGCTAATATTCCATAACTTATTATACTATGAAAAAATGCATAATATATCATTCTTAATATTTCTGTTGGCATTGATTTGGCAATTTTATAGAAAATATAGACTAGATATTTCGTTTTTTGTATTATATATTGAACGTGTTTATCCCACTTCAGATTGTAGTCAAATACTATTCCCAAATATTTGCACTTTTCTACTCTAGTTATATTTCTATCCTTAATCTTAATATCTATTTGAGTTGGAACACTATCAATGTAGTTACCATAGGTCATAACAACAGTCTTCTCAACATTTAAAGATAATTTGTTTACTGCTAACCACTTATTAATTTTTATTAAATACTTATTCATAGTTGTTTGCGCTTCACTCCAAGTATTACCATTTGCTATTATTGCAGTGTCATCAGCATATGACAATATTGTCTCTAGCGGGATTACTTTCAGGATATCATTAATGTATAGTATAAAAAGTAGAGGTCCTAATATTGTGCCTTGTGGAACACCCGTATTTATTAACATGCTATCACTTTCATTAACATTTATTTTAACTACTTGATATCTATCATTAAGATAACTTGAAAGTAGATCCAACGCCTTTCCTCTTATTCCTAAACAATAAAGTTTATCTAATAATATTTTATGATCTACAGTATCAAAAGCTTTTGCTAAGTCTAGAAACGTTATAAGTATCGGTTTACTTTGATCCAAGTTATTGTATAATGTATTTGTTATGTAATTGAGAGCATTCTTTGTACCTATTTTTTTTCATAAAACCAAATTGGTGTTCAGATATTATATTACTTTTTTTAATAAAATCATAAATTCTGTTATATAAAATTCTTTCAAGAATTTTAGCTACATTTGATATTAATGAAATAGGTCTATAATTTGATATATTATGCTTCTCTCCAGACTTGTATATAGGAACAATTTCCGCTTTTTTTAGTGCATCAGGCCATACAGCGTTTTCAATACAAGAATTAATTAAATGCGCTAAAGGTTCAGCAATATTGTTGCAAAGTATTTTGAAAGTTTTGGCATTTATTTTGTCAACTCCTCCATTTTTTAATTTCAAATTATTAATAATACTTGCAACCTCATGCGCACTAGTTGGTTTTAAGAAGATGGAGCTTGCGTTCATATCTGGTAATTTTAAATCAGCATCCGCATATTTATCAATTTTCTCACTCAATTTTTTACCTATTTCACAAAAATACTTGTTCATATTATTAGCTATTAAACGTTTATCTGTTATTTTCTCACTATCAACTTTAATATAATTAATAGTATCATTAGATTTAATTTTTTTCCCTATTTTTGTGTTTATAATTTCCCACAGTTTTTTGGGATTATTTGTATTATTTTGGATCAGACTTTTATCGTATTTGACTTTTGCATCTGTAATTACCTTATCTAATATTTTGGCATATCTTTTGTACTGTATTTTAAGTTGATCATTCTCACGATCCATCTGTCATAAATTATACAAAAATTCTTTAGTATCACACGATTTTATTATAGCATCTGTAATCCAGTTCTTCCTTTGTTTCTTATTATCTTTCCTCAATTTTATTTTTGCTAATTCAATGCATTTTTTTATTTCGCTTAACAGTGTATCAGTAGCAATATTAGGATCATGTATTGACATAGTTCCATTCCAATTTATTGTCTTGGCAACGTCTCTTAATTTTGTATAGTCTATTATTTTAGTGGGTGCTTTACTTTTAGTCTTCATCTTGTTTATAGCAATAAAAATAGGGTAATGGTCTGTTAAAGAATGTTTTAATTTATATGTAACTGTACTTAGGCTATTAGTTTTAATGAAGATATTATCAATACAAGATCCTTTACAGTTTCCTATAGGTGGCCTTGTAATTCCCACGAAACCAGGAAAATATCCATTTTGTAAGAAGTTACAGAGGAATTCTTGACTAATATTATCAGATTCTAGTAAATCAATATTAAAATCACCTATAACTAAATGATTTTTAGTATTTCTCTTATTATTCAAGAACTTGTTTAAATCTAGAATGAATTCTGCTTTAGGTATGTGATGAGATCTGTATACAGCGGAAAATTCCATACTACTGTTATCATTTAATGTGATATGAGTATTTATTATTTTAATCTTTCCATACTTAATAATTTTAGTTTTGTGTACAATATTCTTATCAACAAAAACCATGACACCATCATTCTGATTTAAGTTACTTTCATTATAATAACTATTATATCCCTCTAAATCGTGTATTTTATAATTTACTTGTACAAAAGTTTCAGTGCATATAACAATACATGGTCTACTAGTTAGACTTTGTAATAGAATTTTTAACTTATCAAAATTTGCAGACATACTTCTTATATTTACATGCATTATAATATCATTTTTATTGTTAATGATTTTATTTAGACAATTGATATTGTCACATATTTTTTCCTTTTGAATAGAGTCTTTTTGTATTTTATCAAGAAATTCAAAATCCATATTTAATTATTTAAAACTTAAGTCTTTGTATTTTTTCTTGTGCTATTTCTTGTTACTATTTGTTGTTTTTGCTGCTGTTGAACATTTTGTTGTTGTTCTTGTTGCTGTTCTTGCTGCTGTTGTTGCTGCCGTTGTTGGTTTTGTTGCTGTTCTCGCTGTTGTTCTTGCTGTTGTTGTTGCTGTTGTTGAGAAAATTTCTCACTTTGCATATTGTTTGCATTTTCTTTTTGTTGGTTAGTTATCTTCAGTTTATAATGCTTCGGTATTGTATACACTGTTGGTAATGTAGGTATCACAGGATAATCAGTGTTTCCAATTAATTTTTTAATCTTGTTTTTTATTATTTCGCATAAATTTATATCTGCTGCATTATGACACGTATTAAAAACTGTATTAAATTTATTATTGCTGTAACTGCAGTTTATACATACTAATACTTCATTATCATATTCAATAGTTTTGTGATTTTTTGCACACTTTAGGCATGTTATTTTATTATTGCACTTTGTACCATTGTGTCCCAACCTACCACAGTTGAAACATGATTTTATATTTATCAGGTCAAAAACTCTACAGCTTTGACATCCAATAAAGATTCTATTCTTGTTATCTCTGATGTTTTTATAAATTTCAGCTGTCACTTCCACTAAAACACTACTGAGTTTTGTCGTCTTGTTTGTATACAAGTGTAACACCTGAGCTTTAGTATTAAAATTTGCGAAATTCCTTATGTTTATATCTTCTTCAATTTCATTCTCATCCATGTTCATATTGTTATCAATTCCAACTATTTTAATTTTTGGATTATTTAATTGTTCTATTTTCACTTCACAATCTCCATCTAGGCAGTTCTTTAATAAACTTTCAGCATTTTCAACACAGTCATTATTCATACATTTAATAACAATCTCATCTTTATTTTTGCTGTATATTTCTTTTGTTTGAATGCTTTTCTCATCTATTAAACATTTTACTATACTTTTTTTGACATCTGTTTGTCTTGCATTATTTAAGGTTTTAACTATAAGTTTTGGAACTCGTTTTTGTAGAGGTTTCACAGCACTTGTTATTTCAGCAAAAGATTGATTGCTTCTTTGGTAACTTTTTTGTTTTCCTATAATTTCTTTCAGTAGATCATTTTTTTCAAAAAGTTCTCTGTTAAGTTGTTTTAATAGTTCATTTTCTTTTTGCATGATTTCAAGATCAGCTGCACTATCTCTCACTGTTGAGTTCAGTAGGTCTTGTGCTTTACACTCTAATTCCTTCAGTATTTCCTTCCTTATTTCTTCTGATTGCCTCGATTTTATTTGTGCAATCATTGCCTTTGTTGATTCACTCAAAACCTCTTCATCAACTTTTGAGGTTATGTTTTTATGTTCTTGGCATATTATTAGCCTTTCACTAATAAAAATTAGACTTTTTGTTTTGCACAACTTTGGTGGTACGCATTATCACATATAATACAAATAACTGTTGTTACTTCATTCTGTGAGTGACATTTCAGAAACTTTTTACTGGTCTTATCCGGAGGATGTTTCCCTCCCGCCGCCATGTTGGCCGATTTATGTAACTAAATATTACGCTGCCAATAGCTTTATCATATTTGATGGTTACCCTGAAAATTTTGAAAGTAGTACTAATGGTGCAGAACGATTACATTGACAGGCTAGAAATTTATGTGCAGAAATACAATTTCATTTGTCCACGACCGCATCAACATCGAAAGAGGAATTTTTATCGAACGATCGCAACAAAAATCGATTTATTTTATATTTACGAGAAAAATTGCAAGCCACTGGATATCGTACTGAATAAGCTCAAGAAGACGCTGATACTCTAATTGTTGAAACCGCTATAAATCTAACCACCGACGAAAAGCCAGCCATTATTGTAGCTGAAGATATAGATGTATTAGTAATTTTAACGCAAAGAGCGCCTGTAGATAAGAAAATTTATTTCTTAAAACCAAGTAGAGGAAAAACAGCTGAAAGGCTTTACAGTTCCACATCTCTTATCGGCGAAAATTTTTTCAAAATCTGACCTCGGATTCGGCTTCAGCGCGGCTCGGAACCCTATGAAATGTAAACAGTTTCCCCGCACCATAGCTGTAACTCTTATGTGCACGAAAGGGTTAATCCGTGTTTTACACAACTACAAGATTTTGTGCAGAACTTTGTACATTTACAACTGATGTCTCGTAATATATTGTCAAGAACTAGTAAATCAGTTGTATATGTTGGTTGTAATTTATTATCCCTAACACTCCAACCCCATTGCGTCGGGTCCAACGAAATACCGAGCCATTGTTTCACTTGAAAATATGCTCTAAACGTATGCTGTTTTGCAGCTAATTTAGTTGGCGGAAGCACAGCTAAATTAAAAGCTTTCTTCGTAGAGCTACTTTTAAAACATAAATATCTTAGATCATTTAATTATAAATTACTAGATTTTCTGCCCCCACACATAGCTGCAATGATTTTTGTGCGGCATTTTCAATTTCTTGTGCAGTTGCATTTGTTTTATTAAAAATTAAAGCTTCTTCAATTAAGCTTGTATTTTTTTCTAATAATTTTATAATTTTAGCTTTTCCTTGTTTGAAAAAAGCAGATGTAGTATCACATCCAGTGAAAGCGTGAATAAAAGCAATCAGATTTTTTAAATTTTCGCCGATAAGAGATGTGGAACTGTAAAGCCTTTCAGCTGTTTTTCCTCTACTTGGTTTTAAGAAATAAATTACTATGAAAATTGAAATCATCTCGTTTTTCTACCCCAATTAAAAAAAATCGTCAAAATCGGTGCAGTAAAAGCCGAGATATATCATCATGAAGCGAGCGCGCCGATTTTGAAGCGACGATTTCAAGTTTCGCAGCCTATCCCCACCCCTCCGAATTTCGGCTCCGAGCGCGCACTACACAATGTTTATGCAATTTTTTGTGCATGATGCACACGTGCAATGTAATTTATGAAAGCAGATACGAAAACATCTCGGAAAAACCTATCGATTGGTATATAATTTATTGTTACATCATTAACCGTTACGCCGCATACCCTTCCCGACTGTGAAAGATAATATCTCAACATCTACTGGACCGAATTGGATGATTTTTTTTTAAAGAAGCGTCTTTCCGAGTACTATTTTCCTATACTTTCCGGTTTTTTCCCTCTCGCAAATCCCGCTTCACAGGCTTATTTGTTTAAAAGCCAAAATTTTCAAACTTTTTAAAACCGCTCAAAAAGTTATTAACAAGTGAAAAATGGTTGAGATAGTTTAAGGGTCCAAGAAGGTGTGAATGCGCGGGCGCAAAAAAATATTCATAACTTTGAGCCTGGCACAAAATTAAAAAAAAGGTCTTTTTTACCAGGTATGTTACTTAACATTTGCATTATGCAAAAACTGTCAGTCCGATCTTAATCGGCCTTGCGGCTCTCGTTTTGTATTGCAGTCAAGTACTTTTCTCTAAATTTATGGCGTGATTGGGTTATTTTTTCATTGTTAAATAAATAATTTAAAATTACCTTGTTTTTTACCTACTTTTTTTGCACTTTCGAGCATTTTGCAGCGAACATTTCAAATCTACGGATATCGAACAAACCCTATCTTGTAGAAAATTTCATAACGAACAAATTTATAAGTATACATTTTTTCTCTAAAATGCATACTTACCGAGTTATATGCGATTGTTTCCGGGAAAAAAATGCGATTTTCGCATTTTTTTCACTTTTTCGTTGTTTATGCAAATAGCACACCTTTTCAAGCTGGCGCACCTCGATATTTTCAATAGGTATATACCATTCCCGAGCGATTCCAATAGTTATCTAAGTTACGTCACGTTAGAGCCATGCCAATCTGTAACCCTCCTGGCCTACTTCGGCTTTGTGTTTCTTTTCTGCTTTTCTTTTTTTTTCAGCATCTTCAAGTTATTTTCTACCTTTCAACAACTGCGTAAGCGATTTATTGGCTTCATTTACGCGCATAAATATTTGTTTTTTTTTACGTGTACAACACACTCTCATTTTACAACCACAGGATTGCCGTTGTAAACATCAGCTTCCAATAAATTCTTCAACGTCTTAGAATCACCATCTCCGACATATTTCTTATACTTTACGCCAAACCACTTCACAGATCGCTAAAACATTTCGATCACACCATCCACTTCCATTTTTCACGAACTTCCTTCGTGATTTACCGTACATTCTTTCGCATGATCTTCGAACCACTCCAAATACTCGTCCGTTTCGTCTTTGCTTACCCACTTTTCACATGCTTTACACACTTTTGATTTTACTATAACATCCATGATTTTATTCGTAAACTTTCCAATCAAAGAGACGATGCCCAAAAGCGATGTGAATCCACGCTTTGCCCACGAACCATCACCAGAAACTGTGATCTCATCTTCCGGATGACCGTTTGCCGAATTTTTTCTTTTTCTTCTTTTACTGCTTTTTTTAACACAGTTTCAACTACGGTCTTTACATTTGGTCAATTATATAATAATAACCACTTTTACTAAAGCCGGAGCCTAAATTCATCAATGAGCAAAACACATTTATGCTAGCTAAACCGACGCCGAGTAGCTGCATAGCAAAAGTAAAGCGTTTGTTTACTTCGTACGCATTTGTGATCACAGGACAAGAGTTAATTAAAAATTCTTGACACGAGCACTTCACACACAGTTTGCATCCCAATCCTTGCACTGATTTTTTCAAAAACTGGATCACCATTACACAACTTGCACTTTATCGCTGATTGTAATGCTGTGAACAATAGAGTGAAATTTAGTAGTACATAAGTAGCAGTTTCACTCAAAGTCACATCGAAGTCATTTTGATTTTTTATTTTATCAGCAGAAGTTCTAACATACTCAGTGTCTTTTTCAGCAGTATGCTGATTACCTCGATATTTTCGCTCGATGTTTACGCACTGGGTTATAAACTTCTACTGCCGGTTTGCTTCAGAACGTGTAATACCTGTGCTCCGAAATATAATATACATACATACAGGTATAAATTTAAGTATACACAAACTTTTCAGCTGCTATACGCAGGTATAAACGTTATACAACAACAATAGAAGGGACCGACCGTTGCAGCTACCGCGCGTCTTAAAGCGTGCAACTATAAGACGCGCTCGAATATGTGCTATAACTTCCTTAATATTTCGAATTTCGGTCTGAAATTTCTACAGTATATTCTCCAAATATAGTACTTTCAAAATAAATTATAAAAAAAATCGATATTTTGAACCTCAATCTTCAGACTACACCCTTAAAGGTGCGTCCAAATTGAAAGCTATTATAAAGAAATAACCCTATAACCCTTACCGCCCCTGAAATACGTTGAGACATTTTCCCCCGTGTATGTTTAACCCAAAAACACAAGTATAGATTTATTTTCCGTACGTGGTTTATTGGGTTAAACTGTGGTTGAATTCAGATTTGTTATGAATCCACCTTTATGCGCTCATCTTCCTAACCTCAAATTGTCATATAAATTTATACTACAAATTATTTATATTGTATCGATTGCTGTAGGATACAAATAAGTACAGGAGCAATTTGGGCAAATTAAGAGATTTAATTTAAGACCCTGATCATCGAGAAAGAAGACGAAAAATGTATCCGCCGAAAAAACTGAATTCCTTTCAGGGACTGAGTTACATATTTTTAGGACTTTGTTAATAAATATTTCGGAAGGGTAAATTGGGCAAATTAAAAGAATTGTCAGAGAAATTAGAGCAATTAAAAAACTATCTAAAGCAATTATTTAAATAAATCCGGGGGCCAGGTTCACATGGGTAAATCTTACATCAATTACATCATTGTTTCTGATTGATGGGCAGGATATCGATCTGTATTCTGATTGGGTGGTACATTGTCGGTGGGCACAAAGTCGAGGATTCGATCAATAATACAAAGTTTTTATCGAATTGTAACAAAGATAACATTTTTTAAGGACTAATTTTTCTCGTTTTTGGGTAATTATAATGTAATAAAAATTGTTTTCTTCCGTTCGTGGATTCGCTTGCGCTCCGTCGCGTGTAGGTTCATCGGGATGATTCCCGCAATAGCGAGCACTGCGGGTCCCGAGACCGTGCGATAGGCGCTGGTGACTCTGAGAGCTCCTCTACGCTGAACGGAAGTGAGTCGAATCCGGTATAAGTCCTTCTGCATTGCATCGGCCCATATTTCAGAACCGTACAATAAGATGAATGTAATGACTGACATAAGGAGTCGACGTTTGCTCGCTTTCGGTCCACTCGTGTTCTCCATGAGACAGCTCAACTGTGCCGTCTTTTTCGCCGCATTATCCGCTGCATACGCTAGGTGATGAAAGAAAGTAAGCTTATCCATACAGCACCCAATCTTTATCCAATATTGCCACAATGTTGTTTTGAAAGATTCGCGTATTCTCGTCGAAAGGGTGATTTGGGAGCGCGCAGAGTATCTTGGTTACGATCTTGTAGCCCAAGCCCCACACGTCCCGATTGACTTCCTCCGTCATGTTCTTCCAAGACTCTGCCTTCCTCCGGTTAATCTCGCGTCGGAGCTGCTTGCGCTCTGCTTTATGTTGCGCCGACAACAGTGCTGCCTCCTTTTCGTCTCTCATTCTTTGCGCTCTTCTTCTGATGCGTTTCGCTTCCGCTCTCAGTTGCGCTATTTCGTCCGACCACCAGTAAGTAGGACGTTTTCCATGTCGCAATCCCTTGCGCGGCATGGATGCGTTGCAGGCTCGGTGAATGAGACCCATAGTCTCCCTCACGAGGGTTTCCTTTCCGTCCCTGTCTTCGGTGGCGTTCGTCGTCAGTAAATTTCCGTGTCCTTCGAGCAGTACCTCGACTAGTTTTTCGGTGTTCAGCCTGGCCGGATTCCATCGGGATGGCTTTGCCGCGACTCTGCAATTGGGATTTATCGTGCAGCTGGAAGGTGATGTATTGGTGGTCGCTTCCGTTATAATCCTCCATTACCCTCCAATCCGATGCTCTACGCGCTAGATTTTCGGATGCGAAAGACACGTTCGGAATGGTCCCAATATGCCCTACCCTTCTGAATATCGACGTGTTCCCAACGTTGAGAACTATCAGGCCGAGTCTAGACACCATCTCCATGATGGACTTCCCTCTGCTGTCTGGTACTTGTCTTCCAGCTCGTCCAGATTCCACCTGAATTGCTCAATACGGGTGTTCGGGGTAAAGTAGCAACTCAAGTAAGTTACGCCTCTACTTCTCACCCACACAAAGCCGCTTCTGGCCCCGTGTTAGTCCACTCTGATGGTTCGTGGATCCACGTAGATTGTTGCTGTACCAAGTGTGTCTTTGTACCTCGTAGGTACCTTCCAGTCACGGTACATAAATTACAAAAAACAATACTAATTAAAATTATTTTTTTTGTTTTCATTATTTGTATTAGCCAAAATCCTTAAATAACTTGAATAATAGTTCAATGGCTGAATTTTATGTCTGAAACCTGTTTTTTGGTAATATTCTCAATTTTTACTATGTGTTCTCATACTTTTGACCCACTACTTAAGCTTCCCAAAATGGCCACCAGGATGGCGCCACAAGTAGGTCTTAACCAAGCGAATAGAGTCAGTCAATTTTGGGATGGAACCACGGGTGACTTAATTAACAAGGCCAATATAAGACGCAGGCCCATCAGCACGCTCATTCCACTCGTCACTGTTCACACGAGCAGAATCCACGACAGTCATCATAATTTCTGTTAAAGTTAAATTCTTGTTCTTATTATTAACTAATTTTTCACTTATAAACAATTTGTTAAAGTTTATTTTGCTTGATTATTAAAGCTAAAGTCAATTTTAACATAGTCTTATTATTTCAAACCTCCCGCTGAAGGTGCACTTCAGTGCTTTGAAGTCGATCCCACTATAATCGATTATTCTTATCTCGAACCGGATAGGCGTAACATATGTGGCACCCTCGGAGTTGCCGCCACACGAAGTGCGCTCGCTCTTGCCGACAGGCGAGCGGCAGCACAATCGACGCAAGCAACGTCTGGAGCCGAGAGTTCTATACTAGCATCGGCCGCCTCGCTGCTCCATTCTACATTCGACTACGGAGCCTCGCAAGCTGCACGCAATAGCTCGCTCGTACGCCACAGCTCTGGCGCATCACCTCGAACTTATAACTTTATTCACGGCTAACACAGCCATTTGAATATTTTGTAAATAGTTAATATAGAGATGTAAAAATCACAAGTGTGTAAAACCCTGTTCTCTCTCCTGCCATCGTCCGCCTCGCTCCTATCCTCGGCGCAAGCAGCGCTGCACCTGCTGGGGCGATTCTCTAGGCGCCCTGGCAATCCCGCGGCTAAGCCCGCACACATATTTAAGGGGAGGTCGGAGCCGATTACAGATTTCTGCATTGAATTTTACATTATAAAAACTTTAGTTGTCCGATGTTCTCAATCTACTAAGGAACACCGGACAACTGAGGTAGTTAAACAAAATTAAAAATTGAATGAGATTACTGAAAAATACGAAATTGTCGGTAACTACGTAACTGCATGTAAGCTCCGACCTCCCCTTAAGCAAAATTGTAATTACTAACTTGAATAAAAAGATAAAAGTATTCAATAAACAAGAGAAAAATATAAGAAGTAACTACGAATGAGTAGAATTATTTACATAATGGAATTAGTCAATTATTGCAAATTTTACTAAGACTTTCTTTTCTTTCTAATACAAGTTTCAATGTTACATAAATAACCTTTTCATTAATCTTTTTCTTAAAAACGTAAACTGTATAATTATTATCTTCACAAACTATACCTACCTACCTATTTACAAAACGTTATTTTGTTTACTATATTGGTCGTAATAATAAGAATATCTGTGAGCCTCTCGATAACTAATAATTTTATAATAATAAAAACGTAACAGGATTACATCGTATCTCTAATTAATAGGATTCCAAATATATTGAGACATCAAAACTAGAAATAATTACTACATAAACACGTTCCATAATGAGTTAGAAAAGGAAAAAGGATTTTCGAAGTAAAACGACCAATTTATTTTTTCCTAATAAAATACTTGCGATTTTATTGCATAAATTGTGAGCATGTTCTAACATCCAAACTATTAATCTGATATGGTTTGGATTAAAAAATATTTTATCGTAACGCATCAAATCGTTACGACATACGATGAATTTGAATTGAATTTCTTTTTTTGTTCTTCGAATTTAATTTCAGTTGCTTTTTATTTATATAATATAAAATACAGTATGTGCATATAAATTCGGACGAATTTTCCACAATAAATACAAAACAGTAAAAATACATTTATGCATCAACAAAAATGAACTTAAGTTAAAAAATTTTAAAACCAGTAAATGCGCAATATGGATTTTCATGATTTAAAAATACCTTTTAAGTTCTTTCTTCAATTAAATTATATGTACGAATATAATATAAATAAAACATTAATCCTACTATTTTATACTTTATTTTAAAAACAATATAGAATCAAAAAGCTTAAAAATTTTGATCATAATAAGAATTGTTATCGCTATAATTACTGATAAAAATATTTTAGGAACACATAGGTAGATATTTCCTAAAAATTTAAAGATCATAAAATTCGAAAAACGTTAGTTTTTAAACTGAAATAAAATTGAAATGTTCATATTAGGTTGTTTCAAATTTTAATATTATTATTTCGACAATAATAATAATATTAATAATAATAATAATAATAATAATAATAATAATAATAATAATAATAATAATAACACTACTAATCTGTAAACATTAATAATTATAATTGTAATAATAATATAATAATACAATAATAATGATAATCATTTATAAATGTTACTATTAAACATATCATCGAAAAATATCTACTTATATCTATGTATGATGTTTTTCGTCAATTCTACAATTGTTCTTTAAGTTTATGTTTATATATCCCTCAACTTGTTACTTTATATTACATATTTTCATTAGGAAATTTTATAATTCTGTATTATGAATCCATTCTACATATTTAAAAACGTAAAATCAAAGCAGATGTTGTTTCTATAACAAAACTTATCTAATAATCAAAAGAACTATGCTCTAAAAAATATTTGTTACGATTTCATCAATCTCCTAGTTTGCCTTTTCTCAATTCAATAGTTCATGTCTCTAAAAAAAATTGGCAGCATATAGCATTTTGCAAATGTATAATTTAAAATATTCAAAAATTTTATAAAGTTTATGTGACTAAAAAGTTAATGTTCTGAATTTTCTTAATTGTGTTTCTTTTTCTCGAATCTACGTACGTGATACTGACCCAAGACCTTAAGAACTAAGACTCGAGAAATTATTCGAGGAAGTATTTAATAACTTAAGAAATAGTTCAAGGAATTTTAGGCCTCAAATAATTACTTAAGTTATTACATTTTAGTTATGAAACTAACTTAAGGCCTTAAGTATAAAATATCGTAATTTTATTATTTTCTCGCGAATTTATTTGTATCATTCTCTATCACATTCACTCGATCTTATACATTATTTTCCGTCGCTTGATAACGTTAATTATGAACGTTGCGAAAAAAAATATTATTATAACTATCGTAAGTATTCGTTACAAGTTTATATCAATAAAGGCCACGAGTGTTTCAATGCAATATAAAATAGCTAGTCATTATAATGTCAGACGAATTATGAAAATAGTGCAATTGCGTTACTTTTTTTCCGAATAATACGATAACGTTTGATATACTTACGTTTGACAGTGGTGTTCAGAAGATGGTAATTTAAAATTAGTTATTTTTTAAAACTTATCGAGACTGTTCAGTTTAGAGTATATATCTTTCTATAACTATGTATTCAGTATGGAAGAAACTTTATCATTTGTAAGACTTAAAGATTTGTTAAAGAGCTTGAATATAAGTAATCACCAATTAATTTAAAAATTGGACGTAATGCAGTGATTGTTATTGAAAATAGAAACGCGCTGCCATTACACACTTAAGATTTTATATCCCTTTGTACTGTAATGTACACAGTTATTATCTAGGTCTTACATTGACAATTGCTATTTATTTAGTGTAAATACCAAGTATATAGTGCTATCTAAACGAGCTCAAAATGCTTCAAGCTCTTTAACAAGTTCTTAAGAATTTATAAGTGATTCGATGGCAATTATTCAAGAGTCGAATGTTAATATGGGTTTGGAAAAAACAATGGCAACTCTGCATCTTTTCACAACTTCCTCAAGAATTCCCAAAACAACCCTTATTGCTTAGGAGTCTTAAAAAAATCATCCATAACACGTGCAAACGTCAACAGTAGTCCCGAGTAAAATGCTTATCATAAGATTGATCTTGGGTCAAATTCTCCGTAAATACTTGAAAACAACTTTTCAAAAGTTTCTAAGCTCGAGCGCGATCGCCACACTTGCTGCATGTACGATAATTCGCCGGCAGAGGACTTTAAAAGGACATAATATTCAAGATTAATTGTTAATTTGTGAAAAATCAACATAAGGGACTGGAAAGACGTCACGTGAATTTTCTTTTTTCACTTGTTACATGTTCTCAAATTGATCGACACGACGCTTGGTGTTGCCCTTACGGATTTCACGCAATGTCTTGTATTTGTCACGGCCTTGACGGACATTTTCCCTGTGAATTTTGTCCATAACTGTTTCCTTTGTTTCATCACGTGACTGTGCCAAGTCCTGCTTTAGCGCCTGAAAATACAAAAGATTTATTTACATAAATATATGAAATAGCCGTTTAACCAATTTGTCGTACACATAAAGATTTTAATATTTGAGTTACAATAGTACATTACGATACGTGTGACTTAAATTGTCCTTTACAGCACGGCGTGTATTAGCGCCCGAACGTAGCGAGGGCACTAAACGCTGTGCTATGAAAGACGACTTATGACACGAGTATCGTATACTATTTTATAGCATTGCCTGCCCGAAGTCCGCTGTCACGCCTATTCGTGCCCTAAGCAGTCCATTCTCGCACCGTGCGGTAGCGCCCGAGCATAGCGAGGGCGATAAGCACGGTGCATTAATGGACTATTTATGTCACGGATTGGCGTGACAGCGGACTTAGGTCATACACTGCTATAAATATGCTTTTGTCAATGACATTCAATGAAAAAAAAGAAAAGTTAATATACATTAACTATGAATTTTAACATTAATTACCTTAAGTTGGTCATGAAGACGTTCATTTCTCTCAGCCAGAGTGCGTCTTTCTTCAATAGGATCAATAATCGACTCATCAGTAACAAGTTCCTTAGTCACATCACCATGAGGCACTTCATCTTCACCATCCTCGCCGTCTTCTTCATTTTCTTCAACATGATGATGATGAGGCGTAGTATTGGCTTGATATTGTCTATCAGCTTCTTCTTGTCGAAGTCTAAAATATAATAATTATATGGTAAATTATATTTTTTACTGTACTACATAAAATAATAATTTTAAAATTAATAAATGTACCTAGCAGCTTCAACTTCTTCCTGCAACCTTCTAGCTTCAGCATCCTTAACCTCAACTTCTGATTGGATGCGTTGAACTTCTTCTTGTTTGCTACGAATCTCTGCTTCAAGTTTTGCTCTCTCAGCAGCCTCCATCTCGTGGGAGCGCTCAAGTTTTTCCATCATCGCTGTCAATTCCTAGTAAAAAAAAAGGTTATTAATTATCGTCATAGTTGATTAAAATGTATTTGATACTGAATGCAATTTTATATCAATGAGAAAAGCTTACTTTCTGTCTATCTTCAAGCTCTTCTTTGGCAGCTTGTAACTGTCTCAGTTGTTCCTCCAGGCGTCGAATCATTTCTTGAGCTTCGTTTAACTCAGCTTGTCTCCTTTCCATTTCCTCAGCCATGTTACGAAGACGCTCTTCGTATTCTTGCTGTTTCTTTTCGGCTCGTTCTCTCGCTGCAATTTCCAATTGCAGTTTTTCACGCTGTTTCTGTTTCTCACGAGCAAGTTTCTCTTCCTTTGCTTGAGCCTGAAAGTTTATGGAAAGTATTATATACTAAATGATTTGAAATATTTAATTGAGAATAATATCAATATTTTATTTAACTAACCTTCATCTGTTGGACATCAATAGTATCAGGTTTACGTCTTCGCATGTAAAGTTCATGATTTCCCATGCAAAGAGCTAGAATTCGCTTGTTAATCTTGACACGAGCAGCAAAGAAAACAAAGTCTGGTGCCTTTTTATCAATTGGCTTGATTATAAATTTCTTTTCATTAAAAGAAATGTTACGAATTTCCGACCATGGGAATCCAATTTTTGGCGTGAGCTTGTCATCTTTTTCATAAATATTAAGACCTAGAGCATCAACTCCAAGCCAAAGTTCAGTACCTTTTTTATTGCGAATCTCGAAGTAATTTACTCCGTACATTTCTAGATCCTGAAAAGAGAAAAAAATATTCATTGTTTCTATAGTTTATATTACAAAAGTAAAGTACTATTTCCTGATGAAGCTTATACATGTGAGTTTAGTATATTTAAATCTCATTTATTTATCATTATTTGAATGAGTGTACAAAATATGTAAAGCAAGTTCCAAGATAGCCTATCAATTTTAATGAACACGGACACGCATACACGAGCATGGCACTTAGCTTCCTAAAACTTTATAAATTGTTCTAATATGAAATTATTTATTCTATTTAATACTGGGGTGAAAAATATAAATGACAAGTCTATTGCTTATTAATATGTCAAGGTATATATATAAAGCTTAAGTTTAAATTACTAAATTTAAATATACACACACACATATATATATATATATATATATATGCGTGATTCTCTGGGAAATCGAGATAGAAAATAAATCTTTTTTTATTTCTTTGATGAAAATGTTCCTCTTGGTATTTAGAA
The DNA here is from genome assembly GCA_949152435.1 of Gastracanthus pulcherrimus. Classification (NCBI taxonomy): domain Eukaryota; kingdom Metazoa; phylum Arthropoda; class Insecta; order Hymenoptera; family Pteromalidae; genus Gastracanthus; species Gastracanthus pulcherrimus. Next base: position 57,314,864 of record OX424576.1, read on the forward strand.
TGTTTGTGAATTTTTTTCAGATTTTTTGAAACCCTGAGGTTCAATGTTGATCAAGGCTAAATATGAGCATGTAGTCATTTTTTACATTTTTTAGCAAATTTCAACCTCCATTTACTCAACAAAATTAAATCTGTTTAAAAAATAGCAACATAGGAATTTTAGCAAATTTTCTGAATTTTTCATAATAAATGGTTCCAAAACCTTTTAATGTCCCTTTCGATTAATTAAACTCATTTAAAAACTAATTTTTCAGAATAAATTCAAACAAAAAATGACGTTTCCGTGTATAACAAAAGGAAGGAAATACCTTATCCAAAGTTTCGGGTGGTGAAAGATAGTTAATTTTATGCTCTTTCAAATGTATTTTCACTGGATCAATGATATTATTTTTAACGTACCAAAAAACCCGAAATACTAAAACCCGAAAATCGAAAAACCGCTAAAAAACAAAAACGAATCCGATAATAGTATATTATGACACTGTTGTGGGAGATGGTTTTCTACCTTGCTCGAGGGTTTTCGCACGAGCGAAGCGAGTGAGAAAATCGAGCAAGGTAGAAAAACACCTCCCACAACAGTCTCATACGATATTTTATAGCACAACAACCTCAAAATCGACAATAAAGTTGGCATTTTGAGGTTAGTGTGCTATAAAATAAATAACTTATTATTATTGTGCCCCCTTCGTTTAAAAAAAAATAAACAAAATGTGCCCTGAAACATGCAATTTTACCGTGGATTACTCGAGATATCGATACCCACATACATGCATACACACACACACATCCATACGGACATTTTCTAAAAATAGTGTATTTTGATTCCTTATATTTCAAAATATGTTTCTAATATGTTTTTAGCAAAACTTATTTTTTACTATCACAAAGCTTCCTCTTTGAGGAAGCAATAATAGATAAGTTAAAAAAAGATGACTACTAATCACCTGAGCAATTTTTAAGTACTCCATCATGGCATCCTCACGTGGCATTTCTCGGTGCTCCTGCCACCAATTGGTAATCGATGTCTCCCATTCCTCTTTGCTCATCTTGTGCTGGTCCATGACTCGCTGCGGGAGCAGCCGATCGTTAGCCAAAAATCCAGTGGTATGGATACCTTTTTGGTAATCTCCATGTCGCGCTTGCACGGCATACGACCCCAGCAGAACCGAAGTCTCAGGAGGGCAGTATATCTCGTCGGTCAAAATGGCACTTTTCACCTGCAAGCAATGCGTTTTTATTTATCATATCTGTATTTTATTAAACTACAATTATTTTTTTTAAATATATATACGGGCATTACTGCCCGTAAGGGGAGGTCGGTGCTTACATGCAGTTACGTAGTTACCGAAAATTTCGTATTTTTCAGTATTTTCGTTCAATTTTTAATTTTTTTTAATTATTTCAATTGTCCGGTGTTCCTTAGTAGATTGAGAACACCGGACAACTAAAGTTTTTAACTTTTATTAACAGGTAAAGGGTTGCCGGCCCGATCTTGTCCACCGAAAAATCCGGAAAAACATTTTCTCAAACTATCGCCGAATAATTCGGACTGACGGGGATTCGAACCGCGCCCCTTGAATAGTCAATTTCTTAAGAGGTATACGTTTACCACTTGAGCCATCGACCACTCCTTTTAACTAAGGTAAAGTGCCCAGTGCTTGGACAAAACGAAAATTGTGACCAGTACTTGGACAGTGACAAAAATTGTAATTACTGATAAAGATGATAAAAAGATGTACTCATTGGCATTCATTCGGATAGTTATGATGTGTAGTATATAATTTAACCAAAATTATGTTAATTTACGTCTTAAATTTGTTATAAATGTAAATATAACATTTTGAGGCTATGTCGAGAACTGTAATATGCCAAATGTATTGTCCAAGTTTACGTCCACTGCTTTTTCTGAACCCAGTAGTTGGATACATTCAATTCATATGTCCAACTACTGAGTCCTAACTATGTCCAAGTACTAGGACCAGCTTGACATATAATGTTTAAACTTACTTTTTTAGTATAAAAAAGTATGTAAGAGTTCTTCTTCTTGTAATAATAACAGTAAAACATGCCGAATTAACGATTATTTTAAAGATTCCGTATTTTCGTTTCAAAAAGTGTCCAAGAACTACCTACTTTACCTTATTTTAAGCGCAAACTATAACGTAATCGATTTCAAACCTGCAGATAAAAGAGCCGCAGAGTTATGTCCTGAATCAGCTCCTCCGCTACATCTTCCGGATAGAATTTTGCACGGAATTTAAACTGCAGCGGGTTTTCCTTCTTAACTTCCTGGCTCATAACCTGAAAAGTTTAAAAAATGGTATTTTCACCGCTAATTGCTTATGCTCGATAGGGAAAATACTCAAACACATATGTACAAGTTCCAACGGATACCTAGGACTAACTTGTTGTAAAAAAAGTGTCAAATAACATGCATTCTCTTTTAGACAGAATAAACACACTCGAGGAGACAGGTAGCAATCGTTTGTTCAGAAACATGTTCATTTTTTACTGAAAATTTGCAAACTGTATAGGTAATAATGAAAATGATGAAATTATTGTGCTGTAGCAAGAAATAAAATAGTGTGAAAAAAATATGAATTATATTCGAAGGTAGACGCGCAAGGTCTCCAGTTGGCCACAATCGGATAAGAGTCGCTGTGGTTCAATGCTGGCAGGTGACATAATTTTTTATAATAATTGCACACTAAGTTGCGCAATGTCTCGAAGATAATGAAAGCCTGACAGAAGGAAGAGCGAAGGACTTTTTGAGAAAACCTGGTGACCAATCGCGATACGCGAAAAGTGCAATTGCATGTGCTGTGTTCTGTTCAACTGGCTTACCAATGACAACAACGAAAAATGAAAACTCAACACGTGTCTCCACAGCGCACGCTGCAAATGTTCCATTCGGAAACAATATACAGTGTGTGTCTGCAATTCTATTTATACTTTATATTTTTTACAAGGCGATACGAATTTACTCGATAGGTATGTTGTGCAAAATCAAACTTATTATTATACAAGATAAACCGTCGAAAAATCGATTCTACTCTTCGTTCCCTTGTAATTAATGTACATACGCTGATCTTCACATATCGATGGGTCCTAATAATAAAATCGTATCTCGCGAGGAGCGATTAGAAAAAGCGTATCTCACCCGTGTCAATTATAAACCGCGTAACTTAACGCCGGCAAATTAAAAAAGTCGTATCTCGCAGCGGCCCGTACAAAAACCGAGTAACTCGCTTTTCGTAATTTTTACTAGGAAGACAAGAAACTTAATTTGCCTCTCACAATTACAATTTTAATCTGATCATTGAGAAACTCAAGCGCAAGTCAAGGTAGGCTATTCTTTACTTAAAAAATAACGTTTGACTATTATTTTAAGAACAATAAGGTTTAGATAATTAATATTAAAGATGATGAGAAAATAGGTTATGCGTGCCGTAATAATTGGAACAATTATTTTTAGTGAATTTATTTAAATGAATGATATAAAATAACAATAGAATTTGCATTATCACTTATGTTGCAAACAATAATATTATTATTAAATTATTTTAAACCTTGTATTAATAAATTTTAATTTATGTACCGATTTTTTCACTACTACCGCTACTCTTAGTACTTAATATCACATTCAGTGTATCACGAGAAGTGGACTATAATTATTAATTATTAAGTACAATTTACCTATTATGTATTAGGTTTGCAGTAATATCTTATTGCTTTTTGACTTAATGCAGAAAGTACTTGAGTTTCAGAAAAGATACTTACTTTCTTGGACGAACGCCTGATCGTTCTCCATTTTCCAACGGTGTTTTGTTCTTATAACTTCTTTTGATGAAAAAGAAGTAAAAAATACGCACACGCTGATTCAGGAGTATGTCCGAAATGTCGATGTTGTTGATTTTTTCGAGGTCTAGGTTTTGTCCGCTGCCATGTCATGAGCCTTGCATCAGCGACTTACTACGTTCTTCACGGGAAAATTTTACGCAAACACGAGTTACTCAGTTTATAAAATATCTTTGTTTTTAAAACATACAAATACTTGAAGCTTTTTCTTTACGTAATCATAAAGCTTTTATTTTCTGCGATGCAGTTCAATATTTAACGCAAAATCGCCAAAAATTGAGTTACTCGGTTTTTAAGAAGGTCGCGGCGAGATACGACTTTTTTAATTCGCCAGCGCCGAGTTACGCGGTCTCTAATTGACACGGGTGATATATAGCTTTTTCTAATTGAACCTTGCGAGATACGACTTTATTATTAGGACCCATCGATATGAATGATAAACTTCAGCTAGATCAGTCATATTATTCTGATTTCTAACAAGATATTTTGATATTAGTGACATTACTTGTTATCGACTTTTTGACAGTTCGTCTTTCCAAATGACTGCAAATTTTCCATTCATAACTGAGACACTTAAGAGCGCTGCGTAATGAAGCTTTTTTCTTTCTCTTATAACTTCGTTGATCTTCAAACAATGCTAATTAACTAAATATTCACGTGTTTTTGTTTCATATTCAAATGTTATTATTAGGAAATAAATCATTTAGGTTACGAATTTTCATGCAACTACGGAAATCCATTAAGATAACTAAACATAATTAACTTGTTAAAAAAACCTGTGCGCATTTTACTTTCTTCTAAGCATTTGCTTACGTTGAATATTTTTCGAGAGCCAAACGGAAGAACCTGCAATTATTTTCATCATATTCATCTTTTATCCTAATTCATCCTAATTCATGGAATAGAAAACATTCTATACTTAATTTAAAAACATTTCTCCGTTTTTTTCCAAAAAATTTAAATAAAAATGTAATTTACATGCATAATAACTCATCTTCCACTAATATATCAATATTTTACGAAACATTGAGTTAGATTTTTCAAAATATTTTAGAAGGCATTAATTATTATTTTACTATTCAATTTACAAACACGAATTATTTTCATTATTCCGTACACTTATATAATTGTACGAGATTTTCATATCACAATATCGTCAAGTATCTTACCTGTGACGGTGCACAGAAAGTAATCGAGCGTGCTTTGCTTTGTTTTGCTTTATGCTACGTACAAGTGTGAGATGAATTATACAGAAAAATACAAAAAAAAGTTTTAATTAAATATTTAGGTTTGCAACACAACAACACTAATAAGATCCACTGTCGTTTTGAGCTTACCCTAGAAAAGAATGACATGATACTAGAAGACGGTCCACTCTTCTAGTTGTTAGTATCACAGCAGGCATGCGTTAAAGACATATAAAATAGTATAATGTTAGTCAATAGTCGGATTACAGAAAAATTTCATTTTTCTGAACTACTTGAAATTTATTTACAGCTAATAATGTTATGTAATAGCCTCATATCAACCTTAATTATATTATTATTATTATTATTATTATTATTATTATTATTATTATTAATAATAATGAGGGACAGGGATATTTCTCCTTTCCGTACGGAGATGAATGCGCCGGTTCGAATACGCGTATAAATGAGACGGGTTAGGTCTGACGTCCCCTCGGGGGATTTAAGGAGGCTCCTACGCGTAATGTCTCGAACTCGGACATATCATTTTTTAAAGTTTAGAATACGCTCGATCTAACGGTGCCCTTATTTATACCGCTTATCGGCCAAAAACTCAAGAAGTTTGAACTCAAAGTTGGCAATTTTAACATGGACTCTTATGGCAGACAAAGTTGAATCAGTTAATTATGAATGAAATCTGATTTGTCCAGTAATGTCATTATATCAGTTTTGTAGGAAAAAATCTCCTCTTTCAAATGACATTATTTAAAATATCGGTTATCGAACTAAAAAAAGAGATATTAGCGAAAGCTTGAATAAATTCGGGTTATATCCGGCAGAACTTTTTACATGCAGCACGCACAACGCACGACACGACGCTATAGTAATATATATAGATATACCACTCATCAGTGCGCATGCGCGGAAGACGAACCTGTCCTTCTCGCGTATGTTATTCACTGCCGAATCCAAAATAGTATCTGTATTAATATATATTGAATTGTTAATGTTTATATTATTAAAAGTTTGCTGCATTTATATACATTATAAATACATTTAATAATTTTTAAGTATAAATAAATGCATAAAAGTTATCATCAAATTTTCGATTCAATTTGACTAGTATGGTAGACGCAGGAGCCTCCTTAAAATTATAAATATTTAAATTTAGTTCGGTCAAGGCAGCAGCGGTTGTCGAGACGATACTAGAATGGCACCACCCTGAGATAATGTGATAAACGGTACCAGGGTGGGTTCCGCCAGAATAGGAAAGGGTGGTAGGTTTTAGTGGGTCGGTTTGCGATGCAACGGCTGTGTAGTTTTTCCGCGTTTTTGTTTATTTTACTTTTCGTTCTATATTATACACACGGCGGATGCATTCCCAACCAGCCCACACTATCGGACTGTGCGGATCCAGTCGAATGTGCCTTAGGTGTCATTTCCTGCATACCGTCAAGGACCCAGTTCTTGATCAGTTAAGGCACGTCGTCACGTTATTTGTTGTGTCAAAGCGTAAAGATGAGGTATTCATGGAAAATTAAATTTCTAATAACAAATATAACTGTTAATCTTTAATATAGAATTGAAAAAACACATAAAAAATCAAAATTAAGTTAAATATAAAGCCTCAAAGAAAAAAAGCTGTGGGAGCAATTCCTGATCACATATATTATTGACGCATAAGTATTTTATATGATAAACAAAAGCTTATTAAGCAATACTAATACAATAGATATACTAAAATCTAACACTTTTTGGTTGTGTGATTATAAATATGAAACTTAGGCGAGGTAAAAGTGTTCGGTTATTCGTACTCTGTCTACTGCACGATATAGACTCGCGTGCGAGCATATATTGTAACCTATAAAATACACATAGTGTTGTGATTTATTGTCACGTTTTCTGCGACTTTTGTATTTTAAGATTTTTAAACACACATAAAACATGTTATTAATACTGATCAGGAATTGGGTAAACGATAAGAATTTGGACCCTATTTCTAATCACACGTTTTTACAAATATCAATAATATTTTATATGAATGTTTTAAGTGATTTATACGAATAAACTGTTGAATAACTTAATTACATAAATTTTTCTACGATCTATTACAACATTTCAAAGAAATGATGTAAATTTCTTTGTATGGTCACTTGTAGTCAACTACAGTAAGATGGTGTCAATCATGACGTTGTCAACAACATCTAACTTTAACATTTTTTATCTTAAAAATGTATTTTACTAGTAACTTTTAAAGTTCTTTTATATGACTACGAAATAGTTTACTATTACTAATTATTTTTTAAAACAAATTTTTTTATACATTAAAGTCAAAATAGTAATAAATGTAACCAAATGATCAGGAACTGGGTACTGATCAGAAACTGAGTCCGTGACGGTACCTTCGAAAAAAAAATTATTATTATTAATACTATTATGAATGCAATTTTCATAAAAAAATACCGAGAATTGAATAAAAACTTTTTCACAATAAGTTGTTATTAAATATTTGATACATTATGAATTTCAATCCCAGACAATGTTGAAATTCAGTTTACCTCTACACTTATACACGTGTTAATTAATCAAGTAAAATAATATTTTGAAAATGTCAAATGCATTAAACATTCGCCCATTTTCCCATTTTCCAAATCTGGTAAACATCATATCATTGCTTCAAATGTTCAGCTATATTTTTCTAAATGATTTGTTTACTGTGCACAAAGCTTACTAAAAAAATAATAATGAATGAACCAGTTTTGTATCTTTATGAAACAGAAAATATGTATTGTTTAGTATACACGTTGTTTAAATACTTATATAAATATTAATTATACCAACAACAATTATAGATGTACATATTTTCTGTTATACACTGACAAGGGATTTAACTTTAATTTAATTTTTAATTTATTTAACCTACTTTGTCAATATATTATTATAATCAACTTAATACAAATCATGTCTACAGATAGGTGATATTTAAACCATGTAGCATATCATCATAGTTTCGGGATAATAATTTTATCAATATTCAGTGTTGCCTGCAGTTAAATTAATGTTAATAGGGGAGTATTGTCCTCTGAAAGATGGGTATTTTATCAAAAAGAAATTATAGTTTCTATTATGTAGATATTTGAAAGAGTCAACAAATGTACTTAGGCGGTAATAATGTAAATCTTTTGCTTACGTATTTTTTCTTTTTGAATTAGATAATAATTAGCAATTGCGTTATGTAAAATAATTATAATAACAACAATAATAATAATAATAATAATAATAATAATAAAATTATAAATACAAGATATTAACGCAAGCGTTAACCATAAATACAAAGATAAATCCTTAAAATAATAGCTTATACATTATGCTGGTAATTGGAATTTAAAGCGACAGAGTTCAAGGAATGTTTTTTAAACGCTTAAAAAAGGCTTAGAGACCACGAGCCGATAAACTTGTGCTCGTTCGGAGCTTCTAATCGATTGTAACAATTTGACGATAAGGAAACATTCTGTGATAAGTGATAGTTGATTCACTTAATACTGAACTTTAATTGAGCAAAATATTTGTGTACCAGGTTGTAATTAATTACAATATGTCTGAATTTGGGCTTACATTAAATTTGTTCTTCAATCTGATAGTGTAGGTATAATAGAAAATTCTCCATATTATTGTAATAAGTACAAAAAAATATGATTCGTTATTGGACAACAAGGTTAAATTAAATTTTTGCAACAAGAGTCTGCAGAAGAAGGAAAACAGTATAATCAGAAAAAGGAGCAACAGAGCTAGGGCAGATAAAATGATGTTACGCAAGGATGCGTAGTCCGTTTTTTCTGTCTGCGGCCAAGAAGGCTAAAGCAGACGAAAGCGCACTTGCGACCCTCAACTTTTCGTTTCGATTCATAATTCATTCTCGAAGCTCGTCGCACCATTTCTTCAAAGATCAGAATTTAATTTAATTTTAAAAAAATCCTTCAATAATACTAGTGCACCTAGTTAGAAAGCTGTATAAATAAGCTGTCGAGCTCCGACAATTGGGATTTTGCATGGAAAAATCCCTAGGTCAGTAACGTAGAGTATAACCAAATAAAGGAAAATTGAAAATTGAAAGAGTTACTGCCTTTTGAATGTGACTTCACGAACACATATATGTTCTATAAACTTTAAACGACTGTAACTCTTTTAATTCACTTCTATTTAAAAGAAGTAAAAATACGTGTCCTTTATTTTTTATATTCTACATTACGGACCTAATGGATTTTTTCATGCAAAGTCCTAATTATATAGGTATGTAGTACCTACTTATACTCTCAGTTTGTAACACGAAAAAGTATCTGTTCAGAATCTGCAATATAATGAAAACAGTATTTGAAAGACAAGATATGAAGAATTCGCCGCACGTGACGCGCAGTATAATAATTATTGAGCAAAAATCCACATCCTAAATTGAATAGCTGATCGTGTGCGATCAGTTGTACGCTAAAGGTACCGATATTTTGTCTGATACCAGAACTAAAAATAAAAACAGGGCTGACTTGGAACGTGACGCGAAGGAAGCTGTTACGTCGCGCACTCGGTAATTGCATATTCGTTATTGTTACGCATAACCTGCTTATTATACCTCGCAATCACTAGGAATCAGTATATTAAGCATAATGTCAGCCGGTTCGCGCTTACTTGCGAATTCGATGTTTTTAATCCAGAAGTTAAAATGAGAGTTTATTTTTCCCTTTTTCTCTACGCCTCTATAGCGTTCGTTTTTTCATGCTATTTTGCACAAACTGTCCTCTCAATGTATTAAACATCTTTTGCTTATCTTTAATCTTAATTATACAAAACGTAGTAAGAGGATGCGTTTCATTTCCTCGGTGATGGTGTATGCGGTATTTGTTAATCATTATACAGAACATATAGGGGAGAGCGGGCACGATAGCGCCTTAATATTCAAGAACTAGTGCACAAAAGAATTTGAGAATTATAATAATCACAAAAATTTCATTGTGTATCAATTTCATAATTAAATTTCTATTATTGAGTGACCATGGGCAAAGCACGTAGAGCTTGCTAGCGGGTCACATGTGGCATGACTTCATTTTGAAGTTTGAAAGCAATAACCGAGTTCATAAATCTAGTGGTGCTTCAAGTTGCTTTTTTAGAATGTTAATAAAAAACATTAAGAATTATTACTTTATTAGAAAAGTTATTTTATTAAGGAGGTTCATCTGGTTAAGGAATTGATAAATAGATTTTAATGAAATATGGTATATCGATAGATATAGTTCCCAAAATGATTCAGTTCAATTTTTGGGAGATCAGGATACCTTAGGAACGAGATATTAATACTTTTATTTCGAGACATTCAGCGTGGAGTACTCCAAAATGGTCTCAAGCTAAATATAATTCCTGCAGAACTTTTAAATGGTGAAGTTTTATTATAGTCAAACAATGGAAATACCGAAAAAAAGTTCGCTATTTAAAAATTCTGCAAAAATTATATTCAGCTTGAGACCATTTTCTAACAAGTCTAGAATTAAAGGAAATATGAAAAACTAAATTTAAAGATATTTTATTTTGAAAAAGCTGATGGCGATTTTCTAGAAGTCCCTAGTTTTTGATTTTAAAATCAAACAATGTTGGGAAAATCTCAAAATATTAAAAAAAGTGCATTTTTAAACCTTTAATTGCCCCTGATATTTAAGGGGATGGCAGATACCAACATTGCAGTTTTTGTTTTATTCAATGAATAAATGAGATTTTCAAATTTCGCGAATGTACACACAATCTATTTATCACTAAGAATGTGCGTCCGTTCGTAAGATTTTATTAAAGTAAAAATTGATTGCATAAAACGAAAAATCGATAATGTCGGTATCTGGGTATAAGGTATAAGAGTCCGACCTCCCCTTAACACTTTGGGGATTGATTTTTTTTTACATATTCTGGGTACACATACCAACATTTTTTCAGAGTTGTAGACATTTTTATTTTTGGACATGCTCACTTGACATATAACCGACCATATATATACACATATATATACACACATATTATAGTTGTTTGTAAATCTTATAAGATTTACGCCCTCCTTGCCGCCCCTACTCCTTGCCGCGCCACGTGTGCCACTCATGCCCCGCTTTCACTTTTTCTTGTAATTGGAGAAAATAGCTAACAAAGTACCTACAAAAAAATAGTAAAAAATAGAATAAATAAACTCACCAATACATCTATTTTAGATTTTGTAACCAAATTGTTTCATGGCTTATCCGGGGTTTGAAAACACTCAAATCTCTTTACATTTTCGAAATTTTTCTTGTTACAAAAGGATCAAGTTTTTTTGCATCAGTTCACGATTCCCAATATTATGTAGTATTTAAGCAGGGTTGGGTATTAACTAGTTGAAAAGTTAAAAGTTAAATTAAAAGTTAAAAAGTTACTAACTTTATAACTTAACTTAAGTTAAATTTATGACCATCAACTTTTAACTTAACTTAAGTTAAATTTAGGACTAACTTTTAACTTAACTTAGGTTACATTTAGGACTAACTTTTAACTTAACATAAGTTAAATTTAGGACTAACTTTTAACATTTAAACTTATATGGAAGTAATCAGTTAAATAATAATTACTAATAAACTTTATATTAATTAATACATTATTTAACGTAAACAATCTCTAAATATGCCGAGCCAGGGTCGCTCGCAACTGACTTGCGTATGACCATTACACACCAGCTATAGTATTAAGGTGATGTTAAACCCCGTGTTACTGGTAAATACGGGGAACCACTGTTTTATTAATTTTTCAATTTTAAGTAAATATCTCTATGAAAAGTTGTTCTTTTTTGTTGGAACAACAACTTTCCATAGAGATATTTACTCAAAATTTAAAATAAAATGAGAAAAGTGGATCCTCGTATTTGTCGCTGACAGGTGGCTTTAGCATCACCTTAAAGGGGCTAGAAAGGGGTCAAATATAATTTTTGGTTTTCGAAAAAAAGACTATACATATTTTTCAATATCAAGAAAACATTTCATGCAAAAGAAATTGCTTTTAAACAACGATTTGCTAAAAAATTAATTTAAATATCAAAGGAGTACCAAATTTGACTTATCGTAACCCTGCGACCTCTAAATATTAATCTAAAAATTTAAAAAAATTGAGGATGCTTTTTGAAAACATAATCGACAAGAAGCCGCATGAATGTTTGCAAAAAGTCAATGTTTTGGAAATAGTGCTCCACCCTAATGTACAGTATATTTGCTAACTTGCAAAAAGTTAACTTAAAATGAAGTTAAGTTAAAAGTTAATAACTTTTAACTGAACTTAAACTAATTTCGCTTCCAAATAACTTGCAACTTAACTTTTTAATTTATTCAATAGTTACCAAACCCTGTAATTTAAGTTTTGATTCAAGAATAGATCGGCATTAGCATATACATTCCTTAAAAAAAAATAAAAAAATGGGTGCCCTTTTTACCCGCAATGCTACACGTGCGACATTCTCCCCTACTGTGTTTAAAAAAATACATGCCCGCTATTCAATTTTAGACGTAAATTGTACGGTATAAAATTTAAAGTCAATAGAACTTAATCATTTCCAGATATAATTAATCTGGTTTACTTATACACATTGAAAACGAAGTAATAATTAGATTTTCCTTGTACAATAAAGTAAAATAAGAAACTGCCTTATCATGATTGCGATATATACAGTATATATATATATATATATATATATATATATATATATATATAAACTGCCTTATCATGATTGCGATATATATACATGCACCTATTATATATATATATATATATAAAATTTGTCTGCACAGCTTAAATAAAACGTCATGGTATTCTCGTAGCAATAGGTGCATGTGATATGTATATAATATTTATAGCATGATGCTCTATGTATACAACAACAAGTATTCGGAGGGTGAAAATAAAATTATCTAGATTTCGATATGTGAGTGCAGTAAATCCTCTATTTGAATATTGTACATTTGTATAGTTGTATCGAGAGCTGATCAATGAATCGAAAGTTGAAAGTTATGTAAATGTGCGTGCTGCAATGCTAAGATTTGCAAAATTCCCGGCATCAACATCCCGAATCCAGTAATTATAAAGCAACAAACAAGTATTCGCAGTGCAATACTCGAAAGGATACGTAATTTTGAAGGAGTAAAATAAATGATAATATCGGCGTGAATTTCGACAGGTTGATTCGAAGTAATTAAGAAAGAAATGGCTGCAGCGTTATTGAAGCGCTGGCGGTGCAAGAGCTGGATTAGAAGGGCTCGCCCAGAAAGTGTCATTAGAGCTAGGACGACTTTTGCCGTGGGTAACGAAGTCAAGGGAAGGAGTGCTAGCTTCTCTGAGTTGTCGTCGCCACGCTCGAGTCGCGCATAGGTTTCTCAACTCGTCTTACCAAATCGTCGTCGTCCGTGTCCGAGTCGGAGCAGCCTCTCAGCTTTCGAACTTTCTTTTTCACTTCCTTCTTCACCACCCTTGTTATCGCACTCTCCGGCTGCACGCGCGCCGCACACAGAACAGAGCATTTTTCACATTTTTCACATTTTTCACATTTTTCACATTTTTTACATTTTTTACATTTTTCTTATTCACTACCTTACTACCTACCTACTAGTCTACCTTCAAATAAATCATCCATTACCCATCACAGTATATGGCTATAACAACTTTAACGGCATTTATACACAATCTAAAGACTACACGAAGAGAAAAAGTTAGTAATGATTACTATACTAGGGTAGGATTTCGGAGACGAAGAGTAAAATGGGTTGACAGTACTACACAGGTTAGGACTCAGTACTAACCTGTGTAGGAATGAATAAAATTTCGCGTAACCTTCAATCCTTCCACTTTTCATGCTCTTGTATTAACAAAATGCGTATATACATAGACTTCATGATAACTATTTAAGTACTAAGCCATTTTTCTTCAGTAATACAGTAGTCTCGCTTTATTTACATGCTGGTTAATTGCCTGTTAGGCACGCCCCCTGATGCACAAAAGCAATCACGCACGCGACTGTCCCCTTCTTTCTGCCCGCTGCAGATCGCAATAGCGATATTAGTGTCGTACAACCTTGAAACAAGTGAATGGAGGGGAAAGAGCGCACACGACTGACTCGTTAATGTCCGATTTCTCGGAATAGCACTACCCCAGAGCCCCGAGCGCAGGCAATTAACGCGAGATTACTGTACACATATAACATATAAAATTAGCCAAATATTGAACAATTATTCAATATTATTCAATTATCCAGGGGGATTGATTACTATACTAGGGTAGTCTGCCCAGTAGATAGACGGTTTATAAATATTATTATATCTTCGAAACTAATGATTTTTCAAGCAAAATTTCAAATTCTAATGCCATAAAAGCTTGTTACGATTAGATTAAATATGATATTTATGAACGAAATGTTCTTTTTATATGCAATAAAGTATCTTCAAAAATATCGTCTATCTATTGGGTCTTCGCTAGGTATAACCTAAAAACCCAATAGATAGACTAACATAGTAAATGGACATTGACAATCGTATATCTACTGGGATATATGAGCTCTTCGCACTATTTTTGTAATTTCTAATTAAACAAAAACTTGTTTTCTTACTGATAAATTAAAGTTTCTTACATTCGATAAGTGTCAAATTGTTTTAAACAAACGATATTATCATACAAAAATCTAATGTATAAAGTGAGAAGATCCTTAAGCGTCTATCTATTGGGTCGTTTACCCTGTATTAGGAATCAGTCCAAATAGGTTTTATCGTTTCAGATTTACTCACCTTGCACTGTACTCAGTCCCATTTAGTAGCAATTACAATATTTTTATCTCCGTGTACGCATGCATACGTATACATTCTATTCAACTATAGCTATCATTCCAAGGAATTTTATTCGACTTTACTTTCATAAGGGATACCACTCACTACTACTACTACTACTACTACTACTACTACTACTACTACTACTACTAATATCCCTACTACTACTACTACTACTACTACTACTACTACTACTACTACTACTACTACTACTACTACTACTACTACTACTACTACTACTACTACTACTACTACTGTTACTACTACTACTACTACAACTACTACTACTATATTACTTACATTAGACTACGCTTCATGTTTCTTTACGCCTAGTCTTACATTTATGAATACGTATGTGAAAAAAATTAGTCGATTTAAAACACTCAAATCTCTTTAAGCTTGTTCGCCACTGACAATAAGATTCAAAAGTTAATTTATATTTCTAATCAGCATTAAACAGGATGATTTATAACTCAAAGCCTTAAATCCATTACGTAAAATGTTAAGGTCGTCCTATAGTAAATTTTGAAATATTTGCTAGTTACATTATAACATTTTTTAAAATTGGCGGTTATATTTGTATCCTAAAAAGAACGTTTTTTGTAAATTTTGATAAATGTTTCAACAGTTTACCCATAGTTATGTACGAAAAACTAGCAATTATCAATGAAAATTGATGTTTTTTCAAAACTGCCCTTGCGCATAGGAATGCAAGTATAGGATTTGAAAAATTATGTAATATCTAACACCTATATCACACAGAACTGTGAACTCCAAATTTTTAGAAACACAATTATAGAGAAAAATAAAATTATATTGAATTTTCATTGTAAAAATAACCTAAAAAACATTTTTAACTCTATTCATGGATAAAACTTTCTTAATAAATTTGTTTTGAATAATCGGAGTTCATGGTTATAATGCGAATAAGTTGAATAAGTTGAATAAGATATCCTTAAAGTTTCAGATTAATTCATTGTAATCCTATGCGCATATGACTTGCTGAACATTGGAAAACCATAAATGGAGAAAACCGCACTTTTGTAAAAAAAAAAAGAAATAATTTTCTGATGATTTTAAAACAATTTTTCTATCGCAGATATTAATAAAAAATTTTTTTTAATAATGTCTATGTTTTTTTTAAGTTTGTCTGCATAGCATACAGTAGATTTGGATACGGGTTTGGATTCGGTTAATGTAGGATCACACTGGATTTTGTGTAATAAAGGTCGGAAGAAAATACATATAAATAACTATTAAGCTCATTAAAATTATTTTTATGGCCAATATTGTCAATACAAAATCACTTTCAGTTCTAAAATTGTACAAGTATCAGAAAACGAAATAAGAAAATCGAGTTTTTCGTCAAATATTACTATAGGACCACCTTAAGACAGTAAAGCAGTACAGTAGAAGTTGTTAAATAAGGCAGAAAAATGAAGTGCGGTTTAAACTTTTCTATAGACTGTACCACAACATAGATCCTAACCAGACAAGAAACAATATTTACTTAGTTATATCTTTTATCTTTGAAACAAAACTGCAATCTAGATAGTTTTTCTTGTTTTATACCTAATATATTTACGTAGTCAATGTTTTACAGCATTTCAGTTTTATAGATAAACAATAGACGCTTCGCTTATACCTGTGTCAAAGCTCGCAAGCTCGTTTTTGAAGGTTTATAAATTTAAACTTTTATAAATAATACTATTAAGGTATAGTACTCTCGGTAAAAGATTTACTGTTCAGGTTTTGATAAAACTCAACAGACAGGCACATATTAGTCTAAACGTGACTCAGATAAATTTTTGTGAAGACAGGGTACGTAAGAGAAAAGTTATTCGCATGTAGGTATGAAAGTTTCTTTCAGGAGGTTCTATTGGTATATATATATATATATATATATATATATATATATATATATATATATATATATATATATATATATATATATGTCATAAAAGCAAACTTTTTTACTACAATTTAATCTCATATAATGATATGAAAGTCAATATATTATGCGATAAGGAGATTTAGTCGAACTACAAAATATTCTTTTATCGAAATTCCGTTATTGTACAATTAGATATCGTCAACTAAAGAAAAAGTTGACAAAACAGTGGAGACTTTCTTATTTTTCATTTGATTTATATTTTAAAGATCTCATTTTGCTCCTTAAAAAATTTCAAGAGGACTTACCGATATAATAATTGGAAAATTATCAAAACCTGCAAAGTTTCGTGCTATTGTTTATAAGTTTGTACAAGTGTTTTATAAACAATCAGACGTAAGTTGGCAAGTTTTGATAATTTTTCAATTTTATATATCGGTAAGTCCCCTTGAAATTATTCAAGGAACAAAATTAGACCTTCAAAATATCGACACCAAGCCGTACGCTACGGCATCATGTAGTTAAATACTTAGAACTTCTTTAATTAAAATTCAGAAATAACATTTTATTGCAATAAACTCATGAGGTATTAGAGTTAAAGGTTCAAATAACATGTCTCAATAGTTTCCGAAGCCCCAAAACCCGATATATAATCTACACTGAAAACAATAAAAGGCTGCTTCTACTGAGGACTCAAGCAGTATCTACTCGACCACCCGAGTAAGAGCAAAATAGGTGCGCAGTAGACACGCACAATGCTGCGCGGTAAAGCGCGGCAGAGGTGAAAGAGACATAGCCTCACTTCCAGTCTTCTGCGCGTCTATTGCGCGCATATTTCGTCGTGTCGGGAGCCAAGTAGATACTGCTTGTACTCCTCGAGTAGAAGTAGCCTTTTATTTTTTTCAGTGTACTGGGAATCGAACGTTCCTAAGGTGGTCCATCACCTACACCCCCTTATAATTGTAATTTGGTGTTAGTTTATTTGTGCGATAATTTAAACAAAGTTCACCTCATTAACAAATAAAAAATGGAAAGTAAAAAAAAAATACACATTTTGATATAGTATTATCTTAATAACATATTGTCAAAATTTCAAGCAAATACATAGAAAATCCATCAGACGTCAAAAGTAATTGCACACGTCAGATACCTTTCTGTAAGTAGTCATTTTTCGAGATCGTCGGAATTTTTTCGATTATAATTTTGTTCATTCAATGCTGTAAAATAAAAATATCTTTGTGTTTCATTTCAAATACAGTCCACTATTTGGTTATTAACAATAATAAATGTAAAATTATGTTTTTTTAACAATACCTTAACAAATATCGCGTTTAGAAAAAAAAATTTTAATTGCAAATTAATTGCTATCTTTATATCGACGACCCTTACGAAGACTAGCATATTTCAGCACTTGCCACGAAGAGTATTTGGAAATCTCCAACAAAGACTAGAACATTTCGCCATTCCCCAAGAAGACTAGCACAATTCGTTGTTCTCCCACGAAGACAAGCACTTTTGATAATTTTCCCACGAAAATGAACAGATTTGAAATTTGCCACGAAGTCTAGCACATTTCGCAATTCTGCTACGAAAACTAGCACTTTTTGTATAGAATAATATATGTAAATTAAAGTTGTAATAATAAACTCTCAGTGAATTAAGTAGATTCTATTTTTATTGGGTTCGGGCCGGGTACTAGATTATTTTGGTACTCAAAAAATTATCGGTTTACCCGACAAAATCAGACTACCCGAATAAATAAAAGTAGCCTGAAAAAATCAGGTGCCAGAAAATCGCCCAATGTGCTAGTCTTCGTGGCAAATTTTCAAATATGCTAGTCTTCGTGGGAAAATAGCGAAATGTGCTAGTCATCGTGGGGGAATGGCGAAATGTGCTAGTCTTCGTGAGAGATTTCCAAATGAGCTACTCTTCGTGGAAAACACCGCAAACGTGCTCGTCTTCGTAAGGTCCAACGAATATTATCTGCACAAATTTGCGTTCTTGTTTTTTTCCTGATGTAAAAATTACATCTTTAAATGAAAAATTCCGCGAGCCTGGTATAAATTATTAGGACTTTTTGAGCGTTGCCATTGGTTTACAGATAAACATCTATAATCTGTATTGTTTATTGTTTTTTAAAGAACTAATCCTAACCTCGACGTGTGTACAACAGGAATATTCTAGTATTGCACTTATGCACTTATGCTTCGATTATTTGAATGAATAGAACAGAATTATATTGAAAAATCCCGTCGAACTTGCAAAAATACAGAAATGTATTTTTGTCAGGCGTGTGGACTAACTTTCGCGATCGGTAACGATTCCGTATGTGCGCATAGCTACCTAGGGGGTGGAGATATTTTATCACATTACTACATTTTCAGATGGATATTTTTTTTAGAAATATGCTATATTTTTAAACTACAAAATTGAAAATTCCAAATTATTACAAAGTAGAATTGTAATTTGTAAGACGGAGATCGGACAAAATTAAATAACATTATTTTAGAAGATTTTCATATAAATGTTTAGAAAGTTTAAGATTGTATGCACTGTCAAGGTGCACCCAACCGTGGAAGTATGCACCAAAGTGCACGGTACACGGGTACTCTGTTGCATACACGGCTTCTAAGCCGAGAGATGGATGTGTACGGTCCACGGTACTCCAGTGGATACACGGTGCACGGTACCGATGAATGACTCATCGTGCCATTGGGTTATTTTTTTTTCATCATACGTGCTGGAAAAATGACATATTCCGTGACGGTTTTGCGTACGGTAAATGGTCAATAGCACACTGCAAGGGTTATTCCCATAACACACTCGACAGAGTTATGTAATGAAAATAACGCACGCTTTAGCAAAAAATAGTGTGTGAAACTCGTGCGATGTAGTGTCCAGCTACGCTCGTGCGCCAAGACGCCCGCGTGCGCTATGGGCCACTATACCGCACTCGTTACACAATGTATTATTAAGGGGTTAACCCGACACGGGGGAAAAAGACAACATGATACGGGGACGGCCATTGGGTTATTAAATTTTTTAAGGGCTTATACTTAGTTTAGCGATAATGAAACCACTGAAACCACAGGTTATCCCACGTCGAAAAAAAGTTGGCGGGCGTCAAGCGTCCGTTAACTCTTTTTCGATTTGGATTAACCGAACCCGGGGGGAAATGACTCAACGTACTACGGGGCGACCATTGGGTTATTCGGTTATTTTTTTCAGGTTTTAACCCGATCCAGAGGAAAAACGATTAAACCTGATACGGTGGCGACCATTAGGTTAACGTTATATTGCTAAAAATAGTCAAATATTACCCTGAGATTATTAATTTTAAGATATCTTTTGGAATTACCTTGGTAGAAATCTAACCCGGTTTCTAGCCAGATATTAGCTAGATTTTCTAAATTTGCTTTATTTCTGGTTAAGGAATTAGCTAGAAATCAGTTAAAAACGATATGCTTTTTAGCTAATTTCTAGCTAGATTCTGCTTAATATTTTAGTTAAGGGAACCTGATCACCTTAGAATTTTAATTAAATTGGTTATATATTTTTAAGTGAGAATGAATTATTCATCATATACTACATTTTCTTTTCGGTAAATTTATATATTTTATCCAAATATACAGGAGAAATTTTCTTTTTTAATCGTTAGGTCATCTTAAATCTGTTGCAACGCCGTTACCCTAAGCGGGTCCTGGGCGTAGTCGTCCAGAGCGGACGGGTGGGTGCCTATCACCACTACACAGCGCGTCCTCAGGTTGCGGATAGAGGAACGACCCCTGAGAAAGAGGTTAGCTGCGAATAAAGCGAATAAGCAGTCGCGGACAGCCGATAGGCCCAGGCGTGGGTGTGATGAGCCCGCACTGGCGAACGCATTCATCTAGAAACACTACGCAAGCACCGCAACAACTACAAACACTATACAAAATCTCCTATCTTACTTTCTTCTTCTACCTTACTCTGTAATCTATCTCTTTTACCACACATTTCAAACAAAAAATGGGCCAAAAATCCTGCTGTCGTGGAGGATGCGGGAGCGATGACAACTGCCCTGAGAGGGGATGTGTAGAATGATTCGCCACCTGGTCTTACATGGCAACGAAGCCAGCGAAGGCGCGCTGCCTTGCAGGGGGGCGTTAGGATATGAGAATGAAACCGAGTGTGTCTCACGACGAGTTGACTATGTCCTCGCCAAAGTCAGAAAGCTCTCATACTTAGTTCTAGGGAGGTATGAGGGTTATCACCCCTAGACGGATGGACTCACCTGCGATCGGAACAGAATCCAAAACGCGCGGGTTTAACTTACTATCATGGCTCAAAGAAAACAAAACCAAACCAAAACGAAAAGAAACTTAAGGGTGGGAACCTGGAATGTACGCAGTCTACACAGAGCAGGCGCGTTCCGGGAAATCATAAATGAAACTGAGAGGTACAATTTAGATTTGGTAGCAATACAAGAAACCCGATGGAAAGATAACGCGATGCTAGGATCCGGTAACTTCACCTTTTTATATGGGGGCGCGAGCGGGCATTCTCTAGGCACCGGATTTCTTGTTAACAAAAGCATCACACATTCCGTTAAAAGTTGCAATTTCGTGAATGACCGACTCTCGTATATCATCATCGAAGGAGCGTGGTATAATTACGTGGTTATTAACGTCCACTGTCCCACGGAGGACAAAGAGGAAGAAGTAAAAAATCTTTATTATGAAACTTTAGAGCAATTAATCGACCAATTCGCGTCTTACGACACCAAAATAGTAGTGGGGGATTTCAATGCTAAAATAGAGAGAGAGGAAATGTTTAGGCCCACCATAGGCAAAGAAAGTCTGAACGAAACCAGCAATGATAACGGTATTATGGTCATAAATTTCGCAGCCGCAAAAGATCTTATAGTCAAGACCACGTGCTTCAAGCACAAGGATATACACAAGGCAACGTGGACATCGCCGGATGGGGCCACGCACAATCAAATCGATCATTTTCTTATTGATAAGAGGCGCCACACGAATGTACTCGACGTAAGGACCTATAGGGGGGCGGATTGCGACTCAGATCATTATCTAGTAGTGGCCAAATTAAGAGCCAGATTAGTAGCCGGTCAAAATAGTAAGCGAGCGAACAAAGTAGAAACCTTTGATATTGGAAAACTACGAAGCGGGATAGAGCGAATCAAGTACCAAGTAGAAGTTAGCAACCGATTTCAGGCGCTCGAGGAAACGGATGAACAGACGGGAGTAGATGACGATCCGAACAGGTTGTGGGGGGCTATCGAAAAAACTATAAAAGGGGCCGCGAACAAAGTACTGGGTAAGAAAAAAAGGCCGAAGAGCAAACTATGGTTTGACGAAGAGTGCGAACTCTGGTTTGAAAGGCGCAAGAAGGCTAAATTAAATAGTGTATACAATGAAAGCGGTAGGGCCGTAGAAGAATACCATGAAATAAGAAAGCAAGTACGTGTGATTTACAGAAACAAGAAGCGCGAGTATCAGAAAAATGAAATTAGAAAAATAGAAACTAATAGTAGGGAAAATAACCCTCGCGAGATGTACAAAGGAATAAACGCTATTATGAAGGGTTTTCAGAGTAGATCGCAGTTAATGAAAGATAAGGACGGGAACCTCGTGACAAGCGAAAATGAACTATTGAAATTATGGAAAGATTATTTCGATAAGTTATTAAACGTGCATGAAAACTCCGAGGAAATGGGAGACGAAATCCACACTGCTGAACTCCATATGGACGAAACGACCTACAAAGAAGTAGAGGCCGCGATCAAAAAGCTAAAGAACAAGAAGGCCGCAGGAAACGATTCTATACCAGCTGAACTACTTAAATATGGAGGCACCGCACTTACATCTAAATTTTTTTATCTAGTATGTGCTATTTGGAGAAATGAAACAATACCAGAAAATTGGAAAGAATCCATCATCATACCGATCTTTAAAACGGGAGATAAAACAGACTGCAATAACTACCGGGGAATCTCACTTTTAGCTACCTCCTACAAAGTTCTGTCAAACGTAATACAGGCCAGACTCACACCATTCGCGGAAGATATAATAGGAGATTATCAGTGTGGATTCCGGCGCAACAGGTCAACGAGCGATCAAATGTTTACCATAAGACAATTATTAGAGAAAAAGTGGGAATATTGCGAAATTATACACCAGCTATTTGTGGACTTTAAGAAAGTGTACGACTCTGTCAAACGAAGCAAAATGTATGAAATCAACGGAAGCACTGGAAAGGTCCGAGTAGGCGGTAATGTATCCGAATCGTTCATGATACGCGACGGTTTGAAGCAAGGTGACGGGCTTTCAACGGTACTCTTTAACCTGACGCTAGAGCATGTTGTTAGAAAAATGCAGGCTAGCGAGCTAGGCGCAACACTCAACGGAACAACGCAAATTTTAGGCTATGCGGATGACTTGGATATAGTGGGAGATAATGGTGAAACGGTGGCGAGAAATGCGGAAATCCTTATAAATGCGGCTAAAAACACGGGGTTAGAAGTGAGCGAATCGAAAACGAAATATATGATCATGGAGAAACTGGGCATTCGCGAAGCAGAGGGGGATCTCAGAGTCGAAAATTTCACTTTTGAAAAGGTTAGCGAATTCAGATATTTAGGTACAACTATAAATGATCGAAACAAAATTAAAGCCGAGATTAATAAGAGACTTCATTCGGGTAATGCCTGCTTCTACGCTGTGAACAGATTACTTAAGTCAAAGCTACTGTCGAAAAATGTCAAAATAAGGATATATAGGACTATAATAATGCCGGTAATCTTGTTTGGGTGCGAAACCTGGGCGCTCACTAAAGCGGAAGAAAATCGTTTTAGGGTATTTGAAAATAAGGTTCTGCGGAAAATATACGGGCCAAAGAAAGATGAGGAAACCGGGGAGTGGAGGAAACTGCACAATGACGAGCTACATAATTTGTACGCGTCACCAAATATTAACAGAATAATAAAATCACGGAGACTAAGGTGGGCAGGGCACGTGGCAAGAATGGGCGATGATCGTACAGCAGCGCGCATAATGAAAGGAAAACCGAAAGCAACGCGACCTCTTGGTAGACCTAGACGCAGATGGGAGGATAACGTAAAATCAGACGTAACTGAAATTGGGCGGGAAGGCGCGAAATGGATGGGGTTGGCACAAAATAGGGAAACGTGGAAGGCTTGCGTAGATGAGGCGATAAACTTTCGAGTTCGAAATGCCATTTAAAAAAAAAAAAAGGTCATCTTAAATATCTACCGAAGAGAAACTGCTCCTTTTTCATCGTCCACATGATTTTGAGAGTTCGAGGCATCGGATTGAACTTTTCCAACGGTTATTTTGTTCAAAATACAAGTAATTCTGACACTAGCGAAGGAATTTGTATTAAACATTCACAGACATAAGTTATAGTCTCTCAAAGTCACTTTTCTATTTTAGACTTTTTAAAGTTTTTTTATCATAAATTTTGGATTTGAAATGCTATAACTTATCTATGTGAATGTTTAATACAATTTCTTTTGCTCATGTCAGAATCACTTGTATTTTGGACAAAATAACCGTTGGAAAAGTTTGATCCGATGCTTAGAACATTCAAAATCATGTAGACGATGAAAACGGAGCAGTTTCTCTTCGATAGATATTTAAGGTGACCTTGCGATAACAACACAAAATTTTCGATATATTTCGATAAAATATATAAATTAACTGAAAAAGAAAATGTAATATATGATGAATAATTAATTCTCACCTAAAAATATATAATCAATTTAATTAAAATTCTAAGGTGGTCAGGTCCTCTTATTGATAAAATAAGTAATTCAAATATTAATTATTAATGGAAATAATAACAGTTTTATAAAAATCGAAGTAATAAGTACTTTTAATCATATTACATTGAGTATTTTACTAAATTAAAGTTTAAAATGTTACCTTCAATGTCTGGTAGTATTGGAGGTTAGGTTATTTGTTTACATAATGACGCGTGCATTTAAGAAGTATTATTTATACAAAAAGTGTCAAAGCCCCGAGTAAAATTGAAGTGTCTTTATTAAAGAAATTTATGTTATTGATAATGTAAAACATGTAGTCATATAATTATTGTTACTTTAAAAACAATAGTAGAAACAGAATACTGTAAGTTTTGAAGAATTTTTGGATAGACAATAATTGGTAAGCAAATATTTGTAGTTTTACAATAAACTTTTTTTATAAAATTTTATTTACGGCATAAATCTCAAATTTTTTATTGATTAGTTATGATTGACTAATTTTTGAAAGATAAATAACTATAGTTATCATGTACTTTTATCATTGCATATGCATATATGGGGAAATCTCCAGAACTTTTAACTTTCAAATGTTGAAAATGAGGTCAACTTAACTTAGGAGCATAGCTCTAGTTTATTTATTCATACAACTTCTCGAGACTATAAACAATTAATATTTGCCCATGAACAAGCCCAAAACAAATGCCTACCGAATCTAAAATGATTTATCAAATACGGCAAGTTAGAATTTCCATGTATATATTTTTTCTTGAAAACAGTTCTAAAATATTTGTGCAGATATTTTAATTTTAATTTTTGATACTAACATCAAACATTTGTATTACGTTAATGCTATTTTACAAATTACGTTGATCTTAATGATTCACTTAAAGTGATTGGTAATGGTTCGGTAGAAGGTACAACGAAAGATAAGGATGCGTTACTACTCACTTCTGATTCCCAGTGATCCTTTGAGGAGGATGAGGATTCAAATGAGGTCAAAGAATTGCATTCCCTTAAAGGACAACAAAAATTGTATGCTTTAATTGAAGGATTTTATTATAGTTCGTTTATAGAATAAAAAGCCCGGAAGTGTAATATTATTTTAATACAAATTCAACTTTTTATGCATTGATTAAATTTCAATTAAAAAATTTGGCTTATTGAAATTAACAATTTAAACGTTTAAATTTACTAATTTTACCTCTTAGACAACGAAAACACTTTTCTTTCATTATTTTCCTTTCTTTGTTCACTCCTTTTTTCCCGTTCTTGTAACTCTTCAATTCGTTTGTGTTTTAAGTACTCTTTCTTCTTTCTCACTTTTACTTCACTCAAAATAGGTCTCACGATTGTAAAATGCAAAGAAACTTCTTCTCGTATTTGTATTATTCAGTTTTGCTAGTTGCAATAAGAAGTTATGATGTTTAAACAAACGCGCGTTGCGAACGGCGCATTGTGGATGCGATAAATCGATGTAAATTTGCTATTTTATTAATACATATTAGTTTTTTAGGTATAATGCAAAGCTATTTCTCAATAGTTTATCAAATACTATATTTTGGTCATTTACTTCATTGATTTTAATTAATATTTATAGCACAAACGTGCGTTGTGGATGCGACATTTTTTTGTTCGTTTTTTAATCGGCTCACTTAGGTGTTATTTAAATTTTGGGCATTATGTTTACTAAAATAACAAAAAGGGATTATAATACAACATAATACTGTTGATGTATTTCATCCATATTAAATACTTTTTAAGGTAATTAAATGACTATTTATTGAGTTATTCTTCGTATTGTGGATGCGACACCAAAAACCTACGACCATTTTTAAATGTATTTAACTCCGATTTTATGAATAAAATGAAAATATTATCAATATTATTTTTTTATTTGATTATTTTTTAACGAGCAATAATTTTTTTTATATTTTTATCATACGACATACGAGAAATGTGACAGATTAGACATTTGATTGATAAATTTAATTAATTTATGATAGAAAGTAAACATAAAAATGTATTAAACAATAAGCTTAAGCTTTAAACAATAACACAAGCCTATGTGAAACAGTTTAATACAGTTAAAATATAAGGAAAAACTGATTGAAACCTCGAGTCATATAGGTTAAAGGTTTGGGAGATTTTCCCATATCTATGTGGTCGAAAGTTGTTAGTTATTGATAAAAATATTGTTGGAACAGATGCCCGATTTTCGCCCTTTTTCGTGCCTATAAAGCGGACCAGAAAGCGCTTACCGACTGGCGACGAGAAAGTGAGCGATCGGTAAAGTATACTCCTCCAAAGACGTGAGAATGGCTTCAATAATCAATTTGCAACTTATTTATTATATATTTTTGCATATGCATGCACGTGCGCGTTCGTAAATGCGTGCGTTGGAATTTAATTACTTTTTCAAATAAAAAATAAATATATTAGTTATGAAATTATCTTATCGTTGTTTTATTTGAAAAACTTTAATGTACAATAATAGTTATCTCTATATGTGCGTGTTTTTATATCTCTAAGCGTGTATATGTCTGTGTATGTGCGTGTGCGTGCGTGCGTGCGTGCGTACGTGCGTACATGCGTGCGTGTGTATGTGTGTATATAAATCAATGTATATGTAGGTACATATTTTATATTATACATATTTTCATTTCTTAATAGAACAAGGCGGTAGTTGCACCGTGTCGAAAGACGGCCACATTTGGTTCCGCTCGATACACATGATAAACCACGAAAATCAATACATGTGTCACAAAAAATCTGGTGTACAACATGGGCGAGAGGGGTTTTCCGCCCTTGTGTGTTTGCAATATTTGTCTCCAGCTCGCAAAACGCACTCGCCTCCGACTCGTACAGCAAACTGGCACACGGGCGGAAAAAGTCTATTTATCGCCGTTGGTACACAATATACTATTTTATTGGCGTCATACTATATTCAACATTCAATAAATTATAATAATGTATATTTTTAAAAACATATTCCAGATATTAGCTAAAATTTGGCTTATTGATAGCTTATTAATCTGGTTAATAATTAATAAACTAACCAGACATTCTAGGTAACTTTCTAGCAGAGTAATACTTTTATTTTATTTTATTGAAAATTTTCTAAGAAATATTCATCTGATTTGTTGTTCGTATGATAGCATTATCTTCTGTTATTTCTATATTCGAAAATATTATTATACTGTATTCTATCCACTTTTCAGTTTGGCATTTAAATTTTCTAAAAAATATCTATCTGAAGATTTACCACATATTCTGACAAAATACCCCCACCCCCTACCCAGGTAGCTACAAGTACAGGTATAGCTGAGGATAGTCAGCGCGTTTTTGAGTAAATATCATTATATGTATAAAAAAAATCAGCCGGCTTTTTTCCTCTTTATAGAATCGAGAAAAGCCGCTCGAACTCGAGTCATTCAGACAAGGCACGTGCGTGCTCGTGAGGAAAAAATAAAAAGTTTTCCAAGCCTGTGGGTAAATAGCGGCAAGCAAGAGTTGAAAGTTGCGGAGAAGCGACGGGGGAGGGAGGGAGGTGAGACTAAAGCGCTCGGTACGAGGTCAAGGTTTCGACTTGGTCCTCCGTTGAAGTCGAATCTTACTGCGCGGCTGTCGCTGCGGCTGCGTGCGAGCGAGCTCATTGCGGTGAAAGCCGATTGCCGATCTCGCGCTGCTCCTTTTCTAGTGGCGCTTTTTTACTATCTTTAGCCTTGTCGCACGGAATTTTCCTCGTAATAAAGCCGACTCTTTCTTTTATAGTATTTCTTTGGTATTTATATGAAAACAACAGCAGACTGAATGAACAGAAGCAGATTATAATATATCTAGGATCTAGGTACTATGCATAAGAAGAAAAAAAGATAGACGAAGACAGACGAAACTATAATCTAGCCAGGGCTTAAATCATTCTACAGCTAAAGAACCGTATCGTTATCATGAATTCGGCATGTAGCGTCGAAAAATTGATGAAGAGGCTTCGGAAACAATTAGCCGTACATAGTAAATATAGGTATGGTACACAGCACATGATAGGTGCCACTAGGCGATGACATCAGTGCGTGCAGCGTTGCCGCGCGCGTAAGATGAGAAGAGAAGAGTGAAGAGATTAGAGAGGCTTTTTTATCGACGTGACATAAGCGCGCGGAGGCCGAACTTGTCAGCGCGCCCAGGACTACTGGACTACTGACTGTGTGGTGTGATCCTCTCCTCTCCACTGCGGAGCAGCGCGCATAAATAAATTGCCATCACGAGCTTCGCTCGACCGCAAGCCACACACAATACAGCCCAAGCCGCACACGAGCAGGATAATTTTAGATTCGCGTAATGTCCCGAACGCGAACGCGCTCATCAGTTCGCACATGCCACCAGTGACTTGAGACTTGTGACTCGTACCCGCTTGTGCGATTACTCCGATAAATAAATAATAATAACAATTCCAGTCTCGTATGCGACGCGCCAAGTGATTAAAGAAAATTCTGCAGTCGTGTACAAACCCCCTGGAAAAATATTGTCCTTGCGATAACGGTGTATATATATATATATATATATATATATATATATATATATATATATATATATATATATATATATATATATATATATGCTACCTATTCTCTGCGCCGCGTAAGAAAATCCTTGACATGTCGTCGCGGCCGAGTGGGGAGAAAAAAAGTTGCATTGACAAGCCGCTCCAATTTTGAGCTTGATTTTGACAAAAAATTCATCTAACTCACAAATGAACTTAGCTATACAGCCAGAAACATAACTATAATAGCAGTTAATTAATTGGTTAATAATTAATAATTAGCAGTAAATATGTAAAGTATATTTCTGCAGCTTTAATCGAAAAGACTATAAGAATAATATTGCGAAAGATAAGATTTTCGTGGACTATAAATAGAGAGCGGGCTGCTATTATAAGGCTTGACGAGGCTATTAATTTTCATGAAAACAACCGCATTTCCGTGGCTGGAAAAATATGATAATCGCACAATAAGACTTTATTTATTGTTGGAAACTGATCGATAAAGAGCTCGGTAGGTAATTTAAATTATCCGAGTCTACGAAAGAAAAGTTAAAAGTCGTGCTTGGGGAGGGGGGCAAGCGTGCCTATAGGCATTGGCGGCGGCTGAAGTGCAGATGCGACTGGGTCAGTGTGACGCATGGTGATAAACCTGTTCTCGCGACTCCGTGCTATCGACTGCTCTGCGGCGCGTTGTTACGAAGAGCGTGAACTATCGAGGGATCCTGCGCCGGCCGGCCAGCCAGCTCCGACTTGCGTCACTCTTCCGGAGAGCGAGAATTAATCGAGGATCTACTACTTTCCAGCTAAATATGAGTCATATATAATTATATATAATTATATACAAGTAATTATATATAATTATATACAAGTAATTATATACAAGTAATTATATATAATTATATACAAGTAATTATATACAAGTAATTATATATAATTATATACAAGTAATTATATATAATTATATACAAGTAATTATATATAATTATATACAAGTAATTATATATAATTATATACAAGTAATTATATATAATTATATACAAGTAATTATATATAATTATATATAATTATATACAAGTAATTATATATAATTATATATAATTATATACAAGTAATTATATATAATTATATATAATTATATACAAGTAATTATATATAATTATATACAAGTAATTATATATAATTATATATAATTATATGCAAGTAATTATATATAATTATATATAATTATATACAAGTAATTATATATAATTATATATAATTATATGCAAGTAATTATATATAATTATATATAATTATATACAAGTAATTATATATAATTATATATAATTATATACAAGTAATTATATATAATTATATATAATTATATACAAGTAATTATATATAATTATATATAACTTTTGTCTCTGTATAATAATACATAATAATACATGATTGTATATATCTAAAAAATAAATATAATAAACAATAATCCATTATACTATAACATTACATTTCTTTTATACCGAATCATAGTGAGTGTATTTGTGTAAGTTGACGGAAATGCTAAACCCCCTTGTTTCCGAGAAATACCAGGAACCACATTTTTCAATCAAGTTTTAATTTCGCGAAAATATCTCGAGCGTTATTGTTTTTCATTAATACAACAACGTTCCAGAAAGATATTTGCTTGGAATTGAAAATTAAATGAAAAAAGTAGTTTTTCGTAATTGTCGGAAAGAAGTGAATTTAACATCACTTTACGTGTGATCTTCATGTGTCTATCTAGCCAAGTATTTAAATGTTTGCTTGTGGTTGTGTGAGCTGTGTGCATGTGTTTTGATATTTCTGTGTTTTAATGTGTGCGTCCGTGACGTGTGGATGAGTATGTGCATATTTTTCGATGAGTGTAAGACTGCATGTGGATGAGTATAGATATGTATTTGTATGTGTGTATGCGTGCGTACGAGCGTGTGCGTGTGTATGTGTGTGTGTGTGTGTGTGTGTGTGTGTGTGTGTGTGTGTGTGTGTGTGTGTTCAAACGCTTGTTACGGAAAAACTATTAGATGTATTTATATATAGGTATATATAATCATATATGCATATATATATTAACATATGTTATAATGTATTATCATACATCGTTATATATTGTCATTAATAATCATGAATACTCAAATATAGTTGTGTTGCATTTGTACAATTCGAAAATTGTATGTAATAAGTGCATAATCTTGTACGATCGTATACAACCATTCATGACTCTCTCTGGTTATATATGATCATACATTATCATACATTTTTAAGCTCAATTATATAGAGTCAAAAGTTATATGAAATTATATACCATTAAATGTTATTATATATGACTATGCATGATTATATATAATTAGACATACAGTTATATATAATCATATAGAATTATATATCACTCATTTTTACCCGGGAATTACTACTCTAGACCAGATAAACATCGAGATATTTTATCAATTCAACTAAAAACATTTATTAATCATCGCTGACGCATGCTGTAGCAGACGCGTTAACGTTCTTTTCACATTTCGTCGGATATTGCCGCTTCATAGAAGTATGGAACAATTAGTCTCAACTTAAGCAGGTCTAAAATAATATTTATATATGTAAAAGCAACTCTTTATACATAACAAAGCTTTTTATACGGCACTACCTCGGTTCAGCAAAGCAGAACTGTTAGATGTCAAAAATAAGAAAATACAATATTTGAACAGCAGTGTTGATGAAATATGAACATTCCGACAAGTTGATTGAGTCGTTGAAACTACATTTATTTGTAGCTGCCTTCTATTTGTCATATTCTTGTACAAGACAATTGACGGGCTTTTGGTAAGCATTGAAAACTCAAGCTGTCTAATAGTCTCCGTGGTAGAAAATAATTAATCTGACAAAAACAAAGTTGCCACCCGCTACTTCATAGGACGCGTTGGGCGACTTAGAAATAGGTCTCATATGAAACTATAGATGCTGATGCGTAGGAAGCAGACAATGGGCTATCATTGCCTTTGCATTAGTTGGCTTGGTTAAAAATCATATGTGAATGATTGTAAGTACTCGATATCTGACGCATGCTTTCACTTCGACTCAATTGTACCACAGTCATATAAAGTATTATCGCTGCTATATATGTGCAGATTAAAATTTCAGATTTAAGACTTGTATTGAGGTGTCTCATGATAGCAGCCACGGGCTGCATGATACACTCATAATTTTTAGGCATTATTTTATTTTTGTTTTTAATTAAGCTGTTTAATAATACACTGTAATAATGAAGGTTTGAAAAGTACTACTTCGTTTACAACTACCAGAAGATTACGCGCTTCTAAACTACAATGTTTACCAACATCCTATTAATAAATATAAATATATAAATATAAATAATTAATTATAGAAATGAGTTGTATTTTGGGCTTCCTCTTTGCAAATGAATGACGCCACCGTTATGAAAAATAATTTATAAAAATAAAAAGATGGTATTTGTTTACGGAAACTGAGCAAATAACTATTAGAGATTGGCGAAGGTGTAAAAGATAACGTCATGTAGGTAAATAGACGGGAAAATCCATACCTTCTTGTAGAGCTTGATCCATGTCTGGTCCCCTTTGATGTCGGTGTACTGGAGTCCGAAAAACCAGACTTCCCTCAAACCGATGGTTTTGACGACTTGGTCGAAGAGCTGCTTGCCGGTGGTAGTCTGTTGGATGGCGAACTCCAGCTCGGCGTCCATCGTCGTCACCCGCACGTTCATCTTTAGGTTTTTCAACGGCAATCGCGCACAAGCAGAACATGAAACATATCAACGTAAAAGACATTTTAACACATGTTCTCCTCTTGTACACATGACAATTCGAAAAAACGAGCGTTGTCGCTTTTGTTCGTTAAATCAATCATCTCGTTCCGAGTGCCGGAGCGAACCCAAGTTTATCAAGAGGAATTTGAATTTAACGAATATTTCATAAGAGCTGCGAACAACGAACGACGAACGACGAACAACCAACGACGCCTCGCGGACTTTCTACCGAAATGCATGCGGCCATTTGTAAACGCCTACAAAAAAAGCGAACCTAGTCTCGAGCGTTCCGACTACAGAAATGTGTGACATTTCTAGCCGGCATATAAATTAATGAATAATTTCAAAGACTTTCTCTAATGCCTAATCGAATAGACTAAGTGGGACAAGGGCGAACCAGAGATTGGAGATTGCAAGCGATGGGATCGTTGAGGGAAGAAAGGAGAAAAGGAAAAAAGTAATAAAGGTGCGAGTGAAATTTTAGCGCGTTTACAGAGAAAGAGAGCGAGACTTACCATCTTTGAACTGGCGACCATGCTGGCAAGTGCTAGTGACCCGCAGAGTGTCGAAACGCGAAGCTAGCCGATGCTTGCGCGTGCGAAACTCGCGAAAAAGTGCCGAGTCTAGTCGGTTTCTCGGCCGCTCGGGCGTGCGGACGGACGGACGGACGGTCGGTTACTATAGGAGCTACGGCGGTTGTAAGCGCGATCCGAACAATGGTTCCGATTCTTCAAGGGGCAAGAGCAAACGGCTAAGCAGCAGCAGCAGCAGCAGCAGCGGCGGCGGCGTCCCTCGCATCGGGCCTGCGTCGGCCGCCCCTCCACTCGCACTGTCGCTTCGCTCGCGGCGCAGAGACCACGTGATCGGCAGGCAGGCCCGGTACGCCAACAAGTTTCTCCCCCTCCCATACTCTCTCGGAACTAGTCAACGGAAGGAAGCGAAATTTCATAGCCAACGCTGATGCAGTGTCCTGTAGTCGCGCCCAACGCTGCTATACTCTGCCTACGCTTTTCATGCATTTTTCCACGCCCACGCTCTCGATTTTGAACATAAAAAACAGCCATGAGCATCTCGTGCACACGCCTCGAGCGCCACTTTGCGACGGTTAAGCTCATTTATATGGAACCCCTCGTATATTACTTTCTTCTCTATTCGACCTTTCGCTCAAGTTATTTGAAAACGAGTTTACCTTATGAGTCTAAGGCCCACTCGGCTATACCTCAACTCCTGATATGCCCACTCATTGTCAGTATAACGAATCGCCCATTTTTTCTAAACAAGACACATTTTCCTATTAATAAATATTCCTTATAGGCACTCTGTCGGTTACTCGGTGTTGTTATATTCATAAAACACTATGTAAAATTTTAGCAATTCTGCGGAGCTAATTATGAAGCTATTGCAATTTTGACATATTTCTACATTATTAACTGAATAGGGAAGTTGCATGACGTTTTTTCCCGTCGCTACATATATTTTGGATAAGGGCAGTAAGGTAAAAGTACCAGTAACTGGACATGTACGAGTACCTGGCCATTCATATACGTTTTAATTATTATTAAGCTCTAAAAATAAAGTTTGTATATAATTAAAATTTATTTAAATATTTCAATTATAGATACATCTTATACAATTTTTTGTTTGCATTTATCTCTGTAATTGAAATTTTAAAAACTATTATAATTGCCGCGTTTAATCTCGTTGATCGATGTCGTCCATTTTCTTAAAATAGGGTTAAGAGACACGACACAATTGTTAAGATTATAACTGGCGTTATTTAATGTTTCGTGACCCGAACACAATTTTTTTATGTTTATAGGTACATTAAAAATACGTCTGAATTGCAAATATATTGCAAAATAAATATTTATACGTTTAAATTAATGTGTCTAGCTACTGGTACACGATATGACTGTGTGACCAGTACCTGACCGACCGTCCAGGTACTGGGACAAAAGTGATTTTCCCTGCTCCGAAAAGTTGTACGTGTAGCTGGACATTTTTTGTTTAACGACTTTCTTGATTTTTTGGAGCTTTTTGAACCAAAACTCGTAAGTATTTTAATTAAATATATTTAATATACATTTCTATGATATTGTTATGTAAATCAATAGCGAAAAAAGTAATTTTTTTCAAATCCTAACCTCTTAACCTAAAAATGTATGTTCATGAAATTAAAATCTACATGTTTAGTTTCTTTTTCTTTTTTCAGAAATGCTACAATGGGTAGAATGAGTACACGCAAGAATCTGTGGCGAAGGCATTGGCTGCAATTAAAGGAGGGATGGCCGTAAGCTATTAAATGTTCCAGTTCCTTTCAAAAAAGCATTAGCTTGGCCTCAAGAAATCCCTATTAAGAAGAAATAAAATGCTATAAAAATCACTACTGTACTTACCTCAGAAGATTGGCAAGCTCATCACCTGAAAATTCAAAAAGAGAAAGAAGAAAAGCTGATGGAAAAAGAAGAAAGAAAAAGACAGAGAGAAAATGCTAAAATTCAAAAAGAAAACGAAAAGAAAGTAAAGAAAGGTGCAGCCGAAGAAGCGAAAAAAATTAATGTTGAGATTAAAAAATTAATGTTACAAAAGAAAAAAATAAAACAAGAAAAATCTTAAATCAGAGGTCTTTTGAATGTACGAGGGTAGTTCAATAAGTCTTTAGAATGACCAACAGATGGCGCGCGAATCGCTCAAAATCATCTGTTTTCAGTCAGCACCACTCCCGACTAGATATATGGTGCAGTCACAGTCCACATCTTCTGAGTTTACGTGTTTTTATAACCAATTGAAAAAAAAAAATTGCTTGTTAAGAAAAATGGAAAAAAACGAGTTCAGAGCGGTAATTAAACATTTTCATTTAAAGGGTTTAACTCCATATGAGATAAAAAATGAATTGGACTCAGTTCATGGCACATCTGCCCCTGCCTTAGCAACGGTTTATAACTGGGTAAATGAATTTAAGCGTGGTCGTACATCAATAAGTGACGAACCACGTTCAGGAAGGCCCGTAGAAGCAACTACTCCCGAAATCATCAATAAAATCCACGATATGGTGTTGAAGGATAGAAGATTAAAAGTGCGTGAGTTAGCTGAGGCCACAAGGATATCTATAGGTGCAGTTGTTTCAATTCTACATGAAAAATTAGGCATGAAAAAGCTATCGGCAAGATGGGTGCCGCGTTTGCTCTCAGCTGAGAATAAACGCAATAGAGTGGTCGCCTCTGAGGCTCTTTTGGCGCGCATAAGTCGGAATCCTGAGGAATTTTTTCGTCGATTTGTGACTGTGGATGAAACATGGATACACCACTACACTCCTGAGACAAAGGAACAATCCAAACAGTGGATTTCCACAGGCGAACCAGCTCCAAAGAAGGCAAAGACCGCAAAGTCAGCTGGTAAGGTTATGGCTACAGTTTTTGGGATGCACGTGGAATTATACTTATTGACTACTTGGAAAAGGGTAAAACAATTACTGCTGAGTATTATGCATCATTATTAGAGCAGCTGAAAGAAGAAATTAAAAAAAAACGACCACATTTGGCGAGAAAAAAAATTCTCTTTCATCACGACAACGCCCGAGTTCACACATGCTTCGTTTCAATGGCTAAAATTGAAGAACTAAAATTCGAATTGGTCGAACACCCACCGTATTCACCAGATTTAGCCCCCAGTGACTTTTTCTTATTTCCAAACTTGAAAAAATGGCTCGGTGGACAGAGATTTACGGACAACGAAGACGTCATTGCCTCTGTAAGTGCTTATTTTGAGGAACTTCCGAAAACGCACTTTTCTGAAGGATTAAAAAAACTTAAAAAGCGATTGACCAAGTGTATAGAGCTCCAAGGACATTATGTTGAAAAATAAAAAAAAATTTACCCAAAAAAAATTGTTTTTATACTTTATTCTAAAGACTTATTGAACTACCCTCGTATCTATAACCTTATTCACTACTTAATTATAATTCTATTATTTTTACTTTAAAAATTTATAAAATTAACTGTCTTGACAATCATTTATTTCAAATCTTATATTTTAATGTTTAAGCGAGTTAAAATCATTTTTTATTCAGTTGGAATTTGATGGCCAGGTACTAGGACATGCAAATTGGGACACTAGGACAGTCCTGTTTTCCGTGTCCAGGTACTGGTACATAGCAACTTTTCAAAGATTCAGTTATTTCTTTAATAAATCAATATTAAAAATATTTATTTTACTATATATTTGTTAAGTGAAGTCTAATCATTCAATAGAATCCAAAAATAATCATTAAAATATGATTGTCACGCTTTAAATAATCGCTTACTTTACTTCACGCTACTACGCGTCCAGCTACTGGTACTTTTACCTTAAACCGATCTCATAATTTAAAAATTTCTAGAAAGCGTGCCGTTAGTTATTGAGCTGGAGACGTCACGAAAATTTAAGGAGGTTATGTCACCTTCTTGACCTTAAAATACAAGGGTTCTTCGTGTGACTAAACAAATACCCATATATCACTCAAAATTGCAGCAATATCACATGAGTATTATACGCGATATTAAATATTCCTGTGATATATAGCAGTAATATTGCAGTGAAACTGTAGCAACATTTAATGTCTGCGGCGATTTAATCACAGGAATATTACGGATAATATCAGTACAATAATTTTGTAACAAGGCAGTATTTCAGTAATATCATAACAATATTATTATGGGTTTTTAGTTGTTGCAGGAATATTATTATCATTTCACAATAATACTGGATATACTGGGTAATATTTCAGTGACATTGCAGTAATATTATTATTATTTTATCGAGAGTATATATAATTTCGTTTTCATTTTTTTTTGTTTTTATTTCGTCGTAACGCAAGTACCATTATTAATATTAATAATATACATGCAAAAAACGCCTGCCAATAATCGTTCACACGCAGCAACCTCGGGATGACACTCGTGAGAAAACTGACTTTCAAATAATGAGCAATGACAACAATCGGTTTCTCTCAATTTGTTTTTACGTAAACCTTGACTAACTACATTATTAAAAGATTTTTACAGTTATAATCAAGATTTCTAACCAAATAAAACTATAAAATTAAAATGTTATCATTAAACAAATGATGACTGATTTATTGCCATATCGATGTAGTAGAAATATTTCCATAGTAGTTAGTTTGAAATGCATCCAGGAATCTCATTCTGTAATATTGCAGGAATATGACCATAATATCTTAAAGTAATACGTCACATAATAATATACGGAATATTTCGCATATGTTTCTGTATGATGTGTAAGAGTGTAATATAATACAAATATTTCGGCAGTATTACTGTGAGATGCGTTGATAAATATCATTCTGTAAACTTGCAGGAATATTACTATAATATTTTCATGCGATATGTCACATAACAATATTGCAGTAATGTGCTACGTATATTACGATGTGATTTATCACAATGTAATATTGTAGAATTATTGCAGCAATCTTGCGTTGGAATTTATCATCGCACAGTGTTACAAGAATATCACTGTAATATCACTGTAATATTACAATGTGATATATCGCAATGTAATATTACAGAAAGATTGCTGCAATACTGCAATATTGAAAATCATACTGGAACATCACAGAAATGTAATTGCAATATAACAACTTATCCGCAATATCACAGCAACGTTGAAATATTTCTACGACATTCCTGCAATATTGGGTGCTATGTGGGTATTTCATCGAAATTCCGCTATTGTAAAATTAGATCTCGTCAACTAGAGACAGAGTTGACAAAATGGTGGAGAATTTTGTTATTTTCACACGATTTTTATTCTGAAAGTCTCATTTCAGTTTTGTTCCTTGATCAATTTCCGGGGACTTACCGATATAAAACTTGAAAAATAATCAAAACCAGAAATGTTACATTCAATTGTTTATAAGCGTGTATATATGTTAGCATAATTGAATTTCTAATCATTATAACTGAACGAATCATAGTAAAAAACCTTTGTATTTTAAGGTCTATAAGATGGCAGACCTCCTAAGAAGACTTCAGCGGTCGGTAGCGTAACAAGCGAGGGTCGCCTGAGGGATTTCATTTTACTTATTTTAGATCTAAACTAACTTATTGAAATTTCATTCTAAAGCATTGTGAACGTTTATAAACTTCTGAACGTTTATAACAAAAAATGATTACCTACGTGAATTTGTAAAGAAAACGTTAGCTCGTTGACTTAGCCCTTATACAAGGAGAGTACCTCATCTCCGAGTCACGAATTTTTTTGAGGCTTTGGTCGATGTCTTTTGGTACCTAGACACGAAGACTGACTGGTTAAAGCGACTGACGCTGCTCAAATCCAAATATACAGCTAAAAATATTAGTATTGCGCATATAACTTTTCGACTGAATTCAGATAGTCACAAAGAGTTATCAAAAAATTCCAAGAAGTTATACAAATTTATAAAGAGTTACAATAAGTACAAAACGTTGCAGAATTACGATATGGCAAATGTAATTAAAGTTTATAATGGATAATCAGGAAAAGGGGGTATCAAAGTCAATTTTTATCCTCCCTACTTTACTAACCTGAGAATTCTAAAATATTGGCTATTATTTAAAAATAAACAGATTTATGAAAAACTAGATCATTGCTCTTCGTTTTGTAATTATCTACTACTATGCAAAGTTTAAGTAAAAACTTTACGGTTTGTGTCAATGACATTTGAACGAAATTTGGTAATAAAACAGAGATCTACGAAAGGTGATCCAAAATTTCGTTCAAATGCAATTTATATA
This sequence comes from Gastracanthus pulcherrimus, assembly GCA_949152435.1. Classification (NCBI taxonomy): domain Eukaryota; kingdom Metazoa; phylum Arthropoda; class Insecta; order Hymenoptera; family Pteromalidae; genus Gastracanthus; species Gastracanthus pulcherrimus. Next base: position 57,354,548 of record OX424576.1, read on the forward strand.
TGCAATGATATTTTTACTTTAACTTAACACAGATGTAGAACGATACAGAAGAAAGGTCAATGATGTTTTGGTTTTTCATAATTCGGTTTATTTATTAATTATAGTAATCAGTTATTCAAATCTCAGTTAAAGATTTGAGCTTAGGGATTTCGACGGAAAATTTGAATGGCTTGACACCCCGTTGCTCCGTTGCGTAGTCTTGTATTTACGCGGGGCCCCATGGAGGCACAGAATTCTTTTTGCTTTCACCAACACAATATCAATAAAAATGATTTAGTATTAATTGTCATACTTATTGACCTAAATATATGTTATAATATATGAAAAATAATAACAGTAAACATATATATATATATATATTTCAGATTTTATTATATATATTTAGATCAATAAGTATAACAATTAATACATTCATTTTAGTTATTAATTAATTATTTTTTATATTTGACTGGTAACCGGGGTCTTTTATTTAAATAATCGAAATATTCAATTAAAAAAGTACAATCTCCTGGTCGTTTTATAAAGAAATAATGCTTTAACAGGCGTAAATGCTACTTTGTCATAAGAGTCCATGCTAAAATTTCTAATTTAAAAACAAATTTCTATTCAGTTCACCTAGCAACTCCACCAAATCAAAGTACCGATAGAATGCTTCAAACGCACACTTTCAGTGTGATTTAATTTATTTTTTGTTCATAATGGAAGAAAAACAAAAATTGTTTTTGTGTAGTATTGGAATTGTTTATCAAGTATTAACATTTTAAGTCTCGGTGAGTCCTCCAAGACACATACATTTTTTTCTTTTTTTTTTAATTTCATGTGATAAACTTGAAATTTTATAAAATAATAAATACGTACATTAGATCAAAGTTGACCATTTCCGACATCGTAATGGAGGATTAACATAAGGTGCATTTTCATGGATCGTCAAATTTTTGCGACAACTTGACCACGTGATATTTTTACGTCCACTTTCGCATTTTTCATGTTAAAATTGTTTAATTTCAATAAACAATCGAACTGTCATGCATACCATTGAAAAAGTTATCTAAATACAAAGTTTTAAAAAGTATTGAGAATGTATTTAAAATAAATAAAATATTACTTTTTAGGAAGATCATACATGTATAACAGTGAAATAATATATTAAAAATATAATAAAATTAATGTAAACATAGGGATTCCCCCATAAAATATGCCATGTGGTCGAGTTAACGCGGAAAATTTGACGCATCATGAAGTTGCACCTATAGAGAAGCTGAGAAAACAAAAAAAAATTTTTAAATTTATATTATATATCCGAATCCGAAGGCTCAACAATGATCACTGAATTTATTCATACACTTTTTGACAATTACTTATATGCTTGGGACATGGAAGGTTAATAAAAATGGAACTTAGTAACATTTTATACCTATGTTTAAGTCTATACCTATAAAGAACTTTTAGATATTTGAAAAATTCCAAATAATACTGGAAAACGTTTAATGAATTTAAGCAAACGTATTACATTTAATTCTGAATTTTAAGAATTATATCCAAGAAACAAGCATAGTAAGATCAAAATTTCCAGTCTCTGGAAAAGTTGTGAAATCACTATAAAAAATACCTTTCCAAAAAGTAAAATTTTGGCAAGTATATGTTTCCTTATTAGCCACAATATAAATTAAAAGAAATATATTATTACCAAAATAAGTCGTTCAATTATGAATTTCATGAATAAGCTCGAATTAAAATAGTAAAATAAAACTAATATTCTATTTAAAAAACATTATAGTTTAAAATATTTCTATTTTTTACTAATTCCGATAATCTCAAATGAACGCTAAAGAAATTAATGAAATGGATTAATAAATTGTCAAGTATTGTATTTTTATTTGTAAATCAATTTCCTTAATTTATTAATTAGAATGAAGTATATAAATTAATAATACTTTTCAAATTTAATTTTGTCAGACATTAAATTTGACATAAATAAATGTTGATAAGAAATAGGTCGTACAGTAGAACCTCGATCGAACACTGATCTATAATAGTTTCGCTACATTACACTTGCGTTATATGTAGTGCACATATGGTAATTCATTTCTCTTGTTACTCGTAACTAGATAAGTTAACTGATATTTTCTGCAATCAAGCAGATATAATATTAGGAACACAGAGTTTATACCTTATTTACGACTCTGACATGCTGCCGTCGTTAAGGAGATGCCGGATACCGACATTGCAGTTTTTCGTTTTATGCAATGAATAAATTAAATTTTCAAATTTCGCGAATATACGCACAATCTGTTTATCACTAAGAATGTGCGTACGATTGTAAAATTTTATTAATGTAAATTTGGCTACGTAAAACGAAAAATTGATAATGTTGGTAACTGGATATAAGGTATAGGACTCCGCTCTCCCCTTAACTGCTACGAAGCTTAGGTGACTCAAGCAGTATTCGAGGTTATTTAGCCGAACTCGAACAGTGTTCGAGGTTTAACTGTAGTTCAACATAAAATATAGTGTATTGACGACCTTTTTCATTTCGACATATAACTATGAACATACTTGACAGACCCGTCGTCAAGAAGCTTACGGTGTTTGTAGAATAGAAGGTAATATTTCTAAGTAAAACAACTCATTTATTTATGTCAAATTTAATGTCTGGCAATATTAAATTTCAAAAGTATTATTAATCAGTATACTTTATACTAATTAATAAAATAAGGAAATTGATTTACAAATAAAAATACAATACTTGACAATTTATTAATCCATTTCATTAATCTCTTTAGCGTTCATTTGAGATTATCGGAAATAGTAAAAAAATAGAAATATTTTAAACTATAATGTTTTTTAAATAGAATATTAGTTTTATTTTACTATTTTAATTCGAACTTATTCATGAAATTCATAATAGGGAAGAGACATGATTTTTTATTTTATTTTTTAAATAATCTTTAGTTAAAACTACGCACAAAATATAAATATCAAAATTTTTAAGTCTATATTTACTGCGTAAGAATTTTTCAAAAAAACAAAATTCTGTATTAGAATTCAAACGCCATAAAGAAACCGCGTGACTAGAACCCATACCTAATTTTTCAATTTAAATACCAAAACTATATTTGTTTATAAGCTTACAAAATCAAATATACCCGCTTCGATATTGTTGGTTATGTTGACCCATGGTGCGCGGTCATCTTTAGTCTTATTAGACAATCGCAGGATAGTTCGATATTCAAATTCTTAGAAAATTTATAAACTTTTAATTAATATTTACAAATTCAAGAGACATCTAATCGATTAAAAAATGATGTCTAATGAATCAATACATATTTATTTATTATGGAATAAATGATCAGCTGTTTTTTATATCATGTCTTCCCTATTGAACGACTTATTTTGGTAATAACATGTTTCTTTTAATTTATAATGTGGGTAATAATGAAACTTATACTTGCCAACATTTTACGTTTTGGAAAGGTATTTTTTATAGATAGATATACTAGCAATGTGAAGAAAACACGTTGTATCTCAGGATAAAGGAAGCGTTAGTTGCCCTATTCTGTCAAAGTCAAAACGTGCAAAAAAACTTCTCACAATGCCTCATGAAAATTCGTGATCCGGAGGTAAGATTATCTCCTTGTTAGTACACATGCACCGAAGCACGTTTTCAATGATGATCTTCAATACCTTTTCTATTTGGTTGTTAATACATAAATTTGATAACGTCATTAGATTCCCCGTGAAAAAATGTTTAATAAATTTGTTTCAAAACTCATTTTTTATAATTTACTTAGAGGCGACAAACGGCTCATGCCCGTAAGGTTACATGGTAAAAGTGACTTATTTAAGGGAAAATCCTGGTGAATTTTGAACCTAATGATATTAATATGACTGGAGGGTGAGAATTTTTTCTGTAACATAATTTTTTATGATAAACTATATAGTGTGGTCAACAAAATTAAAAAAAAATCCTCAAAATAGGCGATTACCCTACATTTTTGTTATGCAAACGGTAATATATATGTGTATAATTATAAAATTTATAAAATCTGTAGTCGAATTAGTAATCAGCGACCAAAAAAATGTTTTTAATTCATACATTTCTTGCTTAGAAAGCGAGTTTGTATTTTATTCATTGCCGCAAGATATGGAAAAAAATCATCTTCTGTACGCCGTTTTGGTCCGCCATATTGTTTCTTTATTAAATTTTATTAACAGAAATACAGAACATAATCAGCAATATCTTTTTTGGATTTGATTTTTAAGTTATTTGTATTACGGTATCTAAAAGAGCGACCCTCGAAAACATAAGGATTGCTGCTTACGGAATTTTTCGGTCCCGATTACTTAATATAAAACAGCCTTGAAAGCAAATTTGAAATCAGATTTCAGACATAAACACAATTCAAGATAGCGGACGAAATATGGTGGACTAAATATTTTTATAAACGAGCAATTCAGGTACAAAGAAGCACTTTGAAACGATTTCTCAGTCCTTCTAAATTTCTAAAATTTTGTTGTCATTATCTATCATAAGTTTTAACAAACCCACATATGGATTTACAAATATGTTGTATATGATAAAAATAAAAATTCAGAAAGACTCAAAAAATGTTTCAAAGTGCTTTGATTAACATGAATTGCTCTTTTATAAAAAAATTGAGTGCGCCACATTGCGTCCGCCATTTTGAATTGTGTGTTGGAAGTATTGGAGAATATTATGCAAAAATGTATGTTGTTCTTTAAAGGGCTTGCGTAGCTCAGTTGGTTAAGGGAGTATGGGACCAACCGTGTAGTCAATACACGAACGCCCTCGTGCTTGATTAGTACAGTAGTTGACGTGGCAACGCTGTACGATACTTTAAAAGCGCGCTATTTGAATTTAAAAATAATATGTATACCATTTTAATTTTTAGTACAAATACCTAATTATTAATTTTTCTAGTAATAAAATTTATTTGTATAATAAATATTATTATAAGAACAGTAAAAATACTTAATTTAGTATGAACTTGATTGAGATAAAGGATTTAAAAGCGTATTAAAATCAAATTCAATTATATTTAACAAAATGAAAAATTAAATTACAATTTTCTTCAATGTCTGTTTCCTGCCGGAAAGGAACTCAGGCTGCGCATTGGTTCTGGCGAAGGGTTTCTCCTACGGGTTTTTCCTCACAGGTTATCGGCATAGGTAGAAATCTGGCATGTCGGTAACTTGGGCGAAAGCGGGATCGATGTGGAGTAAATAAAGTGGGGTGTTAGAATCAAATACCTCCACACATAGGTGGTGGAGGTATCCTGTAAAAACCCGAAAGGGTTGTTGCGTCGTAAGATTTAACGACGCCATTTCTTAGCGCCATATTTAAATAAAAGAATATTCAGTCATAGGCATTTCAAGTATTATTGAGTAAATTGTAAAGATAGAAACAATACAAGAATGTCGAACGGCGAAGAAGCTATAGAATATAGAACGTCATAAACTCAAATTCCCTGCTAGGCTAGAACAAAGGTCCCTTTTACAGTTTTGCTGTTTCGGCGCTCGAATGTTTTACGTGTGTTCAGTCAGAGCTGTAAGTTGAGCCTATAGAGTATAAGAAGGGTGTGTGTGTGTGGGAGAGAGTGAGAGAGAGAGAGAGAGAGCTGAGAGACAGCTGAGAGAGAGAGAGAGAGAGAGGGAGAGAGACAGAGAGAGCTGAGAGAGAGAGAGAGAGCTGAGAGACATCTGAGAGAGAGAGAGCTGAGAGCTGAGAGAGAGAGAGAGTAGAGAGAGAGACCGATTCCTTTCCGACTTTCCCCTTTCAGAAGGGCAGAGCCTGCGATCGAAGAGATAACGTCAGAACGATTTTGTACTCTGTAGAGGCAATTTAGAGTGTTAAAATATTTTATTTCAAGCACACACTTTTAATGCGGACGTGAGTTTACACGTTGATCTCAAGTCCGGTAACGCAGAGAGGCAGTGTATTTATTTATTAAAGATCAGATTATTTAAAAATCGTGCGACTCAGAATTGAACGTTTCAAAGTAAACGTTCTTCAGACGAAACGAACAAACTTATATATTTGTGTATAATTATTGGTCGTATAAAGCGCGAATATAGTTTTACAACAGGTTATACAGGTTGGAAAAAAAAAGATTTAAAAAAAAAGAAAAAAAACTTTTTATAAGTTGTTCTTTAGACTTATATTATAGAATTTTTTTAAACCCCAATTGCCAAATAAATTTTTGAAGAAAAGTTATTTGAAAGTTACCATGTTTTGCATTTTTTATATGAAATAGCTGGAAATCGCTCAATTCCGAACACTAATATTAACATTACTTTTCACAAACGCTGCAGGCGAAAAAAGAAGCAGAGGATATTAAAGTTCAAAATTCGCACTTTCTAATGACCCAACGAAAATTATTGTAAGCTGAACTAATTAAAAAGATATCTGTTGTAAAAAGAACGAAAATGCCGAAAGTGCTTACTTATCTAACCTCAAAACGTAACCACGTGAGTCATACTAACATGAAAATATTATTTATGAGACGAAAGACATCTAATATTTCTTATTGCAGCAATTACGAAATATCGTAAAAATTATAAATTTATTTAATAAACATTTTTTCCATACACTGAACAACATTTTCGTTAACCTTTTTAAAACATACTTGTTTGACTTCGGTGTCCGAACAGAACCACCCGCGGGAAAAAATGACTTATATATAACCACACTAGTGGAAAAAATGTTTTCTGCCAAAGTATGCCCAAGTTTGCTTGGGTGCGTTAAAATATACTAGAGCTTGCCAGAATTTGCCAAAGTTTGTCAGAGTACGTCTGAAATGTCTTCCAATTGGCCGTTTAGGCACATGTATGGCAAATTTTGGATCCCTTTTGGCAAACTTTGGAAAATTTTGGAAACTTTAGCACGTCCGATTTTTACATTGAAAGTGCACTTTTTCCGATAAATTAAGGCATAAGTTAAAAATACTAAAATAATTTAGGATATGTGCCTATATCGAGGCCTTTATAGGTGGTAACATCCGGACGATAATACCAAAACTCAGGGACTAAGCTTAAAAATCCAAAATTTTAAAAAATTAGTTTATTGCAAAGTTTTAAAAATAAAAATTAGAAGCTTTAGTCTCCGAGTTTTGGAGTTATCATCCGGATGCTACCACCGATAAAGGTTCATTTCCTTTAATATTTTAGTGCTTTTAAAAATTTTAAATTATAGAACGTAAACAATTTCACATCTAGAAAAATTCCTGCAGAAATATATTTTAAGGTGAAATGTCTAAGTTTGCCAAAATTTTGCCAAAGTTTGCTAAAAGTGTGCCAAAATTTGACATATGTGTACCAAAACGGCCAATTGGAAGACATTTCGCGTACTCTGGCAAACTTTTGGCAAACTTTTTTTATATTAAAACCATTTTCACTAGGGCACATATAGTTATATATAAAATTCATATATGATTATATATAATCATATATAATCGTATATGATTTTGTATGATTGTATATGATTATATATCGATTTTGACCTTATATAAATATATATAGTCATATAGAACTATATATGCTCATATATAACCATATATAAGCATATATAAGTCTAATGACAATTAGCTTGTATAGCGTTATATATAGTTATATATATATGGCCATATATAGCCATATATAATTGTGTATATTCATATACAGTTATATCTAACCTATCATATACTCATATATATAGCTATATATGAGTATATAAAATCATATTTGTATAATGATATATAAACCTCTTACTCCCTGTAATAATTTTCAAAAATTTTCTAATTCCCATTTACATATAATTCAGTTGTTGCATGATTTTTTCTTATTCCATGTTCAAATAGTTTATGCTAAAATAATTAGGTCGTATTTTTATTTTTGCAATTTAACGAAAGTTGAAGTAATTACAGACATTTGAAATTTGCGTGACGTCACGATGTTATAGTTTCATGCCATCACGTAGCATTAGGGTATATCTATATATATCGAAAATTTGGAAACATTAAATGTCTGTAACTTTCAAATTTTTCATTTTTATGATAAAAGAAAAAATACGACCTACTTATTTTTTGCTATTCTGCCTATTTCATGTGAAAAATCAACTTTTTATTTTTATGCAACATCCTAATTATATATATCTACATACAATTGTATATACACGCTAAACCCGTTAGCGTGAAATAAATCACTCTGATTAGAGTGGTCTCTTCGGTCTAAAAATAGAGTGGAATGTTTCACTCTTAAGTAGAGTGGAATATCACTCTATTTTAGAGTGAATACTTTCCCGATGGACATTAACAAAAAGCTAACCTACTTTTTACTTTTTAAGTGTATAATATTGCAAGCGTGATATTAGATACACTTTTCCAGTAATAATAGGTTTACCAAAATACACAAAATAAAGTCGCAGTAGTTTATATGAACAAAATTAATTCTTCTGCATGTTTCATTATATAAATATTTTAAAGTGTTTTTACGTTCCAACAAGAACTTTCAAAGCATTCTAAACTATAATAATAGTAACTTAAAGTATCTTCAAATTAAATAATACAATTAAAACAAACTTTCAGAGCATTATTTTTTTTATTTTTTTTTCAATTTTCGTTTTTTGCAATTTTTATATAGTTTTCTCAGTATATGACTAAGAATGGTAGTTAAAAACTTGTAAGATTACAGTTTTAGGAGGAGAATTTTACTAGGGGAGTATTAAACGTAATGGTATCAACCTAACTTCAAAATATCGTAAAAACACAGTTTTCTTTGCAAATTTCGTGGTTACAGTATATATTTTCTTGTATTCTGTGTTGTAATGATGGTTTCTGCATTATAGAATGTTACTAGATAACTGCTTATTGTAACAGTATCAACCTAACCTAAAAATATTGCTAAACACTTATTTGGAAATTTCGAGGTCAAAATTACGTAGTCAAAATATGTAGGTATTTTTTATATTTTCTGGGTTTATAATTAATATTTCTGCATCAAAGAATGTTACTAGACGAGAACCAACCGTAATAGTGTCAACCTAACCTCAAAATATCACTAAAACACTTATTTTTGTTTCAAATTTCATGATCAAAATATTATTTTTTTTTTATTTTTCGTTTTGTAACTATTGTTTTTGCATGATTGAATGTTACTAGATGAGTTCTAATGGTAACAGTATGTATATAATCTCAACATATTTTTTTGATAATAGTTTTTCTTTATACGAACCATACAGGTTTTAAATCTATCAAGTCTGTATATTTTCAATGGAATACATAGAATCAAATGTTGAATATTTGTAATTTAGGTGCTGATTCAAAAAAGTGTTAACTTGAATTGGCAAAGGGTGATACAAAAACATGTATCAAAAAATTACTTAATAGCTTATAGTTAAGTTTTTTTTAAACATAACCTATAACAGGTAATTGCTGTTATAATTCTTCTTATTTATAGCTTTATCAGTAAGCAATACCTATGTTGTATGACGTGTTGCGGTTCATGCACATACGAATCGTTCACATTTTAATTGTCCACAATTTAGTATTGGTCAAATTATATATAGATAGTTAACCAATGCTAAATTGTGGACAATTAAAATGTTGACGATTCTTATATGCATGAACCGCAACACGTCTGATATATTTTCCATACTTTACCAAAAATGTAATAAGCTGTTAAATGTACAGTACGTAGATTGCTATGAATATTTGTAAAAACTATAATGTATAATGTCTAACCCACATAACACCCAATATTACAGGAATGTCGGAAAAATATATAAACGTTGCTGTGATATTGCTGATCAGTTGATATATTGCAGCTACATTTATGTGATATTCCAGTACGATTTTCAAGATTGCAGTATTGCAGCAATCTTTCTATAATATTACATTACGATATATCACATTGTAATATTGCAGTGATATTTTTGTAACACTGCGCAATGATAAATTCCTACCCTAGATTGCTGCAACAATTCTACAATATTACATTGTGATAAAGCACATCGTAATATATATGTAGTACATTACTGCAATATTGTTATGTGACATACCACATTGCAATATTACATCAATATTATTACAAGTTTACAGGATGACATTTCTCGAGGCATGTCACATTAATATTGCCTAAATATTTCTAGAATATTTCACTGTGACAAAACACATTGAAATATACCCGAAATATCCTGTAATATTATTATGTGACATATCCCATGAAAATATTATAGTAATATTCCTGCAAGTACACAGAATGATATTTCTCAATGCATCTCACATTACTACTGACAAAATATATGTATAATATTACACATCACCAGAGGCGGCACTACGGGTTTCACCGAGGTCGGGAATCTATGGGTAGGGGGGGGGGGGGGTTGACTTCTGGAGAAATTTCTATAAAAGTGCATAAACCTGTAAACTATAAATTCTGCTAACTCAAGAATAGAACATTTTAATTAAAAAGAAATGTTGAAATAAAAATCATAAACTTTACATTCTACTGACCCAAAAACAACAATTTTTATTGTATACATGAGGTTTGCAGTTTATAATTTCATTATTTAAAACTTTTCTTTTCAATGTAAATATAAGTTGTTCCTGGATTATTAGAATTTATGCTTAATATACTATTTAAACATTATTTAATTAGAAATCAACGTCTTTGAAGTACACAGATAGATTTAGGGTTTCCGGTTTAATTATTTGAACTTATTTGTTTAGTGAAAGTTGTTCTTGGGTTAGTGGAATTAACTTATTGTTTTCCTTGGGTAAAAAATTATCTTTTTATGATTCTGCGGTCTGGATTTCCATACCTACTCATGAGTGAGGTCTGATTTTTCCAGACCCTCCAGACGGGTAGTGCCGCCCCTGCACATCACACTGAATCATATGCGAAATATTCTGTAATATTATTATGTGATGTAATACTTTAAGATATTACAGACATATTCCTGCAAGATTACAGAATTACATTCCTGGATGCATTTCAAACTAATACTGTGGAAATATTTCTACTATATCATATGGCAATAAATCAGTCATCGTTTGTTTAACGATAACATTTTAATTTTATCGTTTTATTTTGCAAAAAATCTTGACTGTAACTGTAAAAACGTTTTATTAATGTAGTTAGTCAAGGTTTACGTTAAATTAAATCGAGGGAAACTGATTATTGTCATTGTACATTAATTGAGAGTCAATTTTCTCAAGATTACTTCTAGATGGCACTTTAGCGGCTTCTCGCATGTGCTAAGATTTATCTTTAGTTACTATATAAGGACGGTTCAAACATTACGACAATGTGTGTCATCCCGAAGCTGCTGCGTATGAATGATTATTGAAAGGTGTTTATTACATGTATATTTCTAATATTAATAATAGTACTAGTGTTACGGCGAAATAAAAATAATAAAAATATGAAAGGGAAATTATATATAGGTACTTTCAATAAAATAATAATAATATTGCTTGGAATGTCACTGTATTATTACCCAGTATTTCCATTCATTATTGTGAAATGGTAATAATATTCATGCAATATCACGGAAATATTTCCCGTTCTCACCGCGACAACTAAAAACCGATAATAATATTGTTGTGATGTTACTGAAATGTTGCCTGATTGTCATAATCCCTTACAACATTGCGTGATTGGTAGAATTTAATATGCAAAAAAATGTTTGAAAAACGTTAAACATGTATTTTAATTTGTTGACATGAAAAATAGCTTTTTTCAAAATCTGTGAAGGGACATTTTTACTCTACACTGAGCACACACCTTTTACGCGATGACTTTTTAGCGTTTAAAATTTTGAATCAAAACAATGGCAGATAACAATATTCAAATATCCAAACATATTAGTCATAGGTAAAGGAACGTGTCACTTATAACTACAAAATGACGGATGTTTGAATTGGTGTTCTGATCTGGTAGAAACTCTTTTTTGGTGTCTAATATTCTATTTAAAACTAAAAATAATACCAATAATATACTTTTAATATCAATTATATACCTACTTATAGTTATTTATACTTAAAATAATATATTAGGAAACAAACAAATTTCATTTTCAAAAATTTATTTATATTTTCATTTTTTCACATCTTAGTTTTGTAGCGTTTTATAAAAATGAATAACGCTAAAAGATCATCATTCCTTATGACTATATAAGTATGAAAAGTCATGCAAAGTAAGTGTGCAGGCCCGATCTCTCCCTAATGAAAAAACCTGCATGTTAACATGTATGTAAACCTGCATATAAACCTGTAGACATACTTGCATGTTAGGCTGCAAAGTGACGCGCATGGAAACGTGTATGCAGGTCTGCATATCCAGAGGTACAGAAACCTGCAGGAAATTCGCAGCATATCTACATGCGATCCTGCATGCGATCCTGTAAGCGAAAATGCGTGCTTATGTGCATGCAAGTCAAGCTGCATGTAAAAAGCTGTAATATAAAAGTAAGAAGAAAACTTTTATAAACACATACGGCAACATATTGTACCTACTTAGTTGTTAAACAGAAAGAATAGGAAACATTTTATTTTAACTGAAGTGAACTTCTTAATAGATTGTCACTCTTACTATAAGTGAATAAATTTTCCTCTGATAAAATAAATTATAACACGATACCTTGAGTAATGAATAAGAGAGAAACTTCGCTTTAAACTCCGTTGTGCCGAGACTGATGCTAGTTGAACTTGCATCTCGCCTACGTACATTGTAGAATCTGATGTACAAATAAGCAAGACTACTCAGACTTATTACAAATCTTAAGTCAGTCACGAATTTCTCATCTGAAAAATGAAACAAAAATACACAATGGACACATTCTAAAATCTTAAAGTTTTATTTAGATTTACTTAGATCATCCGCATATTTTTAATAATATTTTTTAGAAAGCTTAAAGAAGATACTTTATAATTAGTTACTTATCTATACACATTATTATTTATATATGGGTTTTTTCCTGATAGATTAACCACTTTTAATGACTCTTCTTATTTTGGAAGAAAATTTTTGTAAACATGTCAATGAAAGAAATTGGAGCGACGTAAAACTATTTGTATGTTGTCGTGAAGCTATCAATATTGGTTAGTTACCGTCAAACAATTCTTTGACAACAGTCAAGTTCACGTCGATCTAAATTGTTTCATTGACATGTTTACACAAATTTTCATCTAAAACAAGAAGAGACATTAACAATGGTTGATCTATCAGGAAAAAATCCATCTACTCATAAACATGTGTACAGACAAGTAACGAATTTTAAAACATATTTTCTAAGATTTCTAAGAAATATTATTAAAAATATACGGATAATTTAAGTTAACCTAAAACCTTAAGATTTTAAAATGTGTCCTTTGTATTTTCTCGTTTCCTTTTTCAGATGAGAAATTCGTGAATGACTTGAGATTTGTAATAAGTCTGAGTAGTCTTGCTTATTTGTACGTCAGATTCTACAATGCATGTAGGCGAGATGCAAGTTGAACTACGAGCCTCAAAGCAACGGAGTTTACAGCGAAGTTTCTCGGCCTGTCTAATCTTATATTATAGAATCAGCTTCTGGATCAGTCTCTTATCGTTGTTTTAGCAGCATAGCAAGTCCGGGACTTTTTGAATTATTCATTACTTAAGGTACACGTATCGTGTTATAATCTATTTTATCAGAAGAAAATTTATTCACTTACAGTAAAAGTGAAAATCTATTAAGAAATTCACTTCGGTAAAAATAAAATGTTTCCTCTTTTTTCTGTTTAACAACTAAGTAGGTTTTTACTTTTATATTACAGCTTTTTTACATGCAGCTTGACTTGCATGTTTATATGCCGGATCGCATACAAAATTGCATGCACATAAGCATGCATGTTCGTGTACAAGATAGAATGCAGGTTCGCATGCAGGATCGCATGCAGGGTCGCATGCAGGATCGCATGTAGAAGCGCATGCAGGTTCACATGCTGGGTCACATGCAGGATTACATGCAGATATTCTGCGAATTTCCTGCAGGTTTCCGTACAGTTGGATATGCAGACCTGCATACACGTTGCCATGCAGGTCACTATGCAGCCTAACATGCAAGTATGTCTACAGGTTTATATACAGGTGTACATGCAGGTTTACATGCATGCGTACACGCATGATTATGTGCATATTTGCAGGTATTTTCGTAAGGGTTGCCACCGAAAAATCCGGAGACATTTTTTTACAGGGATTTTACTGGGAAACAGACATAAATATAAAGTAGAAACAGAGAAAATGGACGTACAGTCCCATAAAAAAGTGCTAAATATAGGCGTTAGAACATTGGAGAATAACTTTATACAGTTGTTCAACCTTATTAATGTAAAATATTATTGCTTATGGCCAATTATAGCTTCCATATGTGTCTCTTAAACACTTGATTGAGATTTTACGACGAATACGAAACAATCTTAAGCCCTTTTTGAATGTTGTACCAATGTACCATGCTACATTGACTGGCAATTAAAAGTTTTAGACCTTTTTTGAAGGTGGTGTTAAACCCACCCGTGACAAATAAAAGGGCCCACATTCTTCATTTAGTTTTTAATTTTTAGTAAATATCTCTTTGAAACGTTGTTGTTGAGATTGAAAACAAAATGAAAAAAGTGGTTTCCCGGATTTGTCGACAACGCGAGGGCTTAGCGTCACCATAAGTAGTTTTTGGGCGATTCTGAAAAAAAATTTAATAATTATAATAATTGTAAGATCAGACTGGCAGGCCGAAATAAATGGTTTCTTCAAAAATAAAAGTTCTGTGGAATGGAACATATACCTCTTATTGGGAGTTTAAATTTGCAATGCGAGACTATAGCGGATTCTGGACGAACTAATAAACATGTCTGCCGTGGAAGCAGCTTCTCTATAAGATTGACACGGGAGACATTTTTAATAATTGAAATACAAGTTTAACATGTCACAAAAAAACTTGTTGCTACCATCCGCTATACTATACCTTCATATAGTATATACAATAGGTTTTTTGTCACGTATAAAACTTGTAAATCAATTTATAAATATTCTCTCCATGTAAACCTTATGAGAAACTGCCCCCGCGGCGGCCATGTTTTTCGCTGTTTTCTTATGAGGAACAGCAGCGCCCCTGTAGGCGCGGTGAAAGTTTTCTTTGCCAATAATGTAAAGTACAGGAACCGTGCGGGCCTAAGGTAGTTGACCCAGATCTCAATAGCTCAGTAACAGACTCAACTTATTTCGCTATAAAAAATGCTTTAATTTTAAAAATATTGAAATTTTTTGTTTTTAATCAACTATTAATTAATATACTTATTTAACAAATAATTCGAAAAAAACGAAATTTTAGCGTAATATTTACTTTCAAATTCAATAAACCATAAAAATCTGAGGAAGCAATTGTCGATAACCATTTTACGAGGCGGAGCAATTGTCGATAACCATTTTACGAGGCGGAGCAATTCTCGATAAGTACCAAAGACCCAGTTCTCGATATACCAACAAGCCCATTATGGAGGTTATAGAACACGGTTCTAAGTTATGTAAAAACTTGATTGAATAACATACACATTTTGATTATTATAATTACATAATTATTAATTAAAAGTAGTAAAATTTATTTGTATTTTGTGTATATTATCTGACTATCGACAACTGGGTACGTACGCGTAACTAAGATGGAGTTATTGACTTGTAAGTAAATAAATCAAAATTTAATTTTTTGATTTCGCTTATTTTGTTGAATTTAAAGCTAATCTTGGCTTTATAGTTTTCTAAAACATTCAATTTATTACAAAAATATCACTTTAAAGTTTACTTTTTGTTACGGTTGTGGTTAAGGAAACGTCGAGAAACGCATGAATTTTTATTTAACAAGTAGCACTAACTGAAATTTTATAATTCAAAATATTTGTTCAGTCATATATTCTTAATATAAGAATAATTTTTTCGTACCAAAAAATTTTTCAAAATATATCTAAAATCGTATTATTCCTTGAAGTTATCGACAACTGGGTACCTATCAAGAACCAGGTCCACTACCTTATACATGCTCGAGCTTTATAATATTTGTAGTTTCCTGGAATATCGACTTGAGACTTCTTTTTTAATTGAGTTTACATAAAATGCTATGTTTCACTAGGCCACTATTATATAAAAAAAATAGTAAGAGACTCCAAAACATCAATAACAATATGAGAGTTGTTTTCGCTAAATGTTCAAATATCAGCAAACTATTTAATGCTGCTTAAATATTCGTTATTAGTCAATTATAGCATTCCCATAGACTAAATAATGATGGTACTAGCAGAAAAACAAGTTAATACCATTTTCATGTGCACCTAGAAAACTCATAACCATTTCGGAGCCGGTCATCACAAGCGTAAAATATGATAAAGTAATTTTATCCTATTCTGTTTATAATTAGTACATATACCTATTTATGTTAATTTTAACATTCACTCATGGATGGAATAGAATTTCTTCTCGAAGTAACGAAATATGAAAATTTATTGTTAAGAACAAAAAATACGATATAGAAATCTACTTTTTATTGCAAAATCCTATTAAGACCACATTTTCGTCCATACTGTTGCTAATTTTCTCAAATAAAAAGCAAGCTTTTTCTCAGCTTGACACACGTCAACAGCCAGAGATACAGAATTATAACTGAGCGAGTTATACAAAAAAAATGTATAAAATAAGAGCATGACAGTATTAAACTTTTCGAAATTTCGAGAAAAATTACTATTATTGAAACTTTTTTGCGCTTTATCGGCGTTGCTGAAATTGTGAAAATAATAAAATTAGTTACTTGTAGTTTTAGCATCAGGTGCTACCGTGCCCCTTGTGATACACGTGTACAAAAGAAAAAGTTAAATTTAAATTCGATTAGAAAATATTTCAAATTGTTGAAGAAATAAAAAATATGTTTAACATTTAAAACAGCTGATAATTAATATTTCGGAAAAATAAATTTTATTGACAAAATAGGACTCACCAATTTCGGCATCTTGCTGGCTGTATTGTCCCTGGTGAAAATAGAAACAGATCTGAAAAATAAAAGCACTTGTTGATCCTTAAACTATACTTAATAGTTTTTAATTTAACAGTAGGCTAGTAATTGCAATAGACAATTTAGGTCATGTCTATGTGAGAGTCATGTAAATCAATCAGCTAGAAATGAGTGAGTAATAATAAATGTACGAAAGTAGATACAAAGTGTCATGTGGAATCTGGATAGAGTGAAATTTCTAGCGGCTCTCGGGAGTAGATAGGCAGGTAGGGTAGGGTAGGGTAGGATAGGGTAGGGTAGGGTAGGTTAGGGTAGGGTAGGGTAGGGTCGGGTCGGGTAGGATAGTGTAGGGTAGGGTGGGGTAGGATGTCGAGGATGTCTCGCCTCGGGGTATTCAGTACGCGGCTGCGAGAGATTAGAGCTGGCAAGCAGCTAAGGTCGATCTGAGGATAAAAGTTTCAGTAAAGTGAATTGAAACGAAATAAAATGAAATGAAATGAGAAGAGAATGAAAATGAATGAAAGGGTATTAGGTCTGGAAGTAAGGATCGAATGTGCATAGGCGAGGTGGAAACGTGACGGATGATCGCGGTGGCGGTGGCGGCCCAGAGGCCCAGACATACGCTCAAAAAGCGCAAGAAAAGTAGAGGAAAGCGAATAAAGTGCGGCAACTCACGGTTAGCCGTCGATAAGTCGCTCGCCGGCTAGTTGTCCTGGATCGTTTCGGGGATGCTGAGTTACGAGTTACGTCGCACTCGGCTCTTGGTTCTCGGAATCCTGCGCGCGATCCACACCCAAAACTCCCGTCACGTTGAACAAATACTGACACCTCATTCAAGCAACATGGCGCCGGCCTAACCTCAAGCCACGGTCTATACGGGCACAGGTGGTCCAATAGATAACTGCCTACTGCCGTCGCGCTTGCACACTGCCTCAAGTGCTGACCTCCTACAGCCCACAGACTGCACTCGCAGCTCGACGCTTGAGCACGGACCAGCGCAGCCAAAACCGACGCCCGACAGAAGTGGAGGCAGCGCAAAATTCAAATAATGTAATTTTTACCCAAAAAAAATATATCCAAAAAAATTTTTTTATACCCTGATAAATTATCTTAAATCACAAGTAAACAAGTTACAATGACAGAAATAATTATTTATATTTCTTTATCTATATTTTTTCAATTTTAAAAATCCATCATTGTAACATGATTTCTTTTAAAAATGGACTTATTGTCACTTAAAAATAGTAAAATAAGATAGTTCAATGATGTACATAAAGTATGCATTCGATATAAAGTGGAAATAATTAGTTATTACCGTTATTAAAGTAATTATAAGAATAATGAGTTGATCACGCTTCAGCGCTACGTCGTTTGCCGACTCGGCAGGTAAAACAGCGTGGATGCTATAGTTTCCGTAAACTCAGGTAAGATCAGACGCCAGATGGTGGCACTCGCGATTTCTTTAAGGCTTTTCATTATGTACTCCGATGTTGATGAATTTTTCAATATCTGATAGAAGCTTTAATTCGCCTAATTGTTTATTTAATATCAAATATTTTTTTTTCGGATAAACAACTAAGCGTCCTTGTAAATTGCATTTATTTCTGTGTACACAGATAATTACAAAAAAATTAATTTTTTGATAAACTAATAAGTGTTTTTGAGTAAATTGAATTTATTTATGTCTAAACTGATAAATCAATAGAATGGGGGTTTCTGCAAAAGTATTTATATGAGTATGCACATAATTAGAAAACAATGTTTATCATTGCCGTGATTTCCGACTACATAGGATATAGTATGTGCATAGTGCAAAAGTCTTTAAACGCGGGGTTCTGGTTTATATCATATTAAATACATATGCTTTGTAATCTAATATTTATCGATGAGTTGACTACATTTATTTCTGAATACACTGATAATATAGAAGACTACGAGATGCACTGCGGCGATTTTCAGTCTGCAATTAACGTAGATAGCTAAAGTGCAAAAGACTTTAATTGACGTAAATGTTTATTTTGAATACAATTTTTTTTAAACATCTAAGTGTTTTACAGTAAAATTCATTTTTTTCAGAGTATGCATATGATTGGAAAACCATGTACTTCATTTAGGCGATTTTTGAACTACATCCAATGAAGTATGTACAAAGTACAAAAGTCTTTAATCACGGGGTAATGGTTTATATAATATAATATAAATATTTTTTATAACTAATATGTGTCCATACTTAGACTTCATTTATTTCTCAATACGGTGATAATATAAAAGTCTACGAGATGCCCCGTGCCGATTTTCAGTCTGCAATGAATGTACATAGTTAAAGTGCAAAAGTCTTTTATTCGCGTCATTGTTCACTAATATTAAATAATTGATTTTCGGATAAGTCGCTAAGTGTTTTCGATTGAAATGCATTTATTTCGGGGCGTGCTAATAATTTGAAAACAATGCACTTCATTACTGCAATTTTGCAACTGCATCGAATGAAGTATGTACAAACTGCAAAAGTCTTTAATCGCGGGGTAGTGGTGCATATAATATTAAATAAATATTTATTTGAAAGTAATAAGTGTCTTTGAGTAAAATGCGAACTTTTCTGACTACGCTGATAAGTACAGGACTGTATGTACTCGTATTACCACTGCGATTCCCAGGCCGCATGGAATGTGCACAACGAAAGCGCAAAAGTCTTTAATTGGCGTAATTGTTTATTGCGAATTATATTTTTTTTAATAATAACTCAGTGTAGTAGAGTAAAATGGATCTATAAATGCATTTATTTCGGGGCGTGCTAATAATTTAAAAACAATGCACTTCATTGCTGCAATTTTGCGACTGCTACGAATGAAGTATGCTCAATATTAAATATAATATTAAATAGTTATTTATTTGAAAGTAATAAATGTCTTTAAGTAAATGGCGATTTTTTCTGACTAAGCTGATAAGTACAGGACTGTATGTATTATGACAGCGATTCTCAGGCCGCATGGAATGTGCACAACGAAAGTGCAAAAGTCTTTAATTGGCGTAATTGTATATTTTGAATGATATTTTTCTTTTTTATAAATAACTCAATGTAGTTGAGTAAAATAGATCTCTTCTGAGTATGCATATGATTAGAAAACAGTATACTTCATTGATGCGATTTTCAGACTATATCGAATGAAGTATGTACAAACTGCAAAAGTCTTTAATCGCGGGGTAGTGGTGCATATAATATTAAATAAATATTTATTTGAAAGTAATAAGTGTCTTTGAGTAAAATGCGAACTTTTCTAACTACGCTCATAAGTACAGGGCTGTATGTATTATCATAGCGATTCTCAGGTGCGTGGAATGGGAATAACAAAAGTGCAAAAGTCTTTAATTGGCGTAATTGTTTATTGCGAATTATATTTTTTTTATTAATAACTCAGTGTAGTAGAGTAAAATGGATCTATAAATGCATTTATTTCGGGGCGTGCTAATAATTTAAAAACAATGCACTTTATTGCTGCAATTTTGCGACTGCATCGAATGAAGTATGTGCAAATTGCAAAAGTCTTTAATCTCGGAGTAATGGTGTATATAATATTAAATAAATATTTTTTAAAAACTAATAAGTGTCTTTGAGTAAATGACGATTATTTACGACTACGCTGATAAGTTCAGAACTGCATGTTTTCCCACTGCGATTCTGCCGCATGGAATGTAAATAGCTAAAAAGCCAAAGTCTTTCATTAGCGTCGTTGTTCACTAATATTAAGTAATTCATTGACGAATGCTTATCATTGAGGGTATGAAATAGCACTCAACTTGAGCGATTTTCCATACAGGTTTTGTTATAAAAAATCTAATTGTTATGTGCATTGTAAGAATTGAAGATGTTTGCGCTTCCCGATTATCCGGTCCGACTTCCTTAAATTACCCAGAATATAATGTGGTAATTTTTCCAGAGACAGTGATGTACATTTTGCCCTTTTTAACAATTATTTGTTAATTAGTGAAAATTAAATTGCTATGCTCAATTGACTAATGAAAGATCTTTGCACTTCCGTTATACCCACTTTGGCTTCTCTACCTTGGCAAAAGTGTGCGATAACAAGGGAGTAAGAGATATTAGCATAAGTAAAATATTTAACTTATAATAAATTTGCTGATAAATTTATTATATAAAAAAGGCAAGACAACAATTTCCTTGTTAAAATTTTTCTTAGAATATGTAAAGTAAAAATTGAAGATCTTTGCGCTTTCCCGATTTCGTTAAATTACCCAGAATATACTGTGTTGATTTTTCCACGGTTAGTTATTAATATTTTTTCCTTTTTAACCGTCAATTGTTTATTTACATTTAAATGTGTTTACTAAGATTGATAATTAAAAATTGTTCCGCTTTCTTTAACCTCGATGTGACTCTTGTACTCTGACGTTAGTATGCAGTGAGAACGGGGTAAGAGATATCGGCCTCGAACAATTTACTTGTTAATAATACGTCTAATATATATAATAATAATAACTATTGTCTTTATTCATTAAATTATTGAGAAAAAAATACGTTCATCACAGTTGCTGTAAAAAGTATCATAGCATATTGTGGGTAATTTATGGAAACAACTGGCCGCGGAATGAGAACGCGCAAAAATCTTTAATCTTTACTATGTACATAATAATTAAAATTTTTGATAAGTACATTATTGTCCAAAGTCTTTCTCAATTAACATATTAATAAACAATTGATTATTCTTAGCTGAAATATTTAACATGCACCAATACCTCTTATCAAATTTTCATTGCATACTTTAGTCGAGGTACACGAGCTAAACGGCGAACAGTATCTCATTTTGGTTTTTCTTGCTTTAAAATCAAATATCTTTTGATCTAATCGATGATTCGTCGTGATTCTTTTTTTAAATTGAAGCTCAGATAATCAGGTATTTTGAAAAAATATTTAATAATGCCTTTTGAAGATATATAAATCAGGAAAAATTGGCGAAGTTGATAACTTTTGCAAATATCTAACAAGACTTACTTCATCCTAATGAAATTTGTATTTTTATAATTTGTAAACCTAATATCCGATGTAATAGGTCATACTTGACTTGCTTCAGCGTCTAAACGTTTTCTGGATTTTTTCTCTTTTCAATGAATGAGCAGAACTGTATAAAAATGCCAAAATTCTGATTTCTTTCAATTTCTGAGGATCTAGTTTCATTCTGAATACCTATTAAACTAATTATGAATAAAATATTATTAATTAACAATTATATATACTATTGAATCCATAAACTCCTGTACACTGTAAATTCATAACCTTAACCTCGACAAACTTTAATCCCGTGATCCTTTAACTCCACAAATGCTTAAACTTATCAATTTCTATACCCATAAACTCCTAAAACCTTGATTCTATAAACGCTTGTATCCATAATCCTTCATATCCTTCTCCTTGCAAACCCTTAATCCCGTAAATACAGTAAACTCGTAGACCTTTTCATCATTAATTTTTTAATCCATAAACCTCTATCCCCTTTAACCTATAAGTACCTGATCCCAATCGGCCAATCTACTTTCACTCACCCTTGCATACAAACACACTTATAAATAATTATTCTATTTTATAACAATTATAGACCCTATTTTACAACTTGCTAAATGTTTTTTACACAAGACCTTAACACATTTTTTTTAATAACATCGAATAACAAAGTAATCAAATTTTAATTTAACTATATGTATACATTCAAGATTCTTTACAAGAATCTTCAAGAAAATCTGGACTATCAATGGTATCTTGAGTACTAATACTTTCTTCGTGTTCAACATTTTGCCTAAAAAGTAATAGGGCAACATTTAAATTCTGTCTTTGTCTATCTTATTTTTATAGAAAGCAAATTGCTAATTGTATAGAATAAAAATCATTTTTTCAATCTCTGCCTTATTGAAAATTTTTCTCAAAATCTTACATAAGATTTTACGTAAGATCTTACATAAGATTTTACGTAAGACCTTACATAAGATTTTACGTAAGATCTTACATAAGATATTGACTACAATCAAAAAATAATGATGTGTTTTAAGATCTTATTTAAGATCTTACGTAAGATCTTATCTAAGATTTTATGCAAGATCTTATGTAAAACCTTACTTAAGATCTTGTATCCCATTCAGTGTAAGATCTTAAATAAGCCATTAACAAAAAATATTTTTGGTATATGAAATCACAATCTTGTATAAGATCTTACACAAGACCTTATACAAGACTTTACACAAGACCTTACATAAAATCTTACACAAGATCATCTATAAGACCTTTGAAATGAACTCTTTTTCATTGCCATATAAATTTTTTTTATGATAAGTAACTCAAGGTCTTACGCAAGATCTTGTATAAAATCTGGTACAAAACCTTGAGTAACTTATTATAAATGAATTTATAAGGTAATAAAAATAAGATCTTGTGCAAGATTTTATATAAAATTGTTTGTAAAATCTTATGCAAGATTTTGTGTGAGAACTGGTGTTAGTTCTTGAGTAAATTATCAACAACAAACAATCCGTATGTCTATGAAAGCAAGATCTTGTATAAGGTCGTGTATAAGACCTTGCGTAAGATCTTACGTAAGGTCTTGTGTAGGATCCTATGTAAGATCTTATGCAAGATCGTGCCTTTGTGAATTAAAAAATTTTTTTGTTAATGGTTTACTTAAGATCTTACACCAAATCTGACACAAGGTCTTACTTAAATGTGAATATTTCACAATCACTGAAAATAAATGATATTTACTTGTGTCTGAGATATCTATTCATTTCGACAGTAACTGGTTTCTCCCATTGGCCGTTTAATCGATTTTCAATATATATTACTGAATTATATTGCAACAATTTCCTAATAATAATTAAAATAATTCAGAAATATTCCAAAAAAATATTTCATGAAAGATTTCTGAATTATTTCACCAGAAATTTTCAGAAATATCAAACATTAAAATAATTCTGAAATGTTTTCCGAATATTCCAAAGAAATATTTTATGAAAGATTTTTGAAATATTTCAGAATTATTTTATTAAAAATTTTCGGTAAATATTTAACACTGACATAATTAACAAATAATTGAGAAATATTTAAAAGAAATATTTTTTGGAAGATTGGTGGAATATTTTAGAATTATTTCGCAAAAAATCCTCAGTAAATTAGAGGTCAAGAAATCATTCGGAAATATTCCAAAAATATTTCAAAAAAATATTTCATGAAAGATTTCAGAAATATTTTGGAAGTTTTTTGTGAAATATTTTAATGGAAGAAATTCGGAGACATACATTTCTTCCAGGAATATTTCATTGGAAGATTCCTGGAAAATTTCAAATCTTTGTGCCAATATTTCGGAAATATTTCGGAAATATTTCATGCTGTGTGGGTTGTGTGTGCACGCGTGTATGTATACAATTAATATACATAATCTTGAAAAGCGAAAAATAGAGTATTAGCATTTAATTTCTAAAATTTACGCGTTTATGCTTTGGTAATATCAATTTTTTAAAGGGTTAAAAGTAGAGTGCAGCTTCATAATTAGCGATTCGACAATAAAATAAGAATAATTAAGATGATGAAAATAATCGAGTTTTACAGGTATTCAGAGTTACATCAAATACTGAGCAGATGAAAAAACTCGAACTCTAGCGTTTTTATACATTTCTGCTCATTCATTGAAAAAAATTTTATACACAGAATGAATCAACTCTAGTATGACCTAATACATCGGATATTATATAGGATATTAATATAGGAAATTATGGATTCAAGGGTTAACGGGATTAAGAAATTAGGAGATTATAGGTATAGGAGTTTATAATTTTAAATTTCTATGGGTTACAGGGGTTATCAGACTACAGTTTTGCGAGGTTAAGGTTATGGGTTCAGCTGTTTATATGTTAACAGGAATAGGGGTTTATGGGTTTGGAAATTTAATGATGAAAAGGTCTACGAGTTTGAAGGCCAACGAATTTAAGGATTTATATTATGAGTTTACTGTATTAAGGGATTAAGGGTTTGCGCGGTTCAGGGTTAAGGGGATTATAGGTTCAAGAGTTTATACTATTACGGGATCAAAGGTTTGCTAGGTTAAGGGTTTCGGGGATTATGGGTTCAAGAGTTTATAGAATAAAGAGTTTACAAGTTTACTGTATTACTGGATTAGGGGTTTGCGAGGTTAACGGTTTAGGGGATTATAGGTTCAAGAGTTTATAGAATCAAGAGTTTACAAGTTTACTGTATTTACGGGATTAAGGGTTTGCGAGGTTCAGGGTATGTATTCAAGAGTTTATAGAATCAAGGTATTAGGAGTTTATGGGTATAGAAATTGATAAGTTTAAACATTTGTGGATTTAAAGGATCACGGGATTAAAGTTTGTCGAGGTTAAGGTTATGAATTTACAGTGTATAGGAGTTTATGAATTCAATAGTATGTATATAATTATTAATTAAAAATGTTTTATTCATAATTAATTTAATAGGTATTCAGAATGAAACTAGATTCTCAGAAATTGAAAAGAATCAGAATTTTGGCATTTTTATACAGTTCTGCTCATTCATTGAAAAGAAAAAAGATCCAGGAAACGTTTATAAGATGAAGCAAGTCAAGTATGACCTATTACATCTGATATTAGGTTTACAAATTATAAAATACAAATTTCATTAAGATGAAGTAAGTCTTTTTAGATATTTGCAAAAGTTATCAACTTCGCCAATTTTTCCTCATCTATATATCTTCAAAAGGTGTTATTAAATATTTATCCATGATTCGTGATTACCTGAGCTTCAATTTAAAAAAAAATCACGACGATTCATCGATTAGATCAAAAGTTATTTGATTTTAAAACAAGAAAAACCAAAATGTCACACTGTGCGGCGGGTAGCGAAAGCGCAAAGATCTTTAATCATAAACCCTGGTAAACAAATTTAACTTTAAATAAACAAGTGCTTGATAAAAAGGACAAAATGTTGGTCGCTGTCTCTGTAAAAATTATAACAGCATATTCTGGGTAATTTAAGGAAGGCGGGCCGGGTAAACGGGAAAGCGCGAAGATCTTCAATTTTTACTCTGAATATACTAAGCTTAATTTAGCAAGGAAATTATTGTCCTGGTTCTTTTTATTAATGTGTTGAGCAACAACTTATTTATTAAGTAAAATATTTAACCTATGCCATTACCTGTTACTAACTTGTTATCATACACTCTTGCCAAGGCAGAGATGCCAAAGTGGGGGTAAGGAAAGTGCAAAGATCTTTCATCGGTAAGCTGAGCATAGCAATTTCATTATTCACTAACAAATAATTATTGTAAAGGGCAAAATGTTCATCACTGTCTCTGGAAAACTTACCACGGCATATTCTGGGTAATTTGCAGAAGTCGGGCCGGGTAATTGGGAAAGCGCAAAGATCTTCAATTTTTACTCTGCATATTCTAAGAAAAATTTTAACAAGGAAATTATTCTCTTGATTATTTCTATTAATGTATTTATCAAAAACATTCTTTTTTAAGTAAAATATTCAAATTATGCCAATACCGCTTACTCCCTTGTTATCGCACACTTTTGTCAAGGCCGAGAATCCAAAGCGGAGGTAACGAAACCGCAAAGATGTTTCATCGGTAAGCTGAGCATAGCAACTTAATTTTTTCTGTAACTAATAATTCTTAAAAGAGCGAAACGTGCATCACTGGCTCTGTGAAAATTACCACAGCATATTCTGGAACCTCCCTAAACTTGGCATGGACATTTTCTATTTAGGTTATATAAACTAATAGATAATTTGCCGTAATTTATCCGTGAAGTCGAAAAATTTGCCGCGGATTTATTTTTAAAAATAATCGGGTACCCTGCTAACTTTGGAAAAAGTTAGCAGGGTACCCCCTTAAAACTACCAAGGAAGCATTCCACGTCATTGGGACAGGGCTTAAAATTTGCCGCTTTTTTGCCGTAAAACAACCCTACACTCAGATTTAGACGAACATTTTTTTAAGCGCTCATAAGCGCCAGAATACTCTAACTCAACATGAAGTTGGCAGGGTACTCCCGTAAAATCCACTAGACTAGATCGTACACTATTGGGTTAGAGCTCAAAATTTGCCGTAAATAATCCGAAAATTATCCGTCGAGGCGAAAAAATTGCCGCAGATTTATTTAAATTTAAATAACCGGGTCCCTGATAACTTTGGAAAAAGTTAGCAGGGTACCCCTCTTTAAACTATCAAGGCCGCATTTCACATCATTGGGACAGAGCTTACATTTTGCCGCTTTTTTGCCGTAAAACAACCTTGTTCTCACATTTACTCCAAACATTTTGTACCGCTCATAAGTGCCAGAATTTTCTAACTCAAGATAAAGTTGGCAGGGTACCCCCTTAAAACCCACAAAACTCCATCCTATACTGTTAGGTAAGGGCTCAAAATTTGCCGTAAATAATCCGCAAGTTATCCATCGAGATGAAAAATTGCCGCGGATTTATTTTTAAAAATAACCGGGTCTCTGCTAATTTTGGAAAAAGTTAGCAAGATACCCAGTTAGTTTTAAAAATAAATCCGCGGCAAATTTCTCGCCTCGACGGATAATTTACGGATAATTTACGGTAAATTTTGAGCCCCTACACAATAGTCTAGAACGCAGTTTAGTGTATTTTATGGGGGTGCCCTGCCAACTTCATTTTAAGGTGGAAAATTCTGGCGCTTATGCGCGGTACAAAATGTTTCGAGTAAATCTGAGAACAGTGTTGTTTTACGGCAAAATAGCGGCAAATTTTAAGACCTGTCCCAATGACGTGGAATGCTTCCTTGATAGTTTATGAGGGGTAAGTTGCTAACTTTTTCCAAAATTAGCAGGGACCCGGTTAGTTTTAAAAATAAATCCGCGGCAAATTCTTCGCTTCGACGGATAATTTACGGACTATTTACGGCAAATTTTTAGCCCCTACACAATAGTGTAGGATCTAGTCTAGTGGATTTTACGGGAGTACCCTACCAAATTCATCTTGAATTGGAAAATTATGGAGCTTATGCACGGTAAAGGGTGTTTCAAGTAAATCTGAGTGCAGGGTGGTTTTACGGCAAAAAAGCGGCAAATTTCCAATCCTGTCCCAATGACGTGGAATACTTCCTTAACAGTTTTAAGGGGGTACCCTGCTAACTTAACCCTAAGTTAGCAGGGTACCCGGTTATTTTTAAAAATAAATCCACGGCAATTTCGTTGCCTGTACGGATAATTTACGGCAAATTGTGAGCCGTAACCCAATAGTCTAGGATCTAATCTAGTGTATTTTACGTGGGTACCCTGCCAACTTCATCTTGAGTTGGAAAATTCTGGCGCTTATGCGCGGTAGAAAATGTTTCAAGTAAATCTGAGTACAGGGTGGCTTTACGGCAAAAAAGCGGCAAATTTCAAACCCTGTCTCAATGATGTGAAATGCTTCCTTGGTAGTTTTAAGGGGGTACCCTGCTAACTTAACCCTAAGTTAGCAGGGTACCCGGTTATTTTTAAAAGTAAATCTGTGGCAATTTTTTCGTCTGTACAAATTATTTACGGATAATTTACGGCAAATTTTGAGCCCTAACCCAATAGTGTACGATCTAGTCTAGTGGATTTTACGGGAGTACCCTGCCAACTTCATGTTGAGTTAGAGTATTCTGGCGCTTATGAGCGCTTAAAAAAATTTTCGTCTAAATCTGAGTGCAGGGGTGTTTTACGACAAAAAAGCGGCAAATTTTAAGCCCTGTCCCAATGACGTGGAATGCTTCCTTGGTGGTTTTAAGGGGGTACCCTGCTAACTTTTTCTAAAGGAAGATCTTTGCGCTTTCCCGATTACCCAACCTAATTTCGTTAAATTGCCCAGAATAACCTCCCTAAACTTGGCATGGACATTTTCTATTTAGGTTATATAAACTAATTGATAATTTTCCGTAAATTATCCGTAAATTATCCGTGACGTCGACAAATTTGCCACGGATTTATTTTTAAAAATAATCGGGTACCCGTTTCCGTAAATTATCCGTAAATTATCCGTGACGTCGACAAATTTGCCACGGATTTATTTTTAAAAATAATCGGGTACCCGATTATTTTTAAAAATAAATCCGTGGCAAATTTGTCGACGTCACGGATAATTTACGGATAATTTACGGAAAATTATCAATTAGTTTATATAACCTAAATAGAAAATGTCCATGCCAAGTTTAGGGAGGTTATTCTGGGCAATTTAACGAAATTAGGTTGGGTAATCGGGAAAGCGCAAAGATCTTCCATTTATACCATGCATATACTAAGAAAAATTTTAACAAGGAAATTATTGGATTGCCTTTTATATTAATGTATTGATCAACAACTTTCTTTTTAAGTTAAATATTTAACTTGTGCCATTACCTCTTACGCCCTTGTTATCGTACACTTTTGTCAATGCAGAGAAGCCAAAGCGGGGGTATCGAAAGTGTAAAGATCTTTCATCAGTCAACTGAGCATAGCAATTTAATTTTCCCTAATTAACAAATAATTGTTAAAAAGGGCAAAAAGTTTATCACTAGCTCTGGAAAAATTATTGCAGCATATTCCGTGTAATTTACGGAACCGAAGAAATCGAGGAATTGTGATGCGCAAACATCTTCAATTTTCACTACGCATATAACAATTAGATTTTCTATAAGTAAACCCGTACGGGAAAATCTCTCAACTGAACTGAAATTTATTCGAAAATGAATTATTTAATATTAGTGAACAAAGACGCGAATGAAAAACTTTTGCACTTTAGCTATCTACATTGATTCCAGACTAAAAATCGCAGTAGTGCACATACTAGTCTTCTATATTATCAGCGTATTCAGAAATAAATGAAGTCTACTTATGGACACAAAATAGTTATAAAAAAATATTTATATTATATTATATAAACCATTACCCCGCGATTAAAGACTTTTGCACATTGCACATACTTCATTGGATGAAATCCGAAAATTGCATAGATGAAGTATATGGTTTACTAATCATACGCGTACTCAGAAAAGATCCATTTTACTCTACTACACTGAGTTATATATAAAAAAAATTTAATTCACAATAAACAATTACCCCAATTAAAGACTTTTGCACTTTCGTTATTCCCATTCCACGCGGCCTGAGAATCGCTGTGATAATACATACAGTCCTGTACTTATCAGCGTAGTCAGAAAAGTTCGCATTTTACTCAAAGACACTTATTACTTTCAAATAAATATTTATTTAATATTATATGCACGACTACCCCGCGATTAAAGACTTTTGCAGTTTGCACATACTTCATTCGATGCAGTCGCAAAATTGCATCAATGAAGTGCATTGTTTTTAAATTATTAGCATGCCCCGAAATAAATGCATTTATAGATCCATTTTACTCTACTACACTGAGTTATTAATAAAAAAAAATATAATTCGCAATAAACAATTACGCCAATCAAAGACTTTTGCGCTTTCGTTGTGCACATTCCATGCGGCCTGGGAATCGCAGTGGTAATACATACAGTCCTGTACTTATCAGCGTAGTCAGAAAAGTTCGCATTTTACTCAAAGACACTTATTACTTTCAAATAAATATTTATTTAATATTATATGCACCACTACCCCGCGATTAAAGACTTTTGCAGTTTGTACATACTTCATTCGATGCAGTTGCAAAATTGCAGTAATGAAGTGCATTGTTTTCAAATTATTAGCACGCCCCGAAATAAATGCATTTCAATCGAAAACACTTAGCGACTTATCCGAAAATCAATTATTTAATATTAGTGAACAATGACGCGAATAAAAGACTTTTGCACTTTAACTATGTACATTCATTGCAGACTGAAAATCGGCACGGGGCATCTCGTAGACTTTTATATTATCACCGTATTGAGAAATAAATGAAGTCTAAGTATGGACACATATTAGTTATAAAAAATATTTATATTATATTATATAAACCATTACCCCGTGATTAAAGACTTTTGTACTTTGTACATACTTCATTGGATGTAGTTCAAAAATCGCCTAAATGAAGTACATGGTTTTCCAATCATATGCATACTCTGAAAAAAATGAATTTTACTGTAAAACACTTAGATGTTTAAAAAAAATTGTATTCAAAATAAACATTTACGTCAATTAAAGTCTTTTGCACTTTAGCTATCTACGTTAATTGCAGACTGAAAATCGCCGCAGTGCATCTCGTAGTCTTCTATATTATCAGTGTATTCAGAAATAAATGTAGTCAACTCATCGATAAATATTAGATTACAAAGCATATGTATTTAATATGATATAAACCAGAACCCCGCGTTTAAAGACTTTTGCACTATGCACATACTATATCCTATGTAGTCGGAAATCACGGCAATGATAAACATTGTTTTCTAATTATGTGCATACTCATATAAATACTTTTGCAGAAACCCCCATTCTATTGATTTATCAGTTTAGACATAAATAAATTCAATTTACTCAAAAACACTTATTAGTTTATCAAAAAATTAATTTTTTTGTAATTATCTGTGTACACAGAAATAAATGCAATTTACAAGGACGCTTAGTTGTTTATCCGAAAAAAAAATATTTGATATTAAATAAACAATTAGGCGAATTAAAGCTTCTATCAGATATTGAAAAATTCATCAACATCGGAGTACATAATGAAAAGCCTTAAAGAAATCGCGAGTGCCACCATCTGGCGTCTGATCTTACCTGAGTTTACGGAAACTATAGCATCCACGCTGTTTTACCTGCCGAGTCGGCAAACGACGTAGCGCTGAAGCGTGATCAACTCATTATTCTTATAATTACTTTAATAACGGTAATAACTAATTATTTCCACTTTATATCGAATGCATACTTTATGTACATCATTGAACTATCTTATTTTACTATTTTTAAGTGACAATAAGTCCATTTTTAAAAGAAATCATGTTACAATGATGGATTTTTAAAATTGAAAAAATATAGATAAAGAAATATAAATAATTATTTCTGTCATTGTAACTTGTTTACTTGTGATTTAAGATAATTTATCAGGGTATAAAAAAATTTTTTTGGATATATTTTTTTTGGGTAAAAATGACATTATTTGAATTTCGCGCTGCCTCCACTTCTGTCGGGCGTCGGTTTTGGCTGCGCTGCCACGGACTTAGTATAGATAATATATATTTATACTATGTCCGTATGCGTTCAAAGCTCGAGGCTCCAGCTCAACTCTCCAGTAGCTCCTGCACGCTCCAAGCAGTCCAAGTTCACATTTAATTCTTGTAACCAACCCAGAAGTGGAGACACTTCACTTTACTGCCGCAAGTGCCGCCCTGTGAGGGAGAGTCCACACGCTTACCATTCCCCTACCCATTATCCCGTACCCTACCCTGTCAAATTTTCTCAATAAAGTGTCCCATCTTCATTCCTACATGCTACATGGAGATTTCGATAGTGAATGCTAGATTCGCAGCTGGAACTGCTGCTACATCTATGACTTATGCTCCGATTTTATTTTCAGCGTCTTCTGCCATTTTTATTCTTGTTTGCTCCGAAATAATTATTATGCATTTAATTTTGAAGAAATGCAAGTAAGTAATGAAACTACTATTATTGTTATTAATACTAATGCTAATATTACTAATAATTATTAATAATTTATACGTTTTAATAATTTTCAGAATCTATTTCGAACTAGTTATGCTGTACAAATATGATGCAAAAATATGATTCTAAGCGAATGCCGAGGAGAACAACCGACTTCCGATCTTAGTTTGCGTGTTTGCCCGCCATCTTTTATGCTTGCTAGCTCCGAATGAGTTTTATGCAGTTAATTTGAACTGAAGTCAATTTTTAAGAATTGTAAGTTGGTATATAATGAAACTAATATTGTTTATTTATATTTTTATGTAATACATATTACAAACTTCTTCAATATGCCCAGACCAGTGTGGAAAATGAAAGAAATAAAGGAATCAAAAAACAGCATAAGTGGAAGCAAACAAGTGGCATTGATGGTCTTGGCATGATCATCTTCGCATTGACAAAACCGCAAGTGTTGCGTACAGGGCAGTTCTTCTTGTGCAGGCCTCAATGAAGAGTAGCTTACGAAGAGGAAAACTTAGGCCTGCACAAGAAGAACTTGCGGTTTTGTCAATGCGAAGATGATCATGCCAAGACCATCAATGCCACTTGTTTGCTTCCACTTATGCTGTTTTTTGATTCCTTTATTTCTTTCATTTTCCACACTGGTCTGGGCATATTGAAGAAGTTTGTAATATGTATTACATAAAAATATAAATAAACAATATTAGTTTCATTATATACCAACTTACAATTCTTTAAAATTGACTTCAGTTCAAATTAACTGCATAAAACTCATTCGGAGCTAGCAAGCATAAAAGATGGCGGGCAAACACGCAAACTAAGATCGGAAGTCGGTTGTTCTCCTCGGCATTCGCTTAGAATCATATTTTTGCATCATATTTGTACAGCATAACTAGTTCAAAATAGATTCTGAAAATTATTAAAACGTATAAATTATTAATAATTATTAGTAATATTAGCATTAGTATTAATAACAATAATAGTAGTTTCATTACTTACTTGCATTTCTTCAAAATTAAATGCATAATAATTATTTCGGAGCAAACAAGAATAAAAATGGCAGAAGACGCTGAAAATAAAATCGGAGCATAAGTCATAGATGTAGCAGCAGTTCCAGCTTCGAATCTAGCATTCACTATCGAAATCTCCATGTAGCATGTAGGAATGAAGATGGGACACTTTATTGAGAAAATTTGACAGGGTAGGGTACGGGATAATGGGTAGGGGAATGGTAAGCGTGTGGACTCCCCCTGAGGGAATTGCTGGGTGTGTCCAGATGGAGAACAAAAATATGGTCTGTCATCTCTGGTCCGTGTTTCATCGCTGTTCCGCTGTTCCGTTTGGAATTCAAACGTTGAAGTGCATCTAAACATCTGTACTCTCAATGGTATTTTTCTTTGACATTAATAACCTAAAATGGCCTGCTATGACCAAACAGAAAAAAAAGTATCTCTAGGACATAGCCTGGGGCTAATACCTGCGGAAGAAAAAAAAAGTATCTTTTTCCGGAGTAAATTTCGTACAACTCAACCAATGTTGTAAAATTTTAATAGGTAATAAAATTTAGTAATTATTCTATTATTATTATTATAATTTATATTATTATTGTTATTGTTATTATGATTATTATTTTATTTTTTGTCCCTTAGAATGTACTCGTTATATTTCTGTTGATGAAACTTCGTTGAATATAGTTAAGTAAGGAAGCATTGTTATCTAAGGATGAAAAATCCACTACAATAATAAAGATATGGATCCAGGTTCAATTATAGAAGGAAAATATTAAACGTTTTTGATGATGAATGGCATAGAGCAAGGTGCATAAGTTGCAATTATGAAAATCAAACAGTTACAGTGATTTTTATTGACAGAGGTAAGTTTGTTATTGCAAGCATACAACTTCTTCATTCAAAATTTTGTACACTACCTCACAGTATATAACATTGTATGGAGATACAAACTTGGGATGATTTATTACCTGAAAAAGATGTTTATGTCAAAGTAATGAAATTTGAAAGAGATGAGAATGATTTCATAAATTTATCAGTTAAACTGATTCTTGAAAAAGATTCTGAAGAAGAAATGAATGTAAATAAGTTTCTGTTGGAAACAATATTTATATCTGTTGTTGATCCCAAATATTTGTAGGATTTATATGTATCTTATAAAAGAAATCTGTTGTAATATAAAGTGAAATATTTTACTATTGATAATAATTTGATATTGATAATACTAAATGAAAAAGATATTGCAATTTTTTCAGGAATAATAAATATTATAAACATCAACTCGTTTCTACATTTGACCTAACAAAGATGTACATAACCAAAAACCAGAAAAAACAGTTTGTATAGATTAAAAATGATCAGCATCAAATATGAAAATGAAGCACTAGTGATGTTTGTTGATATATTATTGAATTCATTGAAATCATTAGAAGAAATTTAATTTTATTAGAATGTTGGTGAAACCTTTTAACAACATATCGTGAACAGGTAAATATTTCAGGGCTTTCCCTTGTTAATAAATAAATAAAAATAATATGTAATTTTTTTAATAATTGATTTTTTATCTGGGCACTAGATATAAAACTGCACAAGATTTCTCCATTTATATTTAATGAAATATGGCAAATAAATTGCGTAAATTATCATCTCACAGTGACATACTTCATGCAAAGGTTGTAGGAGAATTCAAAGAAATCCCTATAATTCAATTTTCCAAAAGACTAAAAAACAATTTTCTTGTTTCCGTTAAGGATGCATTGATTCTGCGGTCATCTACACGGTATGTTCCAATGATTTTGTTAAATCTGTAGAATTTACGAGATAAATTATTTATATTATTTAAGATTATTCTATTTCCTTATTTATATTAAGCCTAAATATGATAATTATGATTTAATGTTGGATAAAAAAGATATACAATTTCCTTTAAAATTTCCAACTATATCAGAAATTTATGTATATATTTTAATATATGTTATATTTTGAAGTATATGTTACAATTAATGGTGGCTTAACCAGACGATTTTACTGTGCAGCCACTTTGTAATCCTCACAAACTCAAAGTGTATACTTACTTATTATTTGTATTACAATTTAAGTACTACGTATTGAGTGCAGCAACAATGGATAATATTTATTATGTTAAAAGGTAAATTTGACATTTTATTTTACAATCTTTATGCTTTTTAAGGGACAAGTTTAACATTTTTAAATGCTGATTTAAATTATAGTTTTTTTAACTCCAGTTTATTGATTATTTTAATCAGTACTTTGATAAATTTTATTTCATTACAGTTAATTAATATATGGAGGAAATATTCAGAATGAGACATTGTTATTCAAGGATGGAAATTTAACCATGCTAAATGTATCTATGTCAAGATAAATACTTAACAAATATAGTTCTGTTGTATACTGTTGTGGGTAAGGAGACTTTTCGCATAAGTAATTACTTAATGAAAGCTTTTAGCGAAAGGTTTCTATGACGTTTAATACTTTGAGTGCAAACATGACCTATATATGGGTCATATAATTTTATAAATAACAATCTTAATATAGAGTTAGAAATTATTTAAATTGTTTTTACCGATTAAGTTTCTTGTTTTTTTATAAAGAACTGAATATATAAATGATTAAAATATTTTATAGAAAACCTAGGGTTTTAGGAATCAACCTACAAGAACAAATTTATTATTATTTTTTTCAAATTTGATTTATTTGGCCTTAGCACCTCGGGTAAGTAAATTAAATTAACGGTTAGCACTCAAAGTGTTAAAGAATATGCAATTACAAATTCACTTTGTGTCCAGTGTATGATGGAATATGTTTTTGGTTTACTTAAAGCAAAATGGTAACTATTTCAGGCTCTAATAACTTGATTCAGAATTTATATTTAATTTATTTATTTATTTATTTATTTATTTATTTTTATTTTATTTATAGATGGACCGGGGTTTTACAGATATAGGGATAATAGGGAGAAATAGAATAGGAAGTGAATAATTGCTATACTTTTATTTAAACCATAAAAAATATTTTATTATAATGCATAGAAAATGGTTTCACATATATTTTTTATTTTTGAACTCTTGTACAAAATTCATTATTTTCTTTGGACATGAGTACTTACTATCTTCTGATCATTTTTCAAATCTTTTTTTTATTAATCGCATGTAGTTGTCGATGGCATCCATACATTCTTTTGTGGAATCATTGATTCTAGTGTATTTTTGTAATAACTCAATAATACTTTTGTTTGATTCCAATGCTTCTTTTAAATTTTGCATTCCATCATCGTTTTTTTTTCTTTTTTTAAATTTAAGTTCCATCTCTGATTCTGGAAGTTCTTTTGTCCCATCTGATGAAAACTGAGGCAGATGATTAATATAAGGTGTTATGAATTGCATAGCCTCATAAAACTCCCATTTAGAACTGTTACCACTTATGGAGGCTGATCCTGAAGGAATATATGATAAAAAAATTTTCCTCTTGCCTATGTTTTGCTAATAAATAATCCCACTTTTTACTTATTTCATCACCTATAAAATTATATTATATAATTAGGTATTAAAATTTTATAAATATAAAAAATTATCATATTATTTTACCTGACAAATGTTTTTCTAAGATTTTTTCAACTAATTGTGACATTATTTTAAATTTAGCCTCTCTTTCACTATACTGTTGATGATATTCATCCAGACTTTTATCATGCAAAGTTGGATCAGCACCAATTCTATTATCAACTCCTCCACTTTGTACACGTGAGATTCCATTTTCGTATTTTTCACCTAAACGATATAAGTATGCACAAACAAACGTTGTATTTGGAAATGTTCGTAAATGACAAAATAGGGTTAATGAAAATATCTGTAGGTGATCATATTTTGATGGCAAAAATCTTTGCCAGTTCAACTGTTTGCCCAGCTATGCTGTTTTGTTAAATTCTACCTAGTAACCTTGTTTAGCTTTAATTTGTGATTCTTAAATAAAGCCAAAATGTCTAAGCAACAAAATAATTTATTGAACGCGTGTGTAATATTTTTAGTTGAAGACTATCCTTGTATTTATATTAAAATGGACAAAGATTATTGTAACGATGAAGCAAAAGAAAAGACGTATATTGACATAGCAAATTTTATAAATGAGCATATCGAGGAGCAGGAGAATGTGACCTGTAATGGATTGCATCGCAGAGATTATTTACGTAATCTTTTTATTAAAATACAAATATTTATAGTACATTTTTTATATTTCAGGGAATGAAGTGAAAGGAAAATGGATAAACTTAAGAAAGAGTTTTGTAAGGAGAGTGAAACAAAATTTCACATCAAAACATCCATTATATGATACAATGGAATATTTGCGTCCTTATATCAATTAAAAATAAGAATAATGATGATGATGAAGAATTTTCTGCTGATTCAGATGGCAATTTAACTTATAAAGACATTTAACAGTCTATGAACTTAACAAAACAATCGCAAAATCCTCAGTATAGTAGTTCAACAAAGCATTCTTAAAATCTTCAACAGTGTAGTACTTCAACGAAATCCATTGAAAACCAAGAAAAATGTAATTATTCAAAACAATCAGCAAAACAGCCTGTACAGTCTAACATTTCAATGAAAGAAAAACCCTTTGAAGATCAACTACAATTTAGATTGTATTCGGAAAATTAGCTAGAATACCTTCACAATTTTCGGATGGAAAAATAAAACCAACTTACCATGAATATGACAATAAACAAAAATCTAAAGCACACTATGATCAAAAATTAAAAATTACTAATTTTAAGGTAGGAGATAAGGTATATTTGTTAAACGAACCGGGCAAAGGAAAGCTTGACGAACATTATAAAGGTCCTTTCACCATCTCACATATATTTAACAATTTTAATGTAATTGTGTCACCCTCGGAGTTGCCGCCACGACAAGTGCGCACGCTCCTGCCGACAGGCGAGCGGCAGCACAATCGGCGCAAGCAGCGACTGGAGCCGAGAGCGTTCTTCTAGCCTCGGCCTCCTATCGCTGTTTCTCTCTACACTCGGCTACAGAGCCCCGAGAGTTGCACGCACAGGACTGCACGCAACATCTCGCTTATACGCCACAGCTCTGGCGCATCGTTTTCAAGATTTCAAAACTATCTTTACGGCTAACACAGCCATCTGCACTTTCTTGTATATATCTGTAAATAATTGTATATAGTTTAATATAGTGCTACAAAATACAAGGTGTGTAAAACCCCTTTTCTCTCTCCTGCCATCGTCCCCCTCGCTCCTGTCCTCGGCGCAAACAGCGCTGCACCTGCTGGGGCGATTCCCAATGCGCCCTGGCAACCCGCGGCATAGCCCGCGCATTGGTGACCCCGACGTGATCTACGGGTGTAGCACGCCGAGCAGCAGAGTCAAGTAGGACCGTTTTTCGCAAGGAAAGAGAAAAAAATACGAGGTGAGCGAAAAACTTTTTCCGCGCTTTTCTCGGGAAACGCGAACATGGCCGCCGCTGCCGCTGAAAAAGCGCGCGCTCGCGCACGCGCACGCTGAGCATGCCGCGCGGTGCCTCGACACCACGTCGCATCACACGCTCCAGCACTGCCGACGACTCGTACGACGAGGACCTCGAGGACACCGCTGACCTCAACTCGACGATCGTCCTGCGTCAGCAGCAGTCGCAGTCCGAGCTCGCCGCGCCGCTTTCAACACCGCAGCAGCAGTCGCTGTCCGAGCTCGCCGCGCCGCTTTTGACGCCGCCGCAGCAGCAGCAGCAGCAGCCGGGGGCTAGCACGCCGCCGCCGCAGCAGCCTCAGCCTCAACAGCAAGGTTTGTCTGGCGCGCCGCCGACGCCGCCGCCGCCACCGCCGCCCGCCCGGCCGGCCGAGCCGTCATCGTCACCACGAGAGTGACACTGCGATAGCCGCCGGCACGCCGCCACCGCTGTCGCAGCCGACACCGCAGCAGCCCTCGCTCCCAGACGGAGGCCCGCCAGCGCCGCTAGCCTCGTCAGACCAGCAGCAGCAGTCGGCGCTCGCCGCTCCCCACGGAGCCATGCTTGATGGCAACATTCAGCTCGCCGATCCCGCTGCCGCCGCAGCAGCCGCCGCAGCCGCCGCCGCCGCCGCTGCCAACGCCAACATTGCGCCTCCGGTCCAAAGCGTCACCGCTTGCCGGCTGCCTCCCTTCTGGCGCAAACAACCGGAGCTCTGGTTCCTGCAGATCGAGTCGGTCATGCAGGTAAATCAGGTTCGCACAGACGCCACGAGATATCACCTCGCAGTCGGCGCGCTTGACCCTGAGACTCTCATGGAGGTCTCGGACATTTTGAGGAACCCTCCAAAATAATACGAGCAAATCTCGCGAAAATCAATAAAACAGCCAAATATTTATACTCTATCAAAAATCTGGTGTATATTCCGCATGTATCTAAATACTTGACTAATAGTTACTAGTACAAATTTAAAAAACCACATATTTTTTTTTATGAACCTCTTAGGTAATTTATGAAAACGTAAATAAAATAGAAGGGGAGAAACCAAAAAATCATATACACATCTCAAAACAAATAAATACAAGCATTTATTTTCGTATGGGCGGTACGGTGTTATGTCCATTGGCCACAATGGGTAGAGAATTCCTAATTTTTGTTCTAAATGGAGGGACTCTATTCTACAAGTCAAAAGAGCGCGAAATTCGAAATCCTAATAATAATAATAATAATAATAATAATAATAATAATAATAATAACAACAAGAAAACAACCATAATAATAATAATAATAATAATAATAATAATAACAAGAAAACAACCATAATAATAATAATAACAACAAGAAAACAACCATAATAATAATAATAATAATAACAAGAAAACAACCATAATAATAATAATAACAATAACAAATTGAGCCGGGTATCATTTTTTCAATGGGAGGGGCCTCATTTGTTATCCTTGACCTTCAGAATGTCAAGCAGCAAACACGATCTCCCCTACAAACACTCCAAGGCCAAACAAGATACAACACGCGCATACATACAGCGGTTAAAACCAAAATAAAAATACCCTCTCCCTCTACAGGCACTCCAAGGTCAAACATGACACAACACGCGCGTACACAAAACCGTCAAAACAAAAACAAGCATACTATCTCCCTCTACAGGCATTCCAAAGTCAAACAAGACACAACACGCGCGTACACAAAGCCGTCAAAACAAAAACAAGCATACTCTATCCCCCTACAGGCACTCCAAGGTCAAACAAAACACAACACACATGAACCATAAAACACGCGAAGGCCAAACAACAATGTTGCAGGTACACATGTACTCAAAGGACACAAGAAGGTCAAACATCTGCCCATCACCTTGCAGCTATTGAGCAAGGTCAAGCGAAGTGTGGGAGTCCACCATATAGTCTCTCATTGGCTGTCTCAAGGTCAAGTGAAGAGAGGGGAGCCAATAAGCATCAACTATAATGACTACGCAGTTAGCCTCAAGGACCACCGCCTCTCCAGCCAGCTATATAAGATGGGGCCACGACAGGGTCAGCATGCTCATTCTACTCGTCACTGTCTACGCGAGCAGAATCTACAAAAGTCGTCACCATAACTTTTGCTAAAAGTCAACTCATATTTTTGCAATTTATTATTACTTAATCATTAATTTATAAACTATTTGTCAGTCTTATGAGTGATTATTAAAAGTTAAAATCAAGTTAAACAAAGTCTTGTCATTTCTAATTTCCCGCTCAAGGTACACTTTAATGTGTGACCGAGAATATGTTTTTAACGCGAACGTGACACGCGGGTAATTTAAATTATCAAGCGAGCATTAAAATGCTCTCTCAACACGCGGAAGGATAGTAGAAATAATAAAGTAAACGAATTTACGTTAAAAGATACTTAGGATAACCTTCTAAGATCTTATGTATATTCTAGTCTTTGAAATTACAAGGTATAAGAATTAGAAGAGTGTCGCCATCGGCTGTCGAACTCTGACTGACTGCTGGTGAGCTCTTGGTGATGCTGCTTTGCTCTTCTCTCCTTGAGGGCGGTGACATTCGTGGCGTCGTTGAGGGTGCAAAGGGAAGAAGCGGTATGAGTATCTCCACCCCTGCTTCCTCTTGGCGAATGAAACCGAGTTTCCACTGGGTTTTCCCCGCGTCGCCGACCAATCAGCGAAAGGCTGCAAGGCCCGTACTGGCGTGGGAGAGAGTCAGAGTGGGGCCCCTTCTTCCCTCTGATAACGCCACGCTGTAGACACATGTCTGAGAGTGCGGCGTGGTTCTCGACTTTTTCCCAGTGTAGTAACAAAAAGTGCATTGTTTCGGGTTGTTTGTTTCCGGTGGCCCTTAAAATGTGTCTCGAGTGAAAGGGGAGCCGGGCACGTGCGCAGTTTGTGCTCGGCTCTTCGAATTTCTTCGCTGAACACATCATTTATGGTTCTTCTCGGGTTTTCCCCTCGCAGAGAAAAACAATCATAAATACTCGTAATACGGTATTAGGTGTCCGCTTCGCATTTTACAACCGTTTTTTCGAGTGACCATTACGATAATTTACGCGTTTGTTTGCTATGTTTTAGGCACGTACAGAATACATTAAAATATTTAACCGTTTCCGTGGGAAAACTAACGGAACGAAAGAGAACGACTTTATCGTGATATCTGCATTTTAATATTAGCGCGTAATATAATACATATATATATATACTATACGCGAGTTCGAGAATCGCGGGAAGTCGCCGGACTTCACACCTTATCCCTTATGGAGAAGCTGTGTTGTGATAACCAGCTTCTTACTAATATAAATTTCATAGTTCTATATTGTAGGAAAATCTTATAAATATTCTATATTTTAACACACATATAATCAATTCTAATTATTTTCTAAGTCACGCATACTCTTTATGACTATAGTCACATATTGCTTTTAAATATATACCTTTTATATACATACAAATATACATACACATATATCAGTTTAACCTAATCGTAGCATGTTTTAATTTGTTTAAGTGTATTTCTATGATACCTTTATTGTTTTGAATCTCTGCATTAAGGCCATTTATTTTTGTTATAACATAAGAACCGATATAATCTTTATCGAATTTGGAGCTACGCAGTTCTTTTATTATATTTACCGAATCGCCTATTTTAAATTCTTGTATATTAAGAAAACGATCATAATAAAATTTATATTTTTCTTTGGCCTGATTTAGTCTTTCAGCTACTGTTGCTTGGGTGTGAGAAAATTTACGGAATGAATCATCTATAAATTCGGAATATGTGAAAGGTACCTTTTGATCAGCAAATTCAGAAGGTATGCGGGCTTTACGATTGTAAAAGATCTCGAATGGGGTAAATTGATGGGCCTCATGGATGTCAGTGTTAAAAGAAAACATGCCAAATCGAATCCACTCGTCCCAAGTGTCTTCGGCACAATAATGTTTTATATATTCAATAAACGTATGATGGGATCTTTCGAGGGAGCCTAAAGATTGGGGACGACAAGCTGTTGATTTTATCTGACGAGTTTTAAATATTTGGCATACTTGTTTCATTATCCTGCTGAGAAAATTGGAACCCTGATCCGTTTGAATAGTTTGGGGGCATCCATGTCGCGCAATAAAATCCCTTGATAAAGCTAAAGCTACAGATACAGCATCCATTCTGGGAAGAGGAATGGCATCGGAATATTTGGATAAACAATCTTACAAGGTTAATAAGTATCGATTTCCGTTCTTTCAAGGGAGAGATACTTGCCCTCCGCCTCCGATTTTTATGAAACTTGGCAGAAGGGTAGAGTTTTGAAAAATATTTGACACGTATTTTTTTTATCTGCGGGAATTCATATTTAGGGGGTGAAAACTACCCTTAAAGTTCACCACCTAAACCCGTTTTTATTGAATGTCTCAAGGTTGAATCAACATTTTTTACGAAATCCAACGCCTACTTATTTCTTCTAAAAAGGCAAGTATTTGGGTAAAGTTTAGGAGCCCGAACGCTCATGTGTAAGCATGTCTAGGGGGGGAAACCACCCTTAAAACTCACCCCCGAAACAGATTTTTTTAATATCTCGAGATTTGATCGGATTCTTTAGGATAAAATCTATGCCTGTTTTTTTCTTATAAAAAAATGAGTATTCAAGCAGAAATTAGTGATCCAAATATGTTCAGGGGGTGAGAACCACCCTTAACACCCCCAAAAACCAATTTTTTTAATATTTCGAGATTGGATCGGAATTTCTTGATAAAATCAACGCCTGTTTATTTCTTATAAAATAGTAAGCATTCAGGCATAGTTTAGGGACCCAAATATATCAAAGGGGTTAGAACCACCCTTAATACTCACCCCCAAAAACCAATTTTTTTAATATTTCGAGATCGGATCGGAATTTCTTGATAAAATCAAGATAAATGAGTTTACAAGAAGAATTTAGGGATCCACTTATATAGAGAGGGTGAGAATCAGAACTCTTAAAGTTCACCCCCAAAAACTAATTTTTTTAGTATCACGAAATTGGGTCGGAGTTTTTAAAAAAAATCAACGCCTGTTTATTTCTTATGAAAAGATGAGTATTTGGGCACATTTTTAATTCTGGAGGTAAGGGGTTGCAGAACTTAATTTTTTAACTTTTATTTTTGACGTAAAAATATTTTTATCGGCCAAATTTATTGGATAATTGGCATGTTAGATACATCATAACAAATTATTGTTCACCTGTTTAGAGATTAATAAAAAAACAGTAATTTAAAAAAATTTAATACAACAGTCTTTCTAAAATATAATGTTGAATTGCTTATTTGAGTCTATAGTCATATTATAAGTGAAGTAAATAAGAAAGTTTTCTAATTGCAGTATATTTAATAGCGATTGATATCTTTATCAAATTTAATATTAGTAATTTAAAAGTTTTTTTTTTTGCAAATTTTATTGAATATATGTCTCACAATAATGGTAATCTATGAAAAAATGTTGAAAGCATAACAGCTTTTTACACCATCCACACCGCACGATTGAAATCTACTGGAGTTTCAAATCTTGCAGGTTTTTCGGTTAGGTACCCACTTTTGTACCATGCGTATTTAAAAACATTTTGGAATCTTGGTGAAGAAAATTGGTTATGTGTTAACGATTGAATCTTGATTATATTATTTCTTTCGTGTAAGTTGACATCGTAATCCATAAGAAGTGTTATGTCAGATAATTTTCTTATAAAGTTCTTCCATAATCTAAATCCATATACATCAAGAGGCTGTATCTGACCACTTGTGCCTTCTGGTATTGTTTTCAATACGACACTTCTGTCATTTGGTATAGCTTCGTTAACAGTTTTTTCACATTGTCCGCTCCATGAATCTAATAGCAATATGGGTGCATTGTTACTATG
The DNA here is from genome assembly GCA_949152435.1 of Gastracanthus pulcherrimus. NCBI lineage: Eukaryota > Metazoa > Arthropoda > Insecta > Hymenoptera > Pteromalidae > Gastracanthus > Gastracanthus pulcherrimus. Next base: position 57,399,541 of record OX424576.1, read on the forward strand.
AACTAAAAATACATTTTCAATCCAATTTTGAAGTAGTTCCTTGGATAATTTTCCAGAGGCAGATACTTCTAGGTATATATTTCGTGGTCTAAATAAAGTTTGTACTACTCTAGGTCCAAATTCTCCTTTACTCTCTTTCAAAACTATGTATAAAGGGGACATGAGCTTTCCCTCTGCTGATATAGTTGGCTGTATGGTATAACTATGTGTTGTTGAATGTACCGACTGAACGATGTTTTCAACTTTCTTCACCCCTTTATAACAAAGCGTGCGGCCACTATGTATTTCTAAATTAAACCCACTCTGGTCGGAATTATAAACGTTTTGAGCACCATGAACTCTTAGAAGATTTTTAACTTCGTTAACAAAATTTTCTTTGTTTTGTTCTTGATCTTTTACCTTCTGTATAGATGATCTAGTAACAAATTTTGTTATTTTACGTGACACAATGTGATGTTTTTTTTTTTAATAGTTGTATCCATCTATGTGAAGCTTTAAACCATGGAATTTTGACTTATGATTTCTTTACAAGAGCTCATCTTTTTATATCAATATCATGCAAAACCATCTTTCCTTCAATGGCTTCTTTAACTTTTTCAAGTACATAAGTTGGTATTGCATATAGTTTAGTTTTTCTATCTCCTGCTTTAACTTGCAATCTCCACTCTCGCAATTGACGTTCGGACGTAACTTTTCTATACTTCGACTGTACATTTGTCAAGGATAGTAATGGCTTTCTTTTTCCACTTTGCCAATAGTCCACTGTTTGTTTTTTGTATTCAAAATCTACGCCTTCTTCATTCCGTAAACAAGTTGGAACTTCTGCATAATCATTATATAATTCGTCTGTTTCATCAACATCTTGTGCAAGTGTATCACTATAGTCTTCTTCAAATCGTAAAGTATATTCTTCTTCTGTATGCACGTTATAATTGACACTATCCTGTATTATATTTTCTAAAACCCTATATAACGCTAATTCCTCTGTATTAGCCTCTGATTCTTTAACTTTATCGTTGCGAGGATTGAACGTTACAGATAGTACTGCTAATATAACCACTGGATTGATAGCCATTTTAATTAAATTTCAACAGACGAAGATTATTTATTTTGCAATTGATATTTTACTTGAAATAACTTTCTAGTATTTATTATTGCATAAATTTAATAATTTTATCTTCCTTTTTGAAGTAAGGATTATATTTCCCTGAAACAAAAATATTATAATTAACAATATTATGTGACAGATAAGGATACACGTACACACGCATGCATAGAAAACTCAGGACCACAAATCCAAAAAAAAAATTTACTTAAACACTGTAAGCTGTACTCTATGTATTTTTGGACGCTAAATCCAAATCCGTTGAGTATATAGCCCCAGCACGTCAGAATTTTCCGTAAATCGTGAAAAACTGTGAAAAATCGATTTTTCTACATAAATACACTGTTAAAACGCTGCATCTGAAAATTCAGTTTATGGCACTGAAGTTTTTTTTCAAATCTGTACTGAATTTTAAGTGCAACGTCTCTGAATTTTCAGATTCGCCGTACTGAATCCACTCGATTGAAAGTTTTAATAGACGCGATCGTGTGCATCTATAATTATATTTCTACTATAAACTTAGATTTTATCAATTATACTCTAATCAAAAGTTTTTATAAACTAGTTTAAACCACTATTAAGTACTTTTACATAAGTATAAATTACTTGTTCCTGAAAATGCAGTTCACTGTCTCTGAATTTGTGAAATTCAGTACGTGTCTCTGAAAATTCAGTACGGCCGCACTGAATTTTCAGAAAATGTCACTGAATTTTCGTTCATTTTTAACAGTGTAGAACATTTCTTGCATTTAAAAAATACTAGAAGTATTCTAAAACATTAAACTCCAAACCATAAGTAGGTTAACCCACCAAGCTCCTAATCACCTGATACCTTACTCAATTAACCCTTAAAAACCACCCCTATCAAACCCCAAGGAGGTTAACCCACCTAACACTGGAAACAGCGATGGTGGTCGTTTCTTTTCTTTAAAAAAATCAAATTCTAAACCACAAGAAGGGTAGCCCGGCTAGCCTCTAACCTATCTAGCCTCTAATCACCTAATACCTTACTCAAGTAACCCTTAAAAACCACCCCTATCAAACCCCGAGCAGGTTAACCCACCTAACCCTGGGAATAGCAAGTTCAGTCGTCACTTCTTCTCATAAAAATTCAATTCCAAGCCAAAAGTTGGCTAACCCAGCTAGTCCCTAACGTACATAGCCCCTAATCACCTGATACCCAACTTAATTAACCCTTAAAAACCACCTCTACCAAACCCCAAGCAAGCTTACCCACCTAACCCTGGGAAAAGCGAGTTTGGTCGTTTCTTTTCTTTAAAAAATTCAATTCCTAACCAAAAGTTGGCTAACCCAGCTAGTCCTTCACCTACATAGCCCCTAATCACCTGATACCCAACTCAATTAACCCTTAAAAATCACCCCTATTAAACCCCAAGCACGCTAACTCACCTAACTCTGAGAGCAGCAAGTTTGGTCGTTCCTTTTTTATTAAAAAATCATATTCTAAACCACAAGAAAGATAGCCCAGCTAGCCTCCAACCTATCTAGCCCCTAATCACCTAATACCTTACTCAAGTAACCTTTAAACACCACCCCGGTAAAACCCCAAGCAGGCTAACCCACCTAACCCTGGGAACAACGAGTTTGGTCGTTTCTTTTCTTTAAAAAAATCAAATTCTAAACCACAAGAAGGATGACCCAGCTAGCAACTATAATTGAGTTAAGTATCAGATGATTAGGGGCTATGTAGGTTAGGGATTAGCTGGGTTAGCTAACTTTTCGTTTATAATTGAATTTTTATGAGAAGAAGTAACGACTAAACTCGCTGTTCCCAGAGTTAGGTGGGATAGCCTGCTTGGAGTTTGGTAGGATTGGTTTTTTAAAGGTTACTTTAGTAAGGTATTAGATGATTAGGGGCTAGATAGGTTAGAGGCTAGCCGGGCTACATTTCTTGTGGTTTAGAATTTAATTTTTTTAAAGAAAAGAAACGACCACCATCGCTGTTTCCAGTGTTAGGTGGGTTAACCTGCTTGGGGTTTGGTAGGGGTGGTTTTTAAGTGTTAATTGAGTAAGGTATCAGGTGATTAGGAGCTTGGTGGGTTAGCCTACTTATGGTTTGGAGTTTAATGTTTTAGAATACTTCTAGTATTTTTTAAATTCAAGAAATGTTCTATTTATGTAGGAAAATCGATTTTTACAGTTTTTCACGATATACGGAAAATTTTGACGTGCTGGGGCTATATACTCATCGGATTTGGATTTAGCGGTCAAAAATACATAGAGTACAGCTTACAGTGTTTAAGTAATTTTTTTTTTGGATTTGTGGTCCTGTGTTTTAAATCAATAAAAAAAATGAAAACATATCCTGAGGGACCGCTCACTCTTTTAAGGATTGAATTTCTGAGCAAAAAATTAAAGGATTTTTTTAGTATTACACAGGATAAAAAACAAGATTCGCAATAGGATTGAGAAAATTTTCATAGATTTACGAAGGGTTTTACATAGGATAGTCAGGATTTATACAATCTTCAGGATTTTCAGTAGGAGAAAGAAGTTTATATAATAATATAAATTATATAATTTTATATAATTATATAAAATATGAGTTATATAATATATAATATAAAATTAAATTATATAATATAAAATTAAATTATGTAATATAAAATATAAATATAAGTTTATATAATTATATATAATGATATAAAAAATTAAAAATAAAGCATAAGTGATAAACTTATGAATGTACAATATTATTTTACTTACTTCTTAACAATGCTCCCATTTTCACTGTATTTTTTAAAATTAAACTTGTTATTTAATATTTTTTAAGAATTTCTTTATTTATTTCCACGTTTCGTTCAGACCAATATACAGAATCACCGAAAACAGATTAAACTCGAACAAAAATATATCTTGTTTACTTCATAAATATTTCGTATTACATTATCAATATTTTTTTAGCTTATCATTATCTACACGGATATCATTAAGCACAAACAATTTTTTGTGGTGCGATATCATTGAACATGTAATAATTATGTTCTAAAATATATTCTAATTTTATAACAGGAAAATAACTAATTTTTACATTAGCGAATATATTTAAAAACAATATATTTAAGGGTGGTTCTCACCCCCTGGACATATTTGGGTCCATAAACTATGCCTGAATACTTACTATTTTATAAGAAATAAACAGACGTTGATTTTATCAAGAAATTCCGATCCAATCTCGAAATATTAAAAAAATTGGTTTTTGGGGGTGTTAAGGGTGGTTCTCACCCCCTGAACATATTTGGATCACTAATTTCTGCTTGAATACTCATTTTTTTATATTTTTTGTTAGTGACTGGTAGTGGTCCTACTATATCCATTTGGATTTTCTCTAATACGGTTTTGGGGGTGTCCGTTATCTGTAAAGGTTGTCGAGTTCTAATTCTAGTTAGTTTATTTTGTGGCAAACTTGGGCAAGACCGGATATAATTTCGAACATCTTCTTTCATGTTTGTCCAATAAAAATCTTTACGAAGTTCTCGATAAATCTTATTTATTCCTGTATGTCCATCTGGCACAGAGTCATGATATTCTTTAATTATGTCTAATTTTTCATTATCATCTAGAAATTTTAAATCATTTGTACAAATAAAAATAGTATATCCGTGTGTTCCAAATGTATCAACAAAAAGACTTTTAATTGCCTGCCATTGAAGTTTACCAAGTCCATTTCCCGTATTACTTACTCTTATAACATTTATATTTTCGTTTTCCATAGAGGTTTTAAGACAGGCAATGGCATTCTGTACATTTGTTAATGAAGGAATATTATCAAAAGAGTCTGCTACAACTAAATTAAAAACATATTGATTTTCAACTTTAAAGGTTACACATTGACCTACTTCCAAAGTTATATCATTAAAATCTTCCTTAGAAAGCATATGGTTATTCAATATATCTTTACTCGTCATATTAGAAAATTGTAGGTCTAAAGAAATGAAATGGACTATAGGATCATGTTTCATGAGTAAGTGGTCTTTCGTATATCTAATGCAGGCGTAATCAATAGAAAGGATAAGTTGCACACATTCGAAATTCGCTCCTGGAACAAGGTCAGAACCTGGTCTTTGATATTCTTTCAGTACTCTTCCAGTACTGTTTTCTGGCTCTATCATGTGATTCACCAGGCAATCTTGCCTCTTCAGTGCCGTACAGGTACTGGTCTCAATTTTGTCCGAACTGATATCCACCGGATATTCCTGTCCCTTCAGTGCCGTACAAGTACTGGTCCTTATATTATCAGAACGGACCTTCATATGGCATTTATGCCCTTTCGTCACCTTGCCATTACTGGTCTCAAACTCAACCATTTTTCTCTTGCGACAGTTCTGACCCTTCCCATTGTCACACTGTGTATTTTCTTTCTCTTTACAGTCAAACATAAATGAAGTGGAAACTAGGAAAACGTTAGCAATGAGAATTTCCATGTTAAGAGGGTCACTGTCCTCTTCAAAATCTGTAACCGGTGACGAGCCAGCGCTGGGAGTCTTCTTTTCCAGATCTTTTGAAGACAATTCAATTGATGGTTCAATAGGATTTCGTGATAGTGCGTCTGCATTAGAATTTACGCGACCTGGTTTATAAAAGACTTTAAATTGATATTCGCGAAGTCGAATACGCCATCGGGCTAAACGAGAATGTAGATTTTTTAAATTGTACAACCACACAAGAGGCTTATGGTCAGTGACTAATGTAAACAAGCGGCCATACAGGTAAGATCTGAAAATTTCCACCGCGAAAACCATGGCTAATAATTCTTTTTCTGAGGTTATACTTTTCATCTGCTTTATTTAATGCTCTGGATGCAAAAGCGATGGGGAGGTCCGCGTTTATGATCCCTTGACTTAAAACTATACCGAGGGCAAAATTTGATGCATCGGAAGTAACTATGAAAGGTTGATCAAATTTAGGGTATTGTAAAATTGGCTCTGTACATAAAATATTACAAAGAGTGTCAAAAGCTTTCTGTTGTATTTCTGTCCAATTAAACATAGTATCCTTTTTTAACAATGAGGTTAGTGGCTTAGCTATTTTTGATAAATCTTTTATAAAACGCCTATAATAACCTATTAAATCTAAAAACTGTTTTATGTTTTTCCTAGTTTTGGGTCGCGGAAAATTGATTTAAAATTTTTCGCAATGCCGCTTATTCATCAAAAGATGTATATTTATGTAATATTCCCTTTGCCCTTACGGAAAAAATCGTCTCCGACGATTTGAAACCTTGTACATAAATATTACGGTTTTAACAAATATTAATCATCACAGTTTGAAAAATAAAATAAAAATATCACACTCATTATTCACGATCTAATTAGTTATTATTTATCTTTATAAAAGATCAGTCTAGAATCACTATAATTATTTATCTATATATGTCTATGTATCGTGAAAGCTTACTATATGTTTATTTTATAAATAATATTAAACTGTCTTCGACAACATTTGTATAGCGCTTTTAAGCTTACTATGCTAATGTGTTACTCACTAAAGCATCATACTTGTTTTTCTACATTGAAGCTTGTTCTTATATCAAGGAAGTTTTCAATACATTCAACAACATTTGCACAGCGCTTTTAAGCTTACTGTACCAGTGTACTGCTTATTACAAATACTTATTATTAAGATGTGAACTTATATGCATATATAACTATCATCTGTAAGCAAGGTGCTTTTTAAGATGACAGTAGGTGAAACATTACTATTTAATTTTTCGGAGCTATAGAAGATACGAATGTTGCACGGCGCGGCTGATTGGCTTGGCTCGCACTTGCGCCCTCGGAGCGAGTTGCCTTTTCGTTTAAATTCTTTTGGTGTTCTGACTGTTGAGAATCGTTCTGTTGTTTATACGATTGTTGGTTTTTATTCGATGTAAATGGTTTAAAATTTTGATAACGATTTTGATACCCTTTCCCGCACTGATCAAATTGTCTAGAAAAATTTTGACGTGCACTGTGACAATTTTTCATTATGTGGCCCGGTTGAAGACATTTAAAACATTTCCGTATCGAATTTGATCGCGGCGCTGTTTCTTGCATTAACATAACTGGTATTGGCGGACGCGTATCTAAATTAAACCGGCCGTTTTTGTGTAAGGAATCGCGCCATTCCTGTGCTTTTTCTGCCTCTAGTGCTATGTTTATTGCTTCTTCTAATGATGATGGAATTTGATTTCTAACTCTACCGGAGACCGAACTGTGGGATAGGCCCTCTATGAAGCAACGCACCGCGTTATCCCGAGTACCCTCTTCCATTCCGTGAGCTTTATCTGTGGAATAAGTCCTGTAAATTGAGTCTATTATCTTCGCTGAAAGTTCATTGACGCGAAGACCATAATCCCTTACTGTTTCCCTTCCCTTTTGAACGGATTTGGATAGCTCGATCATTAAGAAATTATAATTATCCCTGGGCCCAAATCCTCGTTTCAGGTCTGCAATTAGGGATTCTAAATTATGATAGTTCGGCCTACCGCGCAGAAACTTATCTGCTTCTCCTACACATTTGGACCGAATAATCTTAAGCATAAAGGTTTTGTGTGCAAGTGAGACTGAACTATACGCATCGCGACATGCTCTTATAAAAGTTTCAATGGATTCACTTGATCCGTTGAAATTCGGAATAATAGTGGCGGCTGTTTTAATGTCTACAGTCTGTTCTATGTTTTGTGTGTTTAAAGTAACGTTTAATGTGGATACATCCACCTCAGAACCTGAGCTATTCGACGGTATGTTATATGGTCTAGGCACTAGCGCTTGATTTGATTGATCATCTCTAACATTTACCTCATTTACCGGAAGTAACTCAAAAGGGGGATCTATCTCATTCATGTTAGGATGAGGGTTATTTCGCGTAACCCTTCTGTGGTTAACTCTCCCACGAGCGGGTCTACCACGTCCTCTTCGAGTTGGGGCATTTTACCTATTGTTTATTTACTTTATATCTTGTTAATACTTAATAGGTGAGTCTCGGTTAATTTATTTTTGATATATAATAATTCGCTGCAAGAATGACTGAGTTTCCAAAATTTTTAAATTATAAAATATAGTATGTATAATTATATGAATAATTCTAAGGTTAGAATAAGTTAAATAAAATTTATAAGTGGTTAAATAAACACATAAATAATTGAATGAATGTAGTATATTCCATCAATAATAATTATAGTTTACTATTCTATTCGAAGTGAAAATAACTGTACTTATTAAAATTAACTTTAAACAGTTGTTATACCATTAAATAAAAATATAATATAAAAGAATAAATAATAATAAGAAATGTTTATAATGATGTTACTATTATTTATTATTATTGAGATAACAATAAATAAATAATGATCTGTTATTTATTTGGAACAGGATCTTTAGTTAAACAAATTTTTATGAGTGAAATTTATTATATAAATTCAGAATAATAATTAAAATTATTGAATATTCCTAAATTTTTTAAAATGATAATTAACAGTAATTACTTGTTATATTAATATTTAAGTCTGGTACAATATATAACTGAAAGGAATTATCAACAGTCGAAAGAGAAATAAAAATATAAGAACAAATAAAAATAGTTTAAATAGTAAAAGAGAATAAAAATAAAGAAAATAAAATAAGGATATTACTAAAAAGTGAGAAAAAAATTTTTTTGGTTTTCTTGCAGCAAATTGATATGTAAGGTTATTTGTCCCTTGCAGAGATTCCAAAATAAAAGCACCTTACAATTTATTATTGAGAAGAAATTATTTTACTTGTACGCAACGGATGTAGAATGACCTTAACGCAAGGTTCCAAGGGAACAGTCAAACGCAGCTTATGCAGCCAGATAATCTGTCAGAGTCGAATCGGATAGGTTTGAGAACATCCCGCGGCATTTCGCACCAACGATCTGAACATAGCTGACCACTATGTCAAGTTTATGGTTTAGAAGTATCCATACAAACAACACTTGTATAGGTTAGGTTTGTCAACTTGATATTCTGTTATATGATACTAAGGAATTATAACACTTTTGAAATCCAAAACAATTAAATGTTAAATGTGATAATGATGAGAAATGTGATAGGTTGTTTAATTAACAATCAGATAAGTACAAAAAGAAATTATTAAATGTTGACTTATTATTCAAATTTTTAAGAATGTGTACTTTGTGTATTATTTTCTTTTAGTTATATGGATTTGAATTTAAACTATGTATGATCAATAAAGTAAATAATTTGGAATTAAAACAACATCAAAAGTACTTGTACAAGAAAATAAGATATGACGAGCACAACAGGTTGACAGCACTGACCCAGTTTTGATTTATTACTCTTTTATTCTGTACTCCATTATAAGAATTTTAAACAGTCGCTCTGCATCTTAAATATATGGTTTTTCGAATAACTCTCTCACTCTACGCATACAGGTAATAATACGTGACTACTTATTTAATTGTTTAAACAGTATTAAATAAAATATATGTATACAACATACATACACTAAAATCTTTGTACACTGTTTACGTTTAGATTTAACAAAACAACATAGATTATAATTATTATTTCGCTTTTATAGGACAAATATTCATACACAAATACATCCACATATACATACACGTTTCAGAATTGCTATAACAGCTTTGAGATAAAACGTTATTCAAGCTATACCAATGAATTAAAGGGTTACACTTAGATTATTTGTTTATCGTTCTTTGATGGATCACTTTACAAGTTAGCAGTTATCAATAACTTTAAAGGATTGACGTGAAATCTCTAAGATTATTCGATCATCATGTATCCTGATTTGGTTGGGTACTGTATTGTCTAGTGTTAAATGACAAACCCGGTGTACAGTGTTATTATGTAGTAAATAATGAAACGAAGTGATTTTAAATCAAAAATAGTATTTCTAAAACTTTCTTAATAATTTTAAACCTATGTTACCATATGGTATAAAATCTATAATAATAATATTTAAAATATCTCAAAAGAAATCAATTATATGAAAATAAATAACAACCTAATATACAAGATAATTTCTAACAAACACTTTCTATTCAGAAAAGGAATAGGAGCTACACATACACTAGCTATTGTAACTGAATTTATATACAAAAATCCAGACAATAGTAAGCTTATTATAGCTACTTTCATAGACCTCGCTAAAGCATTTCATACGGTTGATCATTTAATTTTATTAGAAAAACTAGAGAAGTATGGCATAAACAGTATTACACTAAAATTAATAAAACGCTATCTTTGTAACAGAAAACAAATTGTTAGAATAGAATAATTAAAAAAGTGATACTTTAACAATAGTATCGGGTATTCCACGAGGAACAATACTTGGTCCTTTGTTATTTATTATTTATATTAATGATATATTTAACCGAATGCCTAGCAACTCTATCATCTCATATACTGATGATACTGTAATGCTAAGTTCCGAAGAAAATTGGGAAAAACAACTACTATAATGAACAAAATGATAGACAAAGTAAATAGTTGGTTAGCATTCAATCAACTGGCGTTAAATACTGATAAAACGATATTCATAACTTTTGCAAGCTATAATCATAAAATGCCAAATCTTATTGAAATAAAAATACAAGAAAATGTTTAGAAGAGTTCAATGTTTTCAATCAATCCTTGATATTCGTCATTTCTTGAGCGCAAGTTGGAAGCAAATTGCTAACAAACATTGCACAGCAACTATTGCCGCGATTTTGCTACGGCAAGCCTGGTTAATGGGATACACTCAACGTAGGAAATTTCTGGTCGAACGCGTTTGAAATTCTCCAATGAGCTTAGCGAAAACGTGTGTTCGATCCAATATATCCCAAAGAAATTGCAGTATTTCCAAAAAATTTAAACGTATTCGACCAGAAATTTCCTACGTCGAGTATAAATGAAACGCACCCTACGGTTTTGACATTATTCTAATTTAATTGATCATAAAAGTTAAAAACTTTAATTGTCCGGTGTCTTCAATCTACCAAGGAACGCCGGACAACTGAGATAATTGAAAAAAATTAAAAATTCAATGAGAATACTGAAAAATACGAAATTGTCGGTAACTACGTAACTGCATGTAAGCTCCGACCTCCCCATAATTAAGACCGTTTCTGCATTTTTATTTTCAAAACAGCGGAATCAAATCGAACGTACCGGGTGCGTTCGATTTACACGGTTCCCCGTACCGTGTCCCGGTGCCGTCCCCAAATTTTAATGGTAAAAAGCTACGGAAAGGGGATGCCCAGTGGGGACGGCTCCGGGGACATGTAGGGGGGACTGTGTAAATAGAACGTAACCACCATTTTGGTACCATCTTAGTCAGCTGATCGCATATATAACTTCACTCGTGTTGCAAAGCAGGTTATTACAATCAAAAGTAAATTATTTACTTTATTCGATTTTCCTTATAATTGAACTGATCCACTCTTCATTTTCACAAAATAAAGCGATTCTGAAAAGGAAAATCGATTCTGATGTGTATTTTTAGAATGGGACGAGGAATTCGAGTTGAAGGTATTCGGTCGGTCAGTGTTGGTGGGACTGATCCACCCACCCCTAAGGTTGTGACATAATAATACGTCACATGTTAACAGCCACTAGTTCGTATACCGTGTGGAAATAAAAAAAAAAATAATACGTCACGTGTTATTCGCCAAATTTATACGCGCAAATATTCAAATAAAATAATACGTATTCATTTAGAAAATATACAAAATATATATAATACGTATTCATTTAGAAAATATACAAAATATATATAATCACTCGATTCTCGAACAGGCTCGAGCACAAATATTCAATTTTAGAAATGGCAAACAAAAGTAAGTCCAAAACAAAGAACCGCTGTTCTACGCGATATTGGGGAGTCCGAGTTCAAGTGCTTTTCCGGGAAGAAAAACGTGCCGTTCGCACGACAACAACATGTGGCTGGATGCAACCTTTAGACCACTATAGACTGCATATATAAAAAATGGAGAGCGGCTCAACAGGGCTACAGTGAATTTGTAAACGACGAGTAAAATCAGAGTCCAAACGTGCTAACGGACACACGGGTTTTTCACGCGATATTCATTTTATTCATTATTCTCGTTATTTGTCGTTTCAAACACTTTTAATGCGGCCGTAGCCGGTCTCAAGCCCGGATTAGACGCAGAGAGAAAGTGTCGTGCTCAATTAAAATATTCTTGTTTCAATCCGCATTTATTACCTTTTGATTATATTTTATTTCATTTATTTATTTATTATATATTTAAATAAACCGCTCTCGGGTCACGCGCTACCTAACCTAACCCGACCTGGGTCATCACAAGGTGACGGTCAATTTTTATACTCCCTACCTTACCGACCCGAGAATTCTAAAATATTGGCTAAAATTAAAAGAATAAACTTCGGTTAAGGTAATTGTCCTTCGTTTTGTACTTATCTACCACTGTGCAGAGTTTAATTAAAGATTTTGCGGCTTACATCAACGGCATTGGAACGAAATTTCGTGATAAAACAGAGATCTTCGAAAGGTGATCCGAAATTTCGTTCAAATGCCATTTATATATGCAATGATATTATTACCTTAAATTTCGCAGAGTGGTAGAATGCTACAAAAGGAAGGGCAATCTAAATGATTTCTAAATGATGTCTTGGTTTTTTATAATTCGGTTTATTTATTAACTGTAATCAATTGCTTATACCTCGGTCAAAGATTTGAGGTTAGGAATTTCAGCGGGAAATTTGAATGGGTTGACACCCTCTTAAAGACAGAATGCATAGAATTGAGCATAAATTTTCACTTAATTTTATTAATCTTTTATAGTACATACATAATTACTTTAAGAACGTCCACTCTTATTTTTTTCTCTATCAATCTCTTGCTCTTCCCATCTGTCGCTTTCGTTCTGTCTTTTATTCTACTAAAAATACTTTCATGATTTTTGTGCACTGTTAACCACAATTAATGAATATTTAAAGTTAGACCTACATTGTGACTAGATCCATACAAAATCATTTTTTCAAGTTTTAAGCTCTGTTACAATTTCATAATTTGCACAACTATTTCTAGTATTTTAAATTAATGTTATGATTAAGATTTTATTAAATTAATCCAATCTTCATAACTTAAATAAAGCATTACTTTGTCAGCTACTAGGTTTGGCATTTGAAAATGAAAATAGTGATTAAGTGCTGTTGATGCTAAATCCAAAAGAGACCTTCTTTCTCTTCCATCTGCAAATTGAATTTTTAATTCGTGATCATAAATTGGAAATTTTGCTTTGCCATATTCTGAGTCAATTATTATCTGTTTTACCATTTCATTTTTTGCATAAATAGCTAACGTATTTATATTTGTTTCACACAAGAAATCATAAAATGAAATACTTCCAGAAATTAATTCATTTTTCATCGATTTAAGTTCTTCTTCACATTTTGCAAAAAAGTCTTTTGACTTTTGATTTTCAGTAATAAATTTTAAATTTCTTTCATTAATATGTTCATTCTTAATGCTTAATTGAACCAAATGTTTTATGAGTAAAATGGCACCAATTGTGCCTATATTATTGATAGTTAGAGGTGTTTTTCCTTCATCATTTACAGCATTTACATCAGCTCCATATTTTAATAGTAATAGAGCCATTTTTTCCTTTTCATTTACTCTTCTATGCCACCGTATACTCCAATTCTTTTTATTTATTAAGCACAATGTAAATAAGTAATAATACTGTTCTGTATTAACATTGTAATCTCCTTTTCTATTCAATGCCATTATAGAACTATGAAGACAAGTTTCACCTTGCATATCTCGATTGTTCACATTAGCTCCTTTTTTCAAAAGATATTCCACAATCTCTACACAATCTTCTTCAACTGCATAGTGGAGAAGTGGTAAACTGGTTTTTAATCCATCATTAAAATCAACACCTTCCTTTACAAGAATTTTGACCAATTCTAGTCCGTTTGCTTGTTGACCATCTATGGCACTGTAAAGTAAATTTCTACCACATTTACGTGCATTTACATTTGCACCTTTTTTTATTAGTAATTTAACAATTTCTACTTGTTGAGCAACAATGGCAGTATGAAGTGGTGAACATTGATACGCATCAAGTTTATTGACATCAGCACCCATATCCAAAAGAAATTGAACAGCTCTTTTGTTTCCTTGATAACATGCACATTGAAGCATTAGTCTGCCAAACTTATCACGTATGTTAATGTCTATTCCATTACTAATTATAATATCGATAATATCTTCATATCCTTTTTCGATAGCTTTGTGTTCTTGAATAAAAAAATCTTTGATAATTGCATTACTATTTAAAAGCAGCAATGCCATATCTATAGGATTTTTACAGATGGATTGATAAGTACAATATAAAGTTGGGAAATAATGAGCATAAAATGACTCTAAAAGAAGTAAAATAACACTGATTTTTAAAAATGAAGTTGAGTCTTTTGTATTAAGTACACTAACGTCAAGCTCGGTATGGACTAGAGAATCATAAATTTGGTCATTAGCATATTTTTTGGCTAGAGTTAATGCCGTGTTACCAGAATCATCTCTGTAGTAAACATCAGCACCATTTTTCACCAATGCCTTAACGACAGACTGAAGTCTTTTCTTTACTGCAATATGAAGTAGCTTGTTAAAGTCTGTTTTAGAAAGTTGTTCTTCAATGTTGCATCCATATTTCAATAAACACTTAACAATTTTAAAATAGCACTTTTCAATAACTGTTTCATCCTGCAAAGAATTAGATTGAGATCGTTTCATCTTTGAAATACTGCTGATTAATTTATTGCGATGGTTTAGAAAGTTCAACCCATGTTAATCTATTTGTTACTGCAAATAATACAAATTTTCATGAATAAAATTAAATAAAGATTTATTTTTCACTGTGTACCTAACGCTTTGTTTACAAACTTTTATTGCCAGCATCAAGCATGGATTCTAGATTCTTCAGCAGAAAAATAATGATAATATTGGCTGGAGAGGTAAGTAATATCAACGAATATAAGTCTATATTCATTGGTAATATTGTAATGTAATATAATTAATTGTAATAATTAATAATATTAATATCATGTATGCCGAGCCGAACTGCCAACTGAAAGTTAAGAAAAGTCCTGAATTTAAATATTTGTTTAAAAGAAAAAATTGTTTAACGGAAAAAAATCAATGCGATAAATGAGGACTTGATTGGAAATCCAATGATTGCCAATGTGCCAATGATGAATGATTATTAAAATATAATTATTTGTTAGTGCTAATGTTTGGTATTTAAAGCTGGCTGAGTAATACGGCGTGTATACAGAGCTGATCAGCTGAGTGAGCCCTGGCCTGGGGCAGGGCAGGGCCGGAACCGTTCGGGTCGCTGAGCTCAGAGCAGCCAGCTGCCAGAGCCGTCAGCCAGACAACACTGTCAGCAGAGAGGAGAAAAAGAAACTAGGCATTGGGAGTATTGTGATAAAAGTTCCTAAAGGCAGCTTAGGCAGCTGGGGGTGGGGGATAAATGGATAATATCACGTGAGCACGTCATATGACAAGTCAGGAGATCAGAATTTGAAGCATTTGAGCCATTTGAGGTGCGCCTCGTCTCCTCGTCTCCTCGTCCCCGAGCCCCGAGTCGCAGCAGCAGCCTTCTGCAGAGCGATCGAAGCCTAGAAAGTTGTCAAGGGAACGAGGGGGCAAAGTGGCTCACATTACGAAAGTCTCGTCTTGTGAGTTGCGAGTTGCGAGTTGCGAATCGCGAGTGGTGAGTGGCGAGTGCCGAGTGCCGAGTAGCGAGTAGCGAGTAGAGAGTAGCGAGTAGCGAGCAGCAAGAGGGTATCGTGCTTCGGCGTGCGATGGGGATCGATCGCAGGAGCGCCTGGCCGCTGGCCGTCTGCGCTCTGCTCGCGCAACTTGCCGCGCTAGCCCGGGCGGGCAACCTCGTGCCCGTGATGCTCTGGTGCGGTGAGTCCTCTAGCAGCCTCGTCAATCCTCTGCACAAGACCTCGAGGCCCGAGTTCGAGTCGCTGCTGGCCGAGCGGCTTGCTAAGGCTCAGCCGCCGATGATTCTCTTCGTCAAGGACAACTTTTGCGTCGAAGACATTAAGCATCACAAGGAGGTCTTTCTTTTTTTCTTTTTCTTTTCCTCTTCCTCTTCCTCTTCCAATTCCTCTTTCTCTTCCTCTTCCTCTTCCTCTTCCTCTTCCTCTTCCTCTTCCTCTTCCTCTTCCTCTTTCTCACTATTTCATACCCCCAGCTACTTAGCTTAACACAATTTATTTACATCTCTCTTGTCTTGTCTTGTCTTGTCTGCTTTTCCACATCTAGAGCCTACAACAACTGAATAATGCAGGTTCACTCGCTTATTTGACATCCGTCGAGTCAGCCCTGGCAGCTTTTGAAAATCTGCCCTCCTATAACCTAACTATGGAAGACGATCTTGACTCCGTGGCTGAAGGACAATTAGCTTTGCTGCAAGTTAATGATCTTAATGCTATTCCGGAAATATATAATATGTTGCGAGAGTCAAGTCCAAATTTGGTTGTTGCTCTTACTGGCAAATCTTGTGCCTACACTTCTTTGGAGCGAGTCAAGAGAGCTAATGATGCACCTACTCTACCTGAAAAAACTCTCCGCATAAACGAGTCAGGCATTCTATTTTATGCTGACAAGAACCCCATAATAATGGTATTTCAAGATTATATATATATATATATATATATTATACTCGCACATCATTAACGTGAAAATTGCATTTCTTTATTTTAAAGTGGAATATTTTTCTTTTTTCAGATCAACGATAAACAATATCAATTGGACAGTCCAACACACGTGGCAAAAATCAGTAGAAATGATACACAGGAGGACCTATTAATGGTTTTCAAGGGTATTGCAGATATTGACAAAATTGTTCTTACCGCTCGGTTCATTAACAAGGACGGATACTTCTACTTTCCTGGGATTTTTTATCAATCAAACGGAGGACCTGTAAACAAGACATTTTTGAAAAGTAAAAGTGACATTTACTTTCCACATGGCTTTTCTTATCACTGCAATATAAATAGCAGTTTTACTAATACAGATAATACACAAGTTTCTTTAAGAATAGTCAATTTGCAAGTTCAAACAAATACAACAGTATTTGATGATGCTTATGATTGCATTGGCTTTATGAGCATTCCTATATGGACTGGAATTTTTGTCACTGCCATTTTGGCACTTATCATGATTTGGGGTCTTACAATGATCATGGACATTCGCACAATGGATCGTTTTGATGATCCTAAGGGCAAAACTATTACTATATCAGCTCAGGAGTAACAATGTTGAAACAAGTGTAAATAAATGACACATTTCATTATAAAAGTCATAACTGTAAACGTTACAAGGCACATTTTTTATATCAAGAGATAATTATCGGTGGTATTAAACGGTAACATACATCTCTTAACCCGTAAGCTTAAGTAAGCAGTGCATACTTAAAGTCAACTTGAGTTGTTTTTTTTCTCAATTATATTGTAGAATATTTTTTTCACATGTTCATATGAACAATTATTTCGCAGATTACAAAATAATCAATATATGGATTTAATTTAATGTCGATTACCTAACTAATAAATTACTATTATGTTAAACAATAATATACATATATATAAAAAGTCTATAAATTATATATGAAATTTTTCTTAACTTTCAAGGGAATTACAATTTCTTGATAAATAAAATGTGTCAATTCAAGTGTTTGTACTGATGTGAAGTTCATGGTATAATATAATAAAATTGAGTATTGCCCATAAATTTACAAACTTGTATAACTATTAACTTTCTGCATTACATTGCAACAAGTATTAAATTGGACAATGGTAATATATAATTTTTAAATTTTACAATAAAATTGAATATTAAAATGATAATGATAATTCAAATAATTGCAGTTGGTGGTAGAACTAAAATTTAGTCACCTTTATTATTGAGATGTTTCATTCCAATTGTATTTTACCACCTCTCAGTATTTATACATTATTTGTTACTATTGTATAGTTAGGAAATACTGCTGTATGGCTGTATATATAATTCAATATTGTTTTATTTTTACATTTAAACGATATTGTATCGATGAAAAATAAAAAATGTCTAATGGGATCAACTGTGTGCATGATCTTGTTTACCCCTTTACTCAAGCATTAGAATTATTTTTAAAAATCATCAAAGATTTTTGAGTTGCTAAATAAATGCACACTGTATAATAATAAAAAGATGTTTTAATGCAGTAAATATATACATTGTATTGAGAAAAAATAAATAAATAAATTAATTGTTAAATACATTTTGTTTTATATATGGGTGATTCCGCCATAACTTGCCCACTTTGCGGCAAGCCCTCTTAGATACTTACACATATGAAAAGAAAATTCCTTCATATTTACACATGTATGGCATAACCAACTATAATTGTTAAAAGTCGTAAACGTACATAAGTGCTATATTTTAAAACAAATCAATAAAGTAGGTCTCAAATGTCAGTTCCGTAACATGTCCGAAACTCAAATTTCGATATAAAACGACAATACGCAGAAGTAAGGTAAAAAGAATTCCTCCGTGTACATAGTAAACTAAGTTTTAGTCCGGGAGGTAGAGGCCCTGTTTTTGTAAGGATTCTAGACCAACTCATTTTTATATATATCATTGATCTTACTCGTCTTATCACGAAAACGACCGTCAGCTGGCATTGTAGTGGTAGGGGAGATTGCTGAAGAGTATTGAATATATTAAAAAAATAAATTTTTAAGTGATAACAGACTATTTGAATTTTACTCTACATGTTAGATATTATGTAATGACAAAAAAATGTAATCAGTTGATGCGGGGGTGGCGGATACAGTGTCAGTTGCTCGTAGGTATAAACGTATAAACAAAATCATTTAATCGAACAATACCAGACTATAGCTGAAATTTTAATATGGTAACATAATTATTAAGTTAACGATAATTATTGTTGACTCAATTTTATGTATGAAAATAATAGTCTGCAGCTGGGTGTATTCAGTGACATAATAATACGTCACGTGTTATTCGACATTTATACGCGTAAATATTCAAATAAAATAATACGTATTCATTTAGAAAATATACAAAATATATATAATCACTCGATTCTCGAACAGGCTCAAGCACAAATATTCAATTTTAGAAACAGCAAACGAAAGTAAGTCCAAAACAAAGAACCTCTGTTCTACGCGATATTGGGGGGTCCGAGTTCAAGTGCTTTTCCGGGAAGAAAAGAGTGTCGTTCGCACGACAACAACATGTGGCTGAATGCAGCCTCTAGACCACTATAGACTGCGTATACAAAAAATGGACAGGGGCTCAACAGGGCTACAGTGAATTTGTAGACGACGAGTAAAATCAGCCAGAGTCCAAACTTGCTAACGGACACACGGGTTTTTCTCGCAATATTCATTTCATTCATTCTTCTCGTTATTTTTCGTTTCAAACACTTTTAATGCGGCCGTGACCGGTCTCAAGCCCGGATTAGACGCAGAGAGAAAGTGTCCTGCTCAATTAAAATATTCTTGTTTAAATCCGCATTTATTACCTTTTGATTATATTATTTAATTTATTTATTTATTATTTATTTAAATAAACCGCTCTCGGGTCACGCGCTACCTAACCCCAGTTGCACTGTAAAAAAATGATTGTGGAATTTTACTACTCGTTTCGTAATTTTACGACTGTGAGTGACGTAAAAACACCATTAGAATTGGGTTATTACCTAATTGGTAAATTTACCACTTTGGAAATGGATCGCTTTGTTACCTACTTTAGATATGGTGATTTTACCAACGGTAACAGTGTAATAATTCCACAACAGTAGTAGTAAAATTCACACAAGCATTGTAAAAGTACCACTCGTAAAGCCATCTTAGATTATCTTAGAGACGCCGGAAAATAGTGCCAGTCAGCTGTCGAATGTATGTGCGAAACTGATTTTCGACGTTTCATCAATTTTTTCGTACTTTTCTTCCATTAAACATCAAAAAGGTATGTCGTTATTTATATATTATACTAGTTTCTCATTCAGCGAGTGTACATTCATTTATATTCCGTAAAGATTTTGCCGTGCCGATCACTTCAATACAACGATATATATATATATATATATATATATATTTGCTCCGAAGCTGATTTTCGACGTTTCATCGACTTTTCTTGCACCTCTCTTCCTTTATATTATAAAATATTGTATTCGTACTACTAGAAAATAAAATTTGTTCAAATAATATAGTCATCATTCATTTATTGGCGTATCATCAAAATTGCTATTCATAACCTAAACTTCACCATACTCATTGAAATTTTACTATTCGGGTGGTAAAATTACTACCTTGGTAATGAATTTCAACTCCTAATCCATCAACTCGTGAAATTACTACCCTCCGCATCGTAATTTTATTTCCGTATGGTAATTTTACTACCCTATGGTAATTTTACAATTTTTTAGGAAAATTGACTACTTTGGAAATGGGTCGGTTTGTTACCAACTTCCGATGTAGTAATTTTACTACACATTTTTTTACAGTGTGGGTGATCACAATTCGCTATGAGCACGAGATATATTGTGCACAAAAATAGCGCCATTTTACGGTCAAGTGACGTGATCTGGCTAGTACAAAATGCACAGGCTCTAGTTATGGAAATTCAATGAATAGTACATTATGTAACAAGGGCAAAAAGTCGAATATTTTTCCCACGGGTGAGTTTACAGTATCACCCGAGGGAAAAATTGACTTTTAATTCTTTCGAGTTACGACGTATAGTACTTTATGTCCATCTCAACTGTGGCCACGTTTCGACTTGGAAAGCGAGACTAATGGACTGTTAAAAGACAATATTGCTAAAAGACAATCGAAAATCTGGGTTATTGGTAGAACTTGTTGAAATAAAGGAATTTGGACTAGTTTCTAGTGAAGTCACTTCTTTCCTGCAACTGCGGGAAAAAAAGTTACTTTTCTCCCGCATTTGCGGGACAAAAGTGATGTGTGGGAAAACAGTTACTCTTTTCCCTCTAATAATTTTTGCGGGCAAAAAGTGTAATTTTGGTCTCGCTTTTCAGGGAAAAAAGTGGCGATTTTCGTTCAGATGGGTATAAAATAATTTGAACCAACATTATAAACTAAAATATATCTATAGAAAACTTTTGGACATAACATTGATGTAATCAATGGTGCAGTGTGAGCATAACCGTCTTTGCCCCGCGACATGTTTTAAATCACGTCAGTTTAAGTCCGATTTCATGCAGCGAATTATTCGCGGCGAATGCTGCGCTCATATATTAGTGCAAGAGAAAAAGTATGACTGTATGAGTATACTCTCTCTCTCGCACATATATGTTAGCATAACATTCGCTGCATGAAAGCGGACCATTAGGCCTCACCTTCCCCCCCCCCCCCCTATCTACTCACCTGACCATAATATTCGTACAAGTATAATTGAGTTAAGGTGAGTCGGAGCGAACTTTACCATTGTGACCTTCAACCTCGCGCCGTATGTTTCGTTATACGTCTAAAACTTACGGAGTAACATCAAAATCGAGGGTGATAATGATTTGTTATTGTGTAAAGAACAGTGAACAACAGCGTCTTTGTTTATTAATAGCTTCAAAAGTTTTTTATTATGAAATAATATTACAATTAACCAAAAGAAATCGGTACAAATGACGGTCATCTTACCTTTTATTAACCTCATCGGCGGCTTCACTTCGCGTCGTATTTTTCGTTATACGTCGAGATTTCATAAAAAATCGTACATAGCGACCTTAATAATCAGATATTATTATGTAAAGAATAGTGGACAACGGCATTTTTGTACTTCAAATGCCTACAAATTTTTATTTTTGTTATGCAAGTTTTGGAGGTTAGGTAAAATGTCCACCAATCAGAATAGCTCCGACATCCCCTTAAGACTGACATAATTAAATTTTAGCTTGTCACATAATGAATTGATAAATATATACATACAGTAAAATGTAAAAGTTTACTTATAAATAGTATACATTCTTTTACAAATAATTTTAATGTAAATTAATATTTTTTATAAAAAAAAATAAACAATAATATAAATATTAAATGTCACTGATAATCTAGTGTATGTGCATGAATTCATAAAGTAAGAGTTTTAACATTAGTTTCATTCGACTGAGATTTTCTGGAGAATTTACTTATAAACTTTTTTTAAATTACAAATCGCCGGAGATTTCACGTGAGAAATAAGAAATCTTTTGAGAATTCAAATATCACGAAAGAGATCAGATATCACATAAAAAATCACATCATAAACTTAATGCTAGTTGAGCAATCACGTGATAAATTGGAAACTACGTGAAAAATCACGTGACAAATTGGAGATTACGAGAGAAATCACGTGAATTTTTTTTTCATAATCTCCGTGATTTTTTTGTCGGGACCATCTGGATGTACTTCAAAAATTGGTATTATTTGTAGCATAAAATTCTATTTAAACAATTTTTTTCGATATATTCTAAGAAATTTTTTTTTCAAACCATTTTCAAAACTTTTTTAATTTTATTTTTGATTGTCTCAAAGTTTGGTTTAAAACATTTTTAAAACGTTTTAAAAACGTTTTGTGTATTATTAGGGTACTGTATAAGTTAGAAAGTACGTATATTTTAATCTTTTTATTGCTTTCACATTTATGCAGAACACAGTAATTTGAACAACATTTACTGCTGTACTTCATGCTCGTGTAAAATTACAAAGGCTTTATTACAGTGTATATTAACCTCCTCTTCAATACCATATACTTGATATAAAAATTTGAATCTTTTTTAAGCCTTTTCTGTTTTTAATACATGATTGTAACTTTATTTCAGAATCGGAAGCAGTCATTGATGAATTAGCCATCGAAAATCAAAAAGTACGGGTGAAGCCAGTGGCTCTGTTGGAATCTGCCAGTGATCAGAGCGATGTAGAGACTATCAGAAACAAAAAGTAAAATGGCTATGAAGAGTAATAAAGAGAATTATGAAAATTTGAAGGTAATGATAAATGTAATTTGTATTACTTATTAAATTTTAGATAATTAAATGAGTATTTTATATATATAATATATACATATGTGATTTCAGGATAAAATAAAAAAATACAACACTATTTGTGATATTAAGCTGGAGAAAATTGATCAAGTTCATGCTGCGTCAAGACAGCAGCAGCAGTCACAGACTAATGAAAATACCAAGGTAACATTTTCTTTGTAAAAGCTGTAATAATTGTAAATTCTATTAGGTTATAATATAACATATGTATAATTATTTTGAAATAATTATTTTTTAAATGTTTTACAATGGGAACAGAAACAGAAAGAATGTTCCGTAATCCAAGAGCGAGAATAAGGAAACATTTTTAACAATGTGTAACAAAAGAGCCCCCGCCGGATGCTCAAGAGCTCCACCAGGGTTCGGATGGGGGTTAGGTTTGTGATTATTATGAATAAAATAAATAGAGATGTTTATCTTAACGAAATTATAATACGAGATTTATTTATCTCAAAAATCCAACAAAATATTTACAACAGATTTAATAATCAATATAATTAAACTTAATAGGGTTAGACGCGGAAACCGTTCCTTGTCTGGCTCGATCACCGCGATCTCCTTTAATCTATAACATAAAGACAGGCGGAAACCAAAATACATTAGTTAAATTACCTAATACTTATAACCTATTTAACGCGTACATAGAACATTAATTTAATTGCTTACAATATATATTTAACCTCAGCACTCGTGGAGGCGCGTCTCCACGAGGCCACTTCTGGTATTTACTAATAATCCGGGAGCGCCTGTCTTATTAGTGTTTTCTCTCCGTCACACTGGTGTACCTTTCAAGGAGCACCATGGAAGGTTCTCCAGTGCACCAGACACGGGGGCACCCGTAAGTCTGGCCGGAGGTTTCCCTATGCTAAAATTCGGACTTTCACGGCCCGGGTGCGTTTTTCTTACCGGTTCATCTACCGGTGGACCTCGAGCGGGGTGCGCCTCGCTGCGATATCCTCTAGCAGATGTACCGATACTTAATCGTCTGCACCTCAGGATACTGACCGAGGAGCGTCTCGAGTCAGGAGCCTGGATATGCCGGCGTGAGTCGTGTACGCAGCCACAGACTCCTCTACTCGTAAGCGCGATCGAGCGTGCTGGAGCACCAACTCACTCGCTCAGCGCCCGCGAGTAGACTGTCGATCTCCAAGTATACTGCAGGCAAGAGGTCCGCTTTTGGCTCTCTCTCCCCACCGCGCTGCGTTTCTCGACGCTGCGAGAGCGCCGCTGGTCAGTGCTGGCTAGTGCGCGCCGCCGGAGATTTCCCCCGCCGCGCGTCGTCCGAACGCTGTTCGTTCAGCGGCGGCTACTGCCTACCTTAGTCCAGGCGCCGGGTGAGATCCCGTAGCCGATTGATGTCCACGGCTACACCAAAGTTTTTCTTACGTATTTTGGGGCGCTGAACACGAGTATCGAGGGTGTTTTTCCGGGAAATGATCGGAAAACGGTTTCCCGCGAATTTTCCGGAAAATTCGAATAATTTTCGATTTTTCATTTTGGAAAAAATTTTTTCGTATTTTTCAGGCATTTTTACGACGAAAAGGTCCCCAGACATTTTTTCGTAAAATCCTTAGTTTCCGCGGAAAAAATTCTTTAAGTTTCTGAAAATACGCTTTTTTGCTATTTTCGACCCCACCGTACGCGAATATGAGTGATCCAAAATCTTCTTAGGTAGGTTTTGATATTCACTTTAATAGTGTTCTTTCATGATAAAAAAATTCGCTGAGATCAAATTTCATCAATGGTGATTTTAATGCTGTTATTTAGGGCCGCTTACGGGGCGTGAAATCGGCTCGCTCGCGGGCGCTCGGGTGTATGTAGGCCCGTGTGTAGTGCATTAATGTTCATTTTCTAACGTAATCTATTTTCATCGTTGTTACTACATTATTTCTGAATTGATTATTCAATTCATAACTATAAGACGATTGTATCCTGTGTTACATTTTCATCGCTAATATAACCAAAATGTTCTCAAACCGATAACTCAAAGGTAGAAAAACTTGTATATAATTATTTCTCGTATCTCATAATTAAAAATATACATATATAAAGTAAAAGATCATAAAATAAGAGAAGAAGCCATATAATATATATCGAGAGTTTGAATTTTGCGCCAAAAGATAATTTATTACCACCACCCTCAGAATTAGTGCCGAATTGTACATGCAAAGTTTGTTCTAGAAAATCGTGTGTTTGTGTTGCTGCGGGAATTCCGTGTTGTTCTTTCTGTTTTTGTAAACGGAATAATACTTGCAAAAATTTATATAATATTCAAGAGTTAGATGAATGATGAATAGCTTCCACTTGTTGTTACACGTAGATTATCAAGAAAAGCGTTAATTTGGAATTGAACTGTATATAGTTGTATATGATCTATTATTGTTGAAATTGAAATAAATTTTCTATGAATATTGATAAATTGAAGTATACATGAAAAGAAATATAATTAAGAACAACATTAAACACACTATGGATATGCAAATGTACACCCGAGCGCCTGCGAGCCGAATTCACGCCCCGCAAGCGGCCCTAAATAACAGCATTAAAATCACCATTGATGAAATTTGATCTTAGCGAATTTTTTTATCATGAAAGAACACTATTAAAGTGAATATCAAAACCTACCTAAGAAGATTTTGGATCACTCATATTCGCGTACGGTGGGGTCGAAAATAGCAAAAATTTCCGCGGAAACTAAGCATTTTACGAAAAAATGTCTGGGAACATTTTCGTCGTAAAAATGCCTGAAAAATACGGAAAAATTTTTTCCAAAATGAAAATCGAAAATTATTCGAATTTTCCGGAAAATTCGCGGGAAACCGTTTTCCGATCATTTCCCGGAAAAACACCCTCGATACTCGTGTTCAGCGCCCCAAAATACGTAAGAAAAACTTTGGTGTAGCCGTGGACATCAATCGGCTACGGGATCTCAGCAGGTTTTTCTGCACAGCACAAGAAAACAGAGACAATTATAAATATTCGCAATGAACCTGACACATCTGAAGCTCTTTATACACATGAGAACGATCAAGCGGAAACAAATAATTTTAAGGATCCGTCCACATCAGAAACTTTTTCTACTCAGCACAAGCAAACGAAGATGATAAATAATTCCAAGATGCTCAATTCACCCATTGTTGATGCCTCTACATCTGGAGCAGAGTCTGCAGAGCACTACAAGTCAAAAGAGCCAAAAAGTATTCGTTCAAAGTCTATAAAAGTAAGCAAACGTTCGTAACACACATACACCAGTTTATATAGTATTTCAACTATAAAAAGTCTTCTCGTTGATGAAATATGATGCATTAAGTGCTCAATTCCTTTCTATTCGAATACGCAGGCTCCAGGCCTCAAGAAACATAATTAAAGCTAGCCTACATATTTTTTACATGACTTACTAAGTTTTTTTTTCAGATTTCGAAGAACGTAAAGGTTTATTCTGAACAGCAGTGCAATGAAAAATGTGAGATACTGGAGAAGCAGCTGAAAGATATCAATAATATAGTTCAAAAATACAAGAAACTAAAGAAAGATAATGCGAAGTTAGAACAAAAATATACAGCACTTAAAAAAAATTTGAAGAAACTACTGAAAAGTGAAATGAGTATACTGAGTTGAATAAGAAGTTTTAGAAACAACTGTTTGAGAAAAAGGACGAGACAAAGGGTAGGTTAAACTTTGAATTGTATAAATATAACCATAATTCTATATTAAAATCAATTGAAAATTATTTAGTTTCGAACATTTATAATTGATTTAAATATAGAAAGTGCAATAAAGGTCATTATAACTTATTATTTTCAGAATTTGTCGACCAGAGAAAGATGTTTTTATTGTATTTTAACACGTTGTAATTAATTATAATTAATAATATATTTTTATAATATTTCAGTACCATGGCGTGGTTTTGATGGTCATCGAAACTTCCATCAGTTCTGAGCGATGGGATACACAACTTCAACAATTATTACAAGCATGTTAGTTGTTAAATTTAAGATCATTGCATCTCCTTGCACATATTTTAATTACTGACTTAAGTTGACGCTAAACTAATATTTGACAAATATTTTTGCATGTTTAAGTGAGAACTGTTTTAGTTAAGTAAAGGGGTAAAAATTGTTTTTCTCAACACAGGCATGAAATGGATCCTATTTCATGCCTGAAATTGGGAGAGAATAAATTATACATTTCGAGCGTGTTTGTACAAAATTGTGAGAAAATTGATGTCTCACCTGTTTACACGTGAATAATGTTTACAGAGAGTTTTCGAAATCTTTTCACGCAAGTTCAATTTTTATTTTTCACTTCTAAGTGTATTGTGCACGACTCAAAATGCACAATTCCCTCTCCCACTCTCAGACACAAAAAGGGTCTTTCATGCCTTTGTTGAAAAAAATATGGTGTAGAATGTGGGAAAAAAAGCTTTTTCAGACTCGGGTGAGGTGTCTTAAGCACTCGTCTCCGTCTCGTGAACACCTTACCCTTAATAAAAATAGCTTATTGTCTCCCCTTGTTGTTGCAGAATGTATTATTTCGTAAAACACGCGTGATTTTCGCGTTTTTGATACCTATTATGTGGGTTTAAAGTAAGCTTTTTCCGATCGGCATGCAAAAAAATATTGTTTGGTCCATGAAGCGAGAAAAAAAAACCTTTTTAAAGAACGGGCAGATATAAAAAAATCGATATTGTATGTATATCGATTTTAATAAAGATGTTTTATTTTATTTTAATTTTTTTTATTTATTTTTTTTATTTTTCTTATTTTATTTTAATTTTTTTTATTTATTTTTTTTTATTTTTCTTATTTTATTTTATTTTATTTCATTTTATTTTATTTTGTGGATATATCAATTTTCACCTTTGGTCAAAAGTCTTTTTTGCCCTTGCGTGGATTGCAGTACTCGTTTTTGACTCGCAATACGCACTCACTTCAACTCGTATTTCAATTAGCCACAAGTGGGCGAAAAGTGCTACTTTTCACCTTGCTATTGGTACACAATATACTATTTTTTCCTGCTCATTGAAAAACGTAAAAAAGCGAAAATATCCATACCTACATGTGTTACAAATACTATGGTGTGTACCACGGACGAGAGGACCTTGTCACCCGTGTGTTTGCATTACTCGTTTTCGGCTCTCGCTCGCTTGCCTACGAGTCATACTGCAAACTCCACAATCTGTCAAAAAAGGCCCACTTTTCGCCCTTGCTATATAATATGCTATATTCTATTTAAATTATAACAATGGCTTTGGTTAGTTCCTACAATGTATTATTTTCTATTTTTTGAGTTGGAAGGTTTCAGATACTGTAATTAAAGTGCATTTTTACTAATCTATCTTGATAAAAATATGAATCAGTACAATATCTCGAATGCCGTTAACAAAATTTTTTTTATAGATTCTGTGCCAAAAATTTAATTATGACAATTACGGCGTTAATTTTTATATTTATTCGAATTATCATACT
This sequence comes from Gastracanthus pulcherrimus, assembly GCA_949152435.1. Lineage (NCBI taxonomy): Eukaryota > Metazoa > Arthropoda > Insecta > Hymenoptera > Pteromalidae > Gastracanthus > Gastracanthus pulcherrimus. Next base: position 57,428,209 of record OX424576.1, read on the forward strand.
TATCTAGAAAATGTTCACGTATCACGTATCACCATGTAAAAATGAAATTTAAGGACATGTGAAAGTGGACTAATAATCCCTACCTTACCGGCATCACGTTTTTTCTGTGCAATAAATAAATATTTCTAAAAAACGCCATACTATGCCCTCCATATTCTTACCAGGAACCTTCAAATAAATTTTCAATAACTTTCATTATTAACTCTCGGAGAAAAATGCTTTTGAAAATATACAACTATAGTTAAAATTTCAAAAACATTTTTCGGAGGGCATAGTATTGCCGTTAAGTTAGGGATTATTAGTTCACTTTCACATCCCCTTAATCCATTTTATCAGCTATCTGTGTACTGAACTGGCTTAATCGCGGTCAATCAACTATTAATATTTGTGCTGTAAAAATACTCTTAGTATATTAGGTATACTGTAGAACGAGTGGTGTGATAGAACGCAAGTGATACCTATAAAATACCCATTGGAGTTTTCATTGTATTTTATTAAATATTTGTTTTTTTAATATCTTTATAGCGCTTGCATGAGTTTGACGAATTATGCTGCATACAATCATGTACATTATCATGCATATATCATTAATATAATATTACATTGGCAAATGTTCCAATCATTACCCAATCATTGCAAGCTATATATTATATTTCTTCTGATGTTAAGCAATTATATGTTTATTTACTTTTTATAGTTGTCAATGAGCAATTAGATGATGGAAGCACCGTGACTATTGATCACCGAAGAAACTTTATCCCGATTGGGCGTATTAGAGCTTCAGATGACACGGTAATTTTTTCATTTTTTTAAGGAGAGTGCACTTTTAAATGTACATAAGTTGTTCAAAATATAAATTTTTAGGTTCACATCGGGCGAAATTGTTGGATAGCTTCGTCGGTTTTTAGTAACTTAATGCTACGATCTAGGACTCCAAGTCAATTCGTTGGAAATGTTCTGATGGCTATGTTTGGAGAGCATACGTTATTGATATTAAAAATGTTTTATGCGTGTTCGCCTTATTTTCCACGAGCTCCGGCGTCCTCATGCTAGAGGGCGTACCCGAGCAGCTAGAGCGGCCATTCAGTGCCTCGGCAGCGATTGTCGAAGTCGGTCGATATATATATTCAATAAAGTTTAACATTGTTCTTATAATTGTCGTGTACGAACATTGATTTCTCGCGACGATATCCCGTGTCCTTTCCTCACAAAACGAATACTGCAAAAATTGAAGTCAACGGTTTCTGGAAAGTCCAGTAATAAATCAAAAGCTAAGAATTCTGAGAAGCCAGAAAAATTGAACGAAGTGTTACTGGGGATCTGCCAAGGTAAACCAATTGTTTTTTAAAAATATTGAAACGCTCTACCTTATTATGTATATCTATAAATTTTACCATTTTATTTTGTAGAATTATATAATTATTGGCTGCGGCATGAATATGGAAAGTTAGTAGAAGAGTTCAACATATTTACTGAAGTGGGTAATTTTTATGAGTATGCCTCGAAAAAATAGCTTATTTAAAACGTTCAGCAGAACCGAAAACAGTTCCGGTGCGCAAGCGCAAGGCACACGCTGATGATGATTCTACGGAGGAAGATGACCCTCAAAATAGTACGTTGAAATTTTACTTGATTTATTTTATTATCTTGTAATTTTACTCATTTTTTATTTATTATTTTTGTTTTAGATAAGCGACAAAAAACTACTGTTAGTGCTAAAGTGCAAGATATGAATGAAGATATTGTGCAATCCAGTAACGATAATGAACGTGAGGAACCTAACGGCAATCCAGACGCGATTTTGCTCGTCAACACTGAATCAGTAGATGCTGAAGTAACCGTACATCGTGAAAATGACGATGACGACTATTCGTCTGTACACAGCGATGAGAAATATAAGAGTGATCTGGATGACAATAACTTACTAGGCCCATTATTGCTCTCAGATCATTCTGATGCTGAAAAATAGCTGTCTATTTGCATATATTTTAATTTTTTAAATATTTAGTAATTCGTATACTACTATATAGTTCTATCTTGTACACGTTCATACGTGCATCTCACAAACGAGTTTATATAGCTTGGATGCTCGCGCAAAACTATCCTTATCCTATATCTTTCTGTTCTAATTTTAAAATAATAATACTCTAAAAGTATACTTTCCTAAAAGTATTATTCTCTAAAAGTAATATTCCGCAACAGCTGAGATATTGTTAATCTCACTCCAAACGGAATTAATTTATCGTAAGCATAAACAAATTGTTCATGCTATTTTCGACAAATCGTACAAATTACATGTGTAATATTTATTTATTTTATTTAAATTATTTAAATTATTACTTATAACTGTACCATTACTTTTTAATAATATACATATTTTCTATGAAACCACCTTTATTCAATTGGCCTCATATTGATCGTGAAAACTCATAAGCCCCATACGAGACCATAGGAAAGAATACAAAATTTATTTTTTGATCTGCACTAATTGTGCATTTGATAGAGAATCTAAGCCGACGTATATCTTTTGTGTATATCTTTTTGAAATTAAAAAAGAAAACTTAATTTGCAAAAGTTATACTGCCGCCGTAAGCAAGAAGGTCTGTAACTTCAAAATGTCACTTTCGCCGCAATTTTTATATGAAATTTGAAAGCCTGCCGTTTTCTATTAAATTAATCATTTTTATCAGGGTAAATTTTTTTGTGTATAATTATTAATGATCTAAACAAGAACACATTTAAAAAACGAGTACAATTATGATTTCATTAAAAAAATGTTAGTTACGGCTTTTTGGTTATGAAATTAGAGGGCGACCATAAGCAAGAAAGCCGTATAAACCAACATAAACGATAATTTTTTTACTATGCATAAACTAATAAGTTAGAATATTGAAAATACTGTTATTAATAGTGGAACTGATTGAGCTTTATACCGAAAATAATAAAACTATTTTTTTATTAATTAAAAATATGCTAAAAAGAATTATTAATGCATATTTTTTTAACAGGATTTATATTATTTAAACAGTTTTATTTAATATTTGCATAAATAAAATATACATTTTAATGCTTCAACGTAAAGATTTCTAATATTAATAAAACATTATTTATTGTTTGCAAAGGGTTGGGCAAAAAGAATGACGATTATTTGGCATTAAAGGGAGAAATGTTTTCACAATAAGATTTTTCACATCTTCGTCGATTCCGCAAGGTTTTTCTAAGGCATCAGGTTATTTTGATATGTTTTTCACCCCCTTTACTGATAAAATATCGAGCTTGTAAGAGTCAACATTGAAAGAGGTTTTATACGTCAACGTCATTAACCCTCGTTCGGCAATGATTTGAACCATGTTTCCAAGTAATGATTTTGGATCGTTTAATTTTAGATTGTTCGTCCTTTGCACAGAATGATCGTCTAGCCAGTTATAAAAAGATGGTATGAGTATATATTCGCACCTTTCACTGCATCGCAAAAATCATTGAAGTCATACGTTCTTTTCTGTTTTTTTAATGATTTTTCTACCTGATGATGAAAACTATCAGCACTCATAAATGTATGACCTGATTTAAAATAGTTAATTGCAATGGTATCAGATGATATTTCATTACAATTAATAATGTGAACAAGATACGTTAAGAAACACCAATTTTTGTTTTGTGCAGTACAATTATCGATCCAGAAAATGATTTTCTTAGAATCTCTGTGATGTAAGAAAACTGCAAAAGAATTTTTTTTATTTGATCCTACGGGTACGAAACTTTTGTTGTAAAGAGAAATTCTTTTTGTTAATAAAACTTAATTCGAACTTTTTGCAAATCAACGGAACAACAAATGACACCAGCTGAAAGTGACTGATCTGCGTATTCGCGGTATTTCTCGCGACTGAGCTTAGATTTGTCGATATGAGTTTTGCAAGTCGTACAGGTATCGCAATCTGCATCAAGATTCTTCTCATTGTGTTGAGAATTGTGCAATTTAAATGTCTCACATTTTTTGCACTCTTCATACCCTAACTTTGTAAAACTAATATTCATTTCCTTCAAACATCTACTGTAAATACTAATCGAAATCTTCAGCTCCGTTGGATTGTATTTTTCAATGTGCGCAAATACAACTTCTGTGTTAATTTTGTGTTTCGATGATTGACGGCCACGATTATCGGTAAGGGGAGTGATTTCTTGCTTATCTGAGCTGCGCACGATGCGCAATATCATCTTGTCGTTATTTTCTTTCAAACCCAATGTCGTGAGAAAAAGAATTCTACAAACTCGTGTTAATTCACCTGTGTTTTTTCTAAAATGATACTTTTTAACACACCCAGCCATAAAGTACGTACTTTTTCCCCGCCGAGCCGGGAATAAAGCGCTATATTAAATCCCTACCCCCACTCTAGTCCCCGCCGCTACGCGCATGTGCCCTTGCCTTCGGCTCGGGGACAAACAGCGCGTGGCGCGACGGGGACTAGAGTGAGGTTAGGGAGTTAATATGTAGCACTATTTTCCCTTTTCGGCGGTGAACGAGTACGAACTTCTTGGTAGATGTGTTAAAAAATTGTATATTGCACGCGTGAATAAAGTGAGCCAGCGATTGCTAGCGTGTATGACGCTCTCGCTCCGCTCGGGCGCCGAACCCCACGCAGGCATTTATTGGCTCACTTTATTCTCTAGGTGCATAATATACTATTATAGACATCGTTCGAATTCGTTTGGGGGAACTAGATGGTTTGGCCAGATCTTCACGAACACACATACTTAGAATAAACATATGTTTGCCATTATAATCAAAATTACAATATTCCTTGTTAATAGTTTTTCGTATTTCTTCGTCGAAATTCTCAGAACATTTTAATCGGTACTTTGAAGCATCGCAACACTCTCGAACTGCATGATTTTCGGCAACTCTATCGCATTTTACTTCTAACGTTTCTCTTGGAGCCTTTGCTTTTCGTTTTCTGATCGTGCCTTTTTTTGTATATTCCAAGGTTGAAAATGCGTGTATAAATATTTAAAATGTGAAAATATAAATTGAATAAAAATTAATAATCAACCTATGACATCTGGAGATTAATCATTACTGTTCGACTCATTTTGTGTCTCGTTACTGGTACTTCCATTCACTGCAGCATCGTTTATATCTGGTAATGGTTCATTTTCTTTATGAACAGAATCATTGAGAGACGGAACATTGTCGATCATATTTTCAGGTTCTAATAATGAAAAGATATACGCTGATAATCTTAAATTAACCTCGAAATACACGAAACCTCTTTGTAAACAATAAAATAAAGCTATTTAATATTTCATTTAAAAAATTATTTAAAATAACAGTTGAAATTAAACATAAATAAATTACCAATCACATCTTGCGAACTAGCTGCAGTTTCACCATTTTTCCGTTTAACTTTTATAAATCGGTTTTCATCGACATAACAATTTATTAAATCGATTGGTTCTGACGTTATACTTTCGTTTATGGTAAATAAAATTGATTATCACTAAATTGATGTCTTTCGATAATTAGAATTATTGCAAAAATTAAAATCAAATCGTCGTTGTTTACTTTTTATAAACAAGAAAGGCGTAAAATCAATTGTTCATAACCAAAAAAGACGTAATCGTCGTACCGTAAACAAAAAAGTCGCGACCTCATGAAGTTTGCGGCTTTCTTGATTATCATCGTATCTTTACGGTGTTTTTGTTTATGAAAATACCAAATATCACCAAAACCGTAACATTAAATATTGTGATTTTGCACAAAATATTACATTTTTACCTCATTTTCTATTTTACTATTATAGATATGGTACATATGTGTCAGAATAACCAAAAATCTTATTTTTGAATTTTTTGAAGTTACAGGCCTTCTTGCTTCCGACGGCAGTATAGTGTATTAAAAATCCTTTGAGTGACGTCACACCGTTAAAATATCAAAGGTGCCGACCGGAGTGACGTCACAACGTTTCTTAAAGATTTAACTATAACTTCTTTCATTTTGAAGATATCGTGAAAATTCCAAAAGTTTACAAAGAAACTATACCTCGATCTAAAGAATACTCTGTCAACTAAAAATCCGTATTCTTCGCTATTAAAATCAATAGAAAAGAATTATATAGCTTTTATGCTACCTTTTTATTCTAAATTTTTCATAGCATAAAATAACAAATACAATCTATAGACATGAATAAAAAATAATTACATTTAATTAGTTAAATCTCTATTAAACTTAATTGACATGCATCAATTGACATGTATTATATTATAATGCTAAATCTTAATTCTATTTTGTTATATTAAATTTGATTAATACTATAAAATGATAAAAATCAATTGATACCAATTACATTGAATTAACTAAATACCTATTCAAATCAATAGACAATCAAAGAAAATGTATTTCTTTTAATATATTTTTATAAACATAGATCTAATAGTTTTGAATTGAATTCTAAAGATTATATATATTTCTATTGCACTTTCCAGAATTAAGATTTAGCATCAAATGCAATAGATTTTTTTTACTTATTTATTTGATTATTTTTGGTACTTCAAAGTAACTCATTTCTAAGCTCTTAGATTATGTCGTATATTCATGGGTACGATTACTCATTGATATTTTTCAACATAAAAAAGCTAAATGCGTTTTTTTCAACTGAATCTGTCTTTTTTCAATAAATTTTCAATAACTGTTCCAGGAAATCAATTTCAATCAATACCTAATATTACTTTCTTAAATATCAACCGAGAGAACCTTTTATAAAAGTATTATTTATAGTAGATTAAGGTAATGATTCATTGTGTAGACGATAAGTGCAAAAAGTTCAAAGTGTACCATTTTTTATTAATGTTAATTATTCAATTTTAATGAAAATTTTCACAGTTTAAATACCAAATTGGGGACATCTTGAATTTTAAACTTAATATTAATTTATTGTTCTAATAAATTAACATTTGAATTATTTGTAAAAAAACACTGACAATTGATTAGCATGAAGCTTCCTACAATTTCATAAATTGTTCCATGATAATTCGCACATGTACAGAATTGAATAAAAAGTTTGTTTATCAAGTTCATTTGCGGCTTGTACGCATAAAGTGCATTTAAATCTATTCATTTTTTATACTCATAGAAATTGACTAAAGTCAATTAATAAAAAGATATTCGCAAAGTACACAATTCAATAACAAGTATGTTTATCAAAGTTAATTTAAGTTGATTCCCGCCTAATATGAATAAACTGCATTAAATTATATTGATTTCCCATACTCATAGGAATTTATTCAAGTCAATTCATAAATAAAGTATTCACAACCTGCAAAATTAAATAAAATTTTCATTTATCAAACGTGATTAAAGTTAATTCAGGGCTTATACGAATATTTTATAGTCAATTTATACATTGAATTAGATAAATTCAAATAGTATTGGAATATATTAAAATTCATTGAACTGTATTATCTAAATTGTAATTAAATACAATACGAAAAAAAATGAACTATTCTGTTATAGAAGTCGATTTAAATATATAGAAATCAATACTAAATATAGGGATTGAACTAAATTGCAATTAAAGTTTATTAATAACAATTCATTTTCAACTGAATTGTTTTCTGATAGTCAATTCAATCAATTAAAATAAATTTAATTCAATTAAATTTGAATTTTTTTTAATTGACTTCAATCGCATATTTTTAGCAGGGTAGCGAGGGCGCTAACCACCGTGCTGTGAAGGACGACTTTTGACACGAGTATCGTATACTATTTTATATAAAAATATCCATTGCCTATTTCGAGCGTCATATAATACTAACCAGAAATCCGAACCCAAAATCGACCCCTGCGCCACGCCGGCCGTGACAGGTCTGACTTTGAGTCCTTCGTCCGTTTCGTACAAAAGCTTTCTGTCACTCAGATAGTCCTCAATCCATCGCAAGGCATAGTCTGGCACCCCAAAGGCTCGAAGAGCCGCCAGGATGTCGACCCATCTCGCGGAATTGAAGGCGTTCTTAACATCAAGCGTTGCCAGCACGACTATCGGTCTAGCCGCATGACACGCCTCATCTGTTCTAGCGACCGACGCTGTTACTTCGCGCACCGTGCCTATCACCGATCGACCCTTCCTGAAACCGTGCTGGTTATCGGAAAGATCGCCTGCTTCCCGAATCGCTCCCTGGATCCTTGGCCTAAGAAGCAGCTCAGCTGTTTTCCCCATCGTATCGAGCAGACTAAGAGGTCTGTAAGCGGATGGAGAATTTGGGTCTCCTTTATTTTTATCGATGAGAACCAATCGCGACCTCTTCCAGCGGTAGCTGAATACCCCCTCTACCAAACATGTATTGTACATTTCAAGCAGTATCTGTGACCTACACTTCGCGATTATCTTTATTGCTTCTACTGGTATTCCGTCCGGTCCTGGTACCTTTCCGCCCTTCAGGGAGGAGGCAGCTGCCAAAAGCTCCCCCTCCGTGAACAGCGGGATATCGTCCGCGCGTATGTCGGTGTATTCCGCGTGGTCCCTAAGTGGATGGGTTGGAAAGAGCCCGTCAATTACCGTTTCGATTTTTCGCGTGCTCATCACCGAATTGGCCGCTCGTGCTTTCAGTTTTTGGGTTACTATCTTATAGCCCATCCCCCAAGGGTCGCCGTCGACGTCCTCGCAAAGTTGTCTCCAGCAACGAAGCTTGTTGTGCTTGATCGCGTAGCGAAGCTGCTTCCGTGCCACCCTATACTGCTGCATGAGATCGTCGCTTCCTTCCCGGAGTCGCGCACGCTGTGCCGCCCGTCTGCGCGCATGGCACTCTTTCCTGAGTGTCGCGATCTCGTCAGTCCACCAGTATACCGGTTGTCGTCTGTTTCTCGTGCACGTCCGTGGCATAGCGGAGTTGCACGCTTTCGCTATCACTCTCGTCGTTCTTTCTACGAGCACTTCCGCTCTTTCACGGCCTACTGGTACACGCAGAATTCTCGCAGAGGGAGGTTCCGCATCCATTACCACCTCTACCAATTTCTCGCGGTCCATACGTCTGACGTTCCATCGCGGAAAGTGCTCGCTTCGTCTTGACGTGTTTGTCCTTTCGTCCGCGCCCCCTATCTCGAATCGGATGTACTGATGGTCACTACCGTTCTCGTCGTCAGTTACCTGCCAGTTCCGAATATTCCTAGCCAGCCCTTCGCTTTTTCCAAATGTAAGCCTAATTTCACAGTTTTTCACGAAATTTCATGGTTTTACACACTTTTACACCCATGTGTCACAGTTTCTCACAGTTTTTTACAATTTGAAATTTCCACTATGGGTATATCTGAAAATTTCAGATTAATTCATTGTAATCCTATGCGCATAGGACTTGCTAAATATTGGAAAACTATTTTTTTTTTAATTTGCATTTCGAACTCGAAAGTTTATCGCCTCATCTACGCAAGCCTTCCACGTTTCCCTATTTTGTGCCAACCCCATCCATTTCGCGCCCTCCCGCCCAATTTCAGTTACGTCTGCTTTTACGTTATCCTCCCATATGCGTCTAGGTCTACCTAGAGGTCGCGTTGCTTTCGGTTTTCCTTTCATTATGCGCGCTGCCGTACGATCATCGCCCATTCTTGCCACGTGCCCTGCCCATCTTAGTCTCCGTGATTTTATTATTCTGTTAATATTTGGTGACGCGTACAAATTATGTAGCTCGTCATTGTGCAGTTTCCTCCACTACCCAGTTTCCTCATCTTTCTTTGGCCCGTATATTTTCCGCAGAACCTTATTTTCAAATACCCTAAAACGAGTTTCTTCCGCTTGAGTGAGCGCCGAGATTTCGCACCTATACAAGATTACCGGCATTATTATAGTCCTATATATCCTTATCTTGACATTTTTCGACAGTAGCTTTGATTTAAGTAATCTATTCGCACGAAGCTTCGTTTGACAGAGTCGTACACTTTCTTAAAGTCCACAAATAGCTGGTGTATAGTTTCGCAATATTCCCACTTTTTCTCTAATAATTCTCTTATGGTAAACATTTGATCGCTCGTCGACCTGTTGCGCCGGAATTCACACGGATAATCTCCTATTATATCTTCCGCGAATGGTGTGAGTCCGGCCTGTATTACATTTGACAGAACTTTGTAGCAGGTAGCTAAAAGTGAGATTCCCCGGTAGTTATTGCAGTCTGTTTTATCTCCCTTTTTAAAGATCGGTATGATGATGGATTCTTTCCAATTTTCTGGTATTGTTTTATTTCTCCAAATAGCACATACTAGACCAAAATTTTTAGATGTAAGCGCGGTGCCCCCATATTTAAGTAGTTCAGCTGGCATAGAATCGTTTCCTGCGGTCTTATTGTTTTTTAGCTTTTTGATCGCGGCCTCTACTTCTTTGTAGGTCGGTTCGTCCATATGGAGTTCAGCAGTGTGGATTTCGTCTCCACAATCGAAGTAGTCTTTCCATAATTTCAATAGTTCATGTTCGCTTGTCACGAGGTTCCCGTCCTTATCTTTCATTAACTACGATCTACTCTGAAAACCCTTCCTAATAGCGTTTATTCCTTTGTACATCTCGCGCGGATTATTTTCCTTACTATTAGTTTCTATCTTTCTAATTTCATTTTTCTGATACTCACGATTCTTTTTTCTGTAAATCACATCCACTTGCTTTCTTATTTCATGGTATTCTTCTAAGGCCCCACAGCTTTCATTGTGCACGCTACCGAATTTAGCCTTCTTACCCCTTTCAAACCAGAGCTCGCACTCTTCGTCAAACCATGGTTTGCTCTTCGCCCTTTTTGTCTTACCCAGTACTTTGTTCGCTGCCCCTTTTATAGTTTTTTCGATAGCCCCCCATAACTTGTTCGGATCGTCATCTACTCCCGTCTGTGCATCCGTTTTCTCGAGCACCTGAAATCGGTTGATAACTTCTACTTGGTAGTTGATTCGCTCTACCCCGTTTCGTAGTTTTCCAATATCAAAGGTTTCTACTTTGTTCTCTCGCTTACTATTTTGACCTGCTACTAATCTGGCTCTTAATTTGGTCACTACTAGATAATGATCCGAGTCGCAATCCGCCCCCCCCCCTATAGGTCCTTACGTCGAGTACATTGGTGTGGCGCATCTTATTAATAAGAAAATGATCGATTTGATTGTGTCCTGACCTAAGTTCCTTTTGGTTTTGGTTTGGTTTTGTTTTCTATGAGCCATGATAGTAAGTTAAACCCGCGCATTTTGGATCCTGTTCCGATCGCAGGTGAATCCATCCGTCTAGGGGTGATAACCCTCATACCTCCCTAGAACTAAATTTCAGAGCTTTCCGACTTTGGCGAGGACATAGTCAACTCGTCGTAAGACACACTCGGTTTCATTATCATATCCTAACGCCCCCCTGCAAGGCAGCGCGCCTTCGCTGACTTCGTTGCCGTGTAAGACCAGGTGGCGAATCATTCTTCACATCCCCTCTCAGGGCAGTTGTCATCGCTCCCGCATCCTCCACGATAGTAGGATTTTTGGCCCATTTTTTGTTTGAAATGTGTGGTAAAAGAGACAGATTACAGAGTAAGGTAGAAGAAGAAAGTAAGAGAGGAGATTTTGTATAGTGTTTGTAATTGTTGTGGTGCTTGCGTAGTGTTTCTAGATGAATGAGTTCGCCAGTACGGGCTCCTAACACCCGCACCTGGGCCTATCGGCTGTCCGCGACTGCTTATTCAATTTATTCGCAGCTAACCTCTTTCTCAGGGGTCGTTCCTCTATCCGCAACCTGAGGACGCGCTGTGTAGTGGTGATAGGCATCCACCCGTCCGCTCTGGACGACTACGCCCAGGACCCGCTTAGGGTGACGGCGTTGCAACAGCATTGTAAAACCATAAATGGATAAAACATCACTTTTGTAATAAAAATAAATAATTTTCTGATGATTTTAAAATAATTTTTCTTTCGCAGAATGACGATAAATTTTTTTTTTAATAATTTCTATGTTTTCTGAAGTTTAACTGCATAGTATAGAATAGATTTGGATATGGGTTTTGATTCGGTTAGTGTAGAAACACGCTGGATTGTGTGCAATAAAGGTCGGAAGAAAAATACATATAAATAACTATTAAGCGCTTTAAAATTATTATGGCTAATATTGCTAATAACGTGTATATGCAAAGTAATGTTGATCCACACCCATACATACGTACAGACACATATACACACATCCATACAGATATTTTTTTAAATATTGTATTTTGATTTCCAGTATCTCAAAACATGTTTCTAACATGTTTTTAGCAAAACTTTTATTTTACCATCACAAGCTTCCTCTATGGGGACGAAAAAATTGTATAATAATCTGTTTTTATATTACAATATGAGAAACGATATAATATAAAAGATGGACATTTCAAGCGTCAACAACTTTTTTTTTTAACCAAATTTCCATATGGCAAAAGTATAAATATCGTCGACTAGAGAAAGATGCGACAAAATGCTGGGAATTTTTTTATTTTCTATCCAATTTCTGGCACACTCGACTAGTTTGTCGCGGAAGAGACTATAAGCGACCGCACAGGAGCCGTCTATGAGAGAAAGTTTTCCGGAGCTCTCATTTTTTTACTATTCTCGGTGGTTCGTCAATACGTGCTTACGAGGCGTGTGTCTCGTTTTTGGAATTTGCCAATGCATTACATACGGATATATTCGACGCTCTTTCCTAGAACTTTCTAACATTCTTTCTAAATTGTTTTATTTGTAACTACACATGAAATTCGACTCAAAAATTCCATATAAATTCACCTAAATATTCCACTTAAATCTGCGAAATGATTCACCTAAATATTACCAAATATTACACCTAAATCCACGTGAAAATAAACCAACCTAGACAACTCTAGATTCCACTCAAATCCATGTGGATATTCACATAGCCGGATTCCACCGAATTTCACGTGGAAATACATCCAAATAATCCATCTAAATCTAGTGGAATTCCACCCAAATATTTCACCTACATCCACGTGGAAATCCACGCACATAGATTCCACTCGAATCCACGTGGAAATCCACGTAGGTGGATTTTACCCCAAATGATGTGGAAATCCACCCAGAGAATTCACTTTAATCCACGTGGATTCGACTTTACTCCACATAGAAATCCAGCTGAAATTCCATATGGAATCTAACCCCCCCCCCGCCCCCATCGCGGTGAATAAAGATACACAATGAAAGTATCGTCGCTATTTGACATACCAATATCTTTGGCTAGAAATTGGTTGCCAAATTGAATAAGGTATAAATTGACCCAGTTATTGATAGCTCAGTAATAGACTCAACTTATTTCGGTATAATAAATGCTTTAATTAAAATCAAATTATTTTTTTTGTTTTCAACTATTAATTAGTATATTCATTTAACATATAACCCGAAAAAACGAAATTTTTACGTAACGTTTACTACCAAATTCAATAAACAAAAGAAAATCCGAGAGAGAAGTTGTCGATAACCATTTTACGAGTCGGAGCAATTTTCGATAGGTACAAAAGACTCAGTTCTCGATATACCAATAATCCAATTATGGAGGTTACGTTCTAAATTATGCTAAAATTTGATTCTTATGCAACACTTTGAATTCGCTATGACGTCTGTTCCTCTGGGAATTTCTTAATGCAACTGCCCGCAAATTAAAGATTTTAACGAGTACTTTAGACATGCAAGATTACAAATTTTTTTTTTAAATATCCCCCATTTTTTAAGAAAAAACGCGAAAATGGATTTTCATAAGGGGCGTTATCTGCGTAGTTTGCAATATTTAAGTATCGAAAATAAGTGCATTGGAATGTACTAAAAAATCACGAATTTAAAAAGAAAGACGATACGATCCGACCAATAAGAGCCGAGATCATTTTTTTGCATCAGTGATTACAGGCTATCTAATGAATATTTTTACTTGAAACTTAGATCGACAGTAGTAAATTATATATTCTAATAGCTGAATCTCTTTTGGATCATTCTGGCCAACTGGTTCGGAATAAATGGCCGTGAAATCGTGCAAAATTGCGCAAAGCGGTTAAAAAGCAGTTAGCCGTACCGCCGGCCTGCTTCCCCTCTCGCGGCGGCGCGACATTTTGCGAGTTCAAGCGGCTTGAATTCGTAATACTTGCATAATCGATATCTCTGCTTTAAAACAAGATATCGGGATGATTTTTTTTAAATTTAAGTATCTTTTCACGTACTTCAATACTCTGTAATCAGAATTATTGTATCTTCAATGGAAACCATAGTAATTAACGTGTTTTCCACTAAATACTAGCTTTTTGGTTTCTTTTATTATTACCTGGGCAAAAAAGAATCACATATAATTATATATAAGTATTTTATAAGTATACATAACTTTTGTCTTTATATCCAGATTCTGGTTGATCGAACTAAACTGCGTATTGCGACTGCAACAATATTTTGTTATTGCTCTCACAGCAATATTATTTTGCTGTAAAAACTATACAATATCAATGACACCTATAATATATCTACGACAAGAATATGTACGGTTACTCGAGCAATACCAGTATAATTATCATATAAATATAAAAGTATTGATGTGTGACCCATTCCTTCTCTCAGTGTATATATGATTGTATATAAGTACATTAATTATTAATAAATATAAAACATAATAGTTATTTATTATATAAAGCTACATGGGTGTATGCATGTTAATTGTTGTGCGTTGTGCTAGTGTATATGGATGAGTCAATGAGTGCCTTGATGAGTTTTAATGTGTATGCAAATGCTTGTGTGTACATAAGACTTAATTTGTGTATGTGTGTGTGGTTCTTGTGATCGTGAGTGTGTATTATTTGGATACGTTTATTCGATATGTATGAGCACGTCGATATGTGCACATATTTTTATAAAAGTGTATGTTTTCATAAGTATTACTTATGCACAAAATAATCATTTTCCATATTAATAGAAATACTTAAATAATAAAAATTCATAATTGTTTTTAGTTAATAGTCTTTATAATTACAAAAAAAAGGTATACAAAACTTTTGTTATAATGTATAATATATTTTATTAATTAGTTAATTTACAAAGTTCAAAATTCAATTGATTTTTCACATTTATTTACAGAATTTTAATTTTTTCGCCGACGGTGGACCTGACTTACAATCTAACTGTACTTCCTCAGTAATTATAGCGTATGAAATGTCATATTCTCATATTCATCTAGCGATTGATTAAAATCATAAGTATCGGTTACAATATTTTCTAAAGCATGGTCAAAATCAATATTTAAATCTAAGTCATCATCTTCCAAAGATACATCGTGATTTTCAACATTAGCTTAATTTTTGCCTTCGCAGTTACGACATAAAGCTGTACAAAAAATTTTCATTTTTCTACAACTACAATTATTTCTATTACAACCGATTGTACAATTACAAGAAATAATTTTTAAAAATTTATCTGGTAGCATTTTTGCTGTTGTTGTGACTGGCATGAGTTCAATAGTTGTATTTTTCCAGCCCCAATCGAGAGGCAAAACCTGGCAGAGATATCGAGAAACGAACTGTGCCATCCTTTGCATAACCAAAAAAAAAATACCCGTGTTTTTTCTTTTGTCGATTACAATTGTTTATAACAAATTATTTTAACAAATAACCCAAAATGTTGAAATTTTGCAAAACTGAATGCGGATATCGATTCTACGGGCAAAAACACGACAAAAACCTATGTAACGTTTTTTTGTCAGAGTTCAATTTGTTAGTGTAAAATACCTATAAACAATCGTACTCTGGGAAGGGGGCATTGACGATGCCAAATACCATGCAAAATATGGCAGAGATATCGAGAAACGAACTGTGCCATCCTTTGCATAACCAAAAAAAATACCCGTGTTTTTTCTTTTGTCGATTACAATTGTTTATAACAAATTATTTAAACAAATAACCTAAAATGTCGTAATTTTGCAAAACTGAATGCGGATATCGATTCTACGGGCAAAAACACGACAAAAACCTATGTAACATTTTTTTGTCAGAGTTCAATTTGTTAGTGTAAAATACCTATAAACAATCGTACTCTGGGAAGGGGGCATTGACCATGCCAAATACCATGCAAAATATGGCAGAGATATCGAGAAACGAACTGTGCCATCCTTTGCATAACCAAAAAAAAATACCCGTGTTTTTTCTTTTGTCGATTACAATTGTTTATAACAAATTATTTAAACAAATAACCTAAAATGTCGTAATTTTGCAAAACTGAATGCGGATATCGATTCTACGGGCAAAAACACGACAAAAACCTATGTAACGTTTTTTTGTCAGAGTTCAATTTGTTAGTGTAAAATACCTATAAACAATCGTACTCTGGGAAGGGGGCATTGACGATGCCAAATACCATGCAAAATATGGTAGAGATATCGAGAAACGAACTGTGCCATCCTTTGCATAACCAAAAAAAAAATACCCGTGTTTTTTCTTTTGTCGATTACAATTGTTTATAACAAATTATTTAAACAAATAACCTAAAATGTCGTAATTTTGCAAAACTGAATGCGGATATCGATTCTACGGGCAAAAACAGGACAAAAACCTACGTAACATTTTTTTGTCAGAGTTCAATTTGTTAGTGTAAAATACCTATAAACAATCGTACTCTGGGAAGGGGGCATTGACCATGCCAAATACCATGCAAAATATGGCAGAGATATCGAGAAACGAACTGTGCCATCCTTTGCATAACCAAAAAAAAAATACCCGTGTTTTTTCTTTTGTCGATTACAATTGTTTATAACAAATTATTTAAACAAATAACCCAAAATGTTGTAATTTTGCAAAACTGAATGTGGATATCGATTCTACGGGCAAAAACACGACAAAAACCTATGTAACGTTTTTTTGTCAGAGTTCAAGTGTCATCATGGCGTCGGGAGGAGGTGGACTACCTCCCGAACCTCCTGATATAAACTCAGAACCAGCATATACATGCCATCCAAAAAATAAAGTTACAACAGTGATTTGTGTAGTGTGTGATAATATTTATCATAAAAGTGATTTTGACAAATATAAAGACAAAATATACGTAGGGAAAGCACTTGTGGTTTGTCCTGCACACGTGGAGCTTGTTCTAACCTTAAAAGAGAATAAAATAAAATTAGATGAAAATGCTAGAATTTTAATTGCTCAGATAAAAAGTGCAAAAGAAGAGAAAATAAAGCACAAAATCTTAAATGAATTAAATGTTATATCTGAAAATACACAAAAATCTGGAACGAATGAAAAACTAGATGCCACGTTACTGTCAGAAAATTCTGAACTAGAAAATCTTAATATCGAAAATCAATTACTTAAACAATTAAATAGTGAATTAATGGACAAGAATACTCTGTTAAAAAGATTATTGAAAAAAGAGAAGAATGAAGATGAATTTGAAAAAGTGCAACTAAACCAAAAAACATATGCTGAGGTATTAATTAATAAATCAGTAAATAAAAAGAAAAGAGTTCCAGCAATAATTGTAGAAAATAAAAAAAAAAGACAAAAATCCTAAAGATTTTTCAAAAAAAGTGTGCAATTATTTAATAGATGATAAAAATATTCAAACTAAATATGTGAAATCAATTAATGATAATGAATTATTGATTAAAAGCTTGGACGAAAGAAGTGCTAAAACTACTTTTGATGTTTTAACAAAAAAGTTATCTAATAATTATAATGTTGTGTATGAAAAAATTGAATCGCCAAAGATGAAAATAGTTGGAGTGGATCCCACACAAATGAATCAAGATGAACTCGAAAATGATATAAATCGAAGAAATTTTAGTGAATATCAAGACAAATGTAAGATATTACACATAAATGAAATTACGACTACTAACAAGTTAAGCCTAATAATAGAAGTACCAAGAGATTTATACAAACGTATAAGAGACAACCAAAATAAAATTTTTATTGGTTATCAAAGTTGCAGAGTCTGGGATTTAATAAATATCAAGCCCTGCAATAAGTGTGGAAGATTTGGGCATAATCCTCGTAACTGTGAAAATGAGCTTTGTTGCATAAATTGTGCTGGAACACACATATCTTCACAATGTGATAACCTGTCCAATAAAGTATGTATCAATTGTTTTTATAGCAATACTAAATATAAAACAAATTTAGAGGTTAACCATGTAGTTAATGATACGGAAAAATGTACAATATTTAAGAAAAAACTTAATAGATACATAAGTATGACAGATTATCCTATGAATCCTACTATACCAAGATACATGGGTAATGTAGAAAATTACAAAAAAAACACTACGACAATGAACTCAACTAAACCAAGAATGAAGAGTGCAATACTCAGCAAAAATGCAACGCTCAGCAAGAATGCACCACTCAGCACTAGTATACTATCATTAACAAGCCCAAGCACAAGCAGAAATAAAAGTAAATAATGGAGCAACATCTAAATCTCATAGAAGAATTCCAAAAAGAAGTAATTCAAGAGGAAATATCATATCTTGATCTAAAAACTCTTAATAAAAATTTGAATATAAAAGACAGCCTTATACTGTATGTTAATATTAGAAGTCTAAATGCTAACTATACAAAATTAGAAATTTTTATTAAGAGCTTGAGGATCAAACCTTATATAATTGTGTGCTCAGAAACATGGTGCTTACATAACTGTCAATATTTTGCTATACAAGGTTATAATTTATATTATAATAATAGCAAAATAAATCAAAATGATGGAGTAGTTGTATATATAAAAGATTGCGTAACAGAAATAACCGAAACAATTGAAATTGGTAAATTGAAAATATTAAATACAAGAATAACACTAAATAGAGGTATTTCTCTTGAAATATCAACATTATATAGATGTCATAATCTATCATGTACTGAACTCATTTCCAACTTAAAATCATATATGAACGGCAAAAAAAATATAAAAAATCATTTAATTATTGGTGATTTTAACATTGACATTATGAAAGAAGATCATAACAGTCAGGAACTTTTAAATAATATGCTTGAAAAAGGTTTTTACCCTGGGTTTATATATACAACTAGACCAAATGATAATAGTGGAGAAGGCACATGCATTGATAACATATATATAAAAACCAAATCTCTAGACACCAAATCCTTCAAACTTTTAATACCATTTACTGATCATTATCCATTATTTATAAAAATAAACAATTCACAAACATTAAATAAAGAAAATATTTGCTATAAGTATGATTACATTAAACTACGCAGAGTAGCTGCTATGAAAAATTGGAATATAATTGAATCAATGCATGATCCTGAAGAAGCTACAACAACTTTAATAACTGAAATACAAGACTGTTTAGAAAAATCTAAATATGTGTTAAAAAATGGAAAAAATAATAAGAATAAACCAAGAAAGGATTGGATCACTAAAGCTGTTATGATCTCATGTGAAAGAAAAGGACAATTATATGTCAAAATGCGTAATGAACCTAATAACGAAAGAATAAAATTAGAATATAGGAATTACACAAAGAGTCTTGATAAAATTATTAAAGAAGCTAAAACTAAGCATGAAAGAAATTTAATAATAAAAAGTAGCAATAATTCCAAACAACTATGGAAACATATAAAAAGTAAACTGGGTACTAAATCGCAAAATAATAATACAATTAATAAAATAATAATGAATAACGATGAAATAATAGATGACCCTACAAAAATTGCCAATCAAATGAACTCATATTTTTGCAAAATAGGAATGAATTTAAGTAATAAAATTAATATTCCGCAGGGTAAGATATTAAAACTACCACCCATGAATTGCAACTCTATTTTTATAAAACCAACTAATAATTTTGAAATTTTACAAATAATTGAAAATATGAAAATAAAAAATGGCGGTGTTGATAAAATCCCAACAAAAGCTTTGAAAATACTATCAAATCTAATCGTAAATGCATTAACTCATATATTTAATATATGTCTAGAAAAATCAATATGGCCTGAATCATTGAAAACAGCTGAGGTAGTACCTATCTTTAAAGCTGGAAACAAAATGGAAATATCAAATTATAGGTCCATATCCTTAATCTCAAATATAGCAAAAGTTCTAGAAAAAATTGTTTTTGTAAGATTACAAGAATTTTTTGATAAATTTAAACTATTAACTCACAATCAATATGGATTTGTAAAAAATAAAGGTACTAAAGATGCTCTTAGTTATATAACGAAAGAAATATATAGCAATTTAGACAAAAGCAAACCAATAGCAATCACATTCCTAGACTTAGCTAAGGCGTTTGATACTGTAAACCATTCTATCTTATTAGATAAATTATATAATTATGGTATAAGAGGTAAAGCACATAAACTAATAATGAATTATCTAAGCAATAGGAGACAAAAAGTTAGAATTGGAATAACAGAAAGTCAATATGAAACAATAGACACAGGTGTTCCCCAGGGTACTATACTAGGACCACTTCTATTCATAATTTACGTTAATGATTTATTAATAAATAGAACTGACAGCACTATCTCATATGCTGATGATACAGCAATTATAGCATCTGATGATACCTGGGAAAAAGTTGAAAATAAAATGAATAAGTACTTGGATGATATAGCTAATTGGTTAGCTCTGAACAAACTATCTTTAAATATAAATAAAACAACCTACATAACATTTGGCAATTACTGTGATAGTGTTCCTAAAGATATGAACATAAAAATACAGGGTACTAAAATTTGTAGGGTAGAATATTGTAAATATCTAGGTATTGTATTTGATTACAATCTAAAATGGGACAGACATATTGAATATATAATAAAGAAAACAAAATATATATTATTTATACTTTACAAAATGTCAAAATACATGCAATCTGATACACTTAAGATAATATACTATGCATTTTTTCATAGTATAATTACTTATGGAAATATAGCTTGGGGTGGTGCATACAGAAACAATCTGGAGTTACTTCAAAAGACTCAGAATAGAATCCTAAAAATTGTTAATAAAAATAGTTTCTATCAGGACAACCCATTAAATTTAAAACAAATTTTTGCTTATGAATGTGTATCGTATCATTATAATGAACTCAAGAATTTATACTTAACGTCTAAAAGCAAAACCAGAAATAAACTTATTATACCACCAAAATGTTCAAAAGCTGTAAGTGATAAGAGTAATCACATTAGAGCAATACAAGTTTATAACTGTTTACCAACAATTAATATAAATCTTAAAATACTAGACATATCAAAGATTTATAATAAGAAAAAATTAAAAAAATGGATAAGTACGAATATATTATAAACATCAACAAGTCACTGTTACTTTATCCAAGACAAATATGTACTTGGACACTTAGGTTTTAAGTTAGTTTTTAGTTTTACTTAGATTGTAAGTTAATTATTAAGTTATTATACACACCGGACCTATGTACAGGTAGCTCTGACTACCTCTATAGGATGTGGGTTACTCCAGATATAATTAATATATCTGGAGATTAACTACAACATGTATTACGATGTATTACTCTGGTTAAATAAATAAATAAATTTGTTAGTGTAAAATAAGGATAAACAATCGTGCGCAAAGTAGTAAAAGTTTCAATAAGTTTCCGAGTTATGAACCCAATTATGGCTCATTGCCGTGATCTTCTTTGTGTTTTCTGCAAATAGGTTTGCAACATTTCGTACAGAACCATTGTGTTCTCGTCGAACACGTACCTATCCCGCATTTTTTCATACTTCCTTGTTTCATGATGTGTTCTGAAGAATTTTCAGGCTTCCTCTTTTCCTTGGGAATACGTACTGATGATAGCTTCTGAATGTAATATTCACAAACTTCTTGAACAATATCTTTGGAACCTTTCTTTTCATCCGGATGGAGTTTATTGTAAATCATCGTAGCGTTCACTAAAGATGCTTGAATAAGTCGCATAAAAAGATACCATGTCCATTTTTTACCGCTTATCGAAGTCATCAGAGCATTAAATTACAGTGTTGATCGTGGAGATCGACACCACCCATGTGTTGATTGTACATGCAAAAAGAATGAGGGAAAAGAATGTAATTTTTCGACGATTCCTGCCATCTTTGCATTGCCACTTTCGGTTCATCCCCATATTTAGTTGAGAGAATCGATACGGGTTTGGAATCCATTACCGTAATGAAATTCAACCCTGAATTTGCTTCATGCTTAGAAATAGTGGTTCCTCTTTCAGCTTTTTTTGGCATTTCGACCTTCTCTTTCACGCGATTCTGCCGGGCAGTGCCTGCTGATGATAAACCATTCTTCTTCAAATGTATCATTAGGTCTGGATTAGAGAAAAAGTTGTCAAAGTACACGTGGTACTTACTCAAATCTTCTTTTTCGGTTCCTTCTAACAAAGTAGAAAGTAATTGTATTACTACTCTTGAACCCAATCCAACAGAAGCTAAAACTTTTTGTGATATTCCCTGATTTACCTGTGTAAATATCGAGGTCATAGATGTATCCATCAGAAGAACAAAGTGCCCACATCTTTATTCCAAACCTGATAGGCTTATTCCTGATACACTGCTTGATACCAAATCTACCGAAATATTTCACCATTACTTCATCTATCGATAGGTTGTAGTCGAAGAAACCGAATTGCATGCAATTCTCACGGAATGAGTCATACATCGTTCTTACTTTCCAAACTTTGTCAGTTGGATTTTCATCTTGATGTTTGTAAAATCAAATATTCTTCTTGATGGTAACAAATTCAGTTCTCGTCAAAAGTTCGGTAATGATTGGACACTCTAGGAATCGTTTTGTTGACCAATAATCATAAAGACGTTTTCTAGAATTGTAAATAGTAATCATTATGATTACAATAAATCTTTCTAGATCATTTTTAGACAAATCGAAATGATTCTCAGCAGTAGCTTCCACAACATGATTCTTCATCGATTCCGAGAAGAATAACTCGAATAATTCCAAGGAATTTTTAAAAAACAATGGAGAAATAGCTGACAGATTAGAGTTGTCCTCGATATCAGGAGATATATTATCCAGAGTATCATCTTCCCAATCGTACATATGATTCGGCTCCAACAATTTTTGAGTACTTGTGTAAGTACTTTTCACATGTTCGTAAGAACCTGTATAAGATCATGAGATGTTATATCTTCTTCTAGATCAACATCCGAATCTCTATCTAAACTTTCATGATCAGCAGGAACAAATGCTATATCAACATATTGATCTTCGTCAATGTCAGAATCCTCAACTAAATCAGGTAGATCACTAACTCTCCGTCTCGACATTATCAATTGCGTTATCGACACAGAATAATGTGATCTATTTTTATGAAAAGTTCTATTCCTAAAGTCTAGTTTCGAAAGATAATTTTTTTTTCAATTGATGTACCACCGTTAGCTTGCCACTCAAACGTGATCTCTAACAAGGAAGGTTTTGAAAAAAAATAAGCTCATCCAATTGTAGCATGCAACACTACGGTATTCCGCAGGTCAACATCTAAGACGGATGAGAAGGATGATTTACATGTGAAAAGTTCGCTCCTGTTTTAGACTAACAAATTGAACTCTGACAAAAAAAAGTTACATAGGTTTTTGTCGTGTTTTTGCCCGTAGAATCGATATCCGCATTCAGTTTTGCAAAATTAGGACATTTTGGGTTATTTGTTTAAATAATTTGTTATAAACAATTGTAATCGACAAAAGAAAAAACACGGGTATTTTTTTTTTTGGTTATGCAAAGGATGGCACAGTTCGTTTCTCGATATCTCTGCCAGGTTTTGCCTGGTTTTTAATGGGTTAAGAACACCTTTATTCACTGAGAGAACACACTCTTTATTCAACCTCTAGCCTTACTAACCCTCGCGCGCCTGTTTGTTCTGAGTGCTAAAGACCAAGTGCGCGTGGCACGCGCGAACCTGCCTAACAGACAGAAGGATGCGCTCCTGTCGCTAATCGGGGAAAAATATAGGAGCGCAGAAAGGCTTAGTAAAGCCTTTCTATCACTCTCTCCCTTTGCTAAACTCTATGCGCTTTAATGTTTTTATAAACAAGTTAACGTCTTAGTTATTTTCAAATATAATTCAAATTTCTATTTACATTATTTTATTTTAATTTAATTAAGTTAATAACTATGGTTTTATAATTCTAATCTTGATTTTAATCAGTTTAATCTATATGTCATTAAATCACAGTATTCTTCTATATAATCTATATGCGTCTTCTCTAGGTGTTCCTCTTTGATGTGCGTCTCGATTCTTAAGATTTATCTGTAATCAAACAAAACATTACATATTAATAATTTCATACTTTCCTTATTTCTCAATTCCTTAATATCTAGTTACTCTATACATAGATCTCTTAAACTCAGGATTCTGAATTCGTTATTTTATCTCTTAAGTATTTATGCGCTTCCAGAGGCAAGGGTATTGTTAGTATGTCAGCAATATTCTCTTTAGTTGCTATCCATTTTACTATAACTTTTCTTTGATCTACGCATTGTTTTATAAAGTCTCCATGCGTTTCTGCCATATGTTGCCTACTGCCAGTTTCGTCCCTTTTACTTAACATTTTCTTAATTTCCTCTAAATCTTCATCGAATGTTTTAAGCTTATGACCATCCATTTTAGTGCAATCGCCAGCTGAACAATTATCGCACCAAATTGTTACAGGGAAAAACGTCTTTCCCAAAATATATCGAATTGATTTGTCCAACGAGATCAGCTCTTGACAAGCTTCACTCATTGACAAATATTCAGCTTGGCATGTAGAGAGTAATATTGTTATACACTTAGTATATCTATAGCGCCTTGCGCACGGTAATATTCCCCTTCTACCCGAACTGCAGCCAATCACGGCGCAGCCGGGTAGTATATAAGAGATCGTGTTTCGAGACTCCCTCTCAGTCGGAGTCTGACTCCTGACTCCTGACTTCTCGGCCGACCAGGCCAGAGACAAGTCCGCGATCCCGGCACTAGACAAGAGAATAATAAATAACTAGCAAAAGTTACCGACGCCTTTATCTTTTCCTAAACCTATTATTTCAAAGGGCGCAGCAGGAGAGAAAAGAGAGAGAAAGAGAGACGGGAGCGCGAATAAAGCAATACGCTGCGCGCGCACGCCTAACCGCTACCAGCGCGAGCCGCCGCGCTCACTACAGAGCGGTCGGAACAGCTCTCGTGTGGATTATAAGTAAGGGGGCGTACGCCTCCTGAATCAGTCGGCCTCGGAGCACCGCACCGACCGGACATCCTCGGTTGAGAGCAATCTCCCGAAGTAGCTAGTGTGCGGTGCACGGTAAGTGCTTACTCGCCCCGTGGTGGTTAACCCGGGTATTGTCGTGCCGAACGGGCTTTCTGGCGGGCTTAGCTCCCAAGGAAGCCTTATTAGGAGGGCAGTATCCCTCAGTTAATCACGGCTCTTGACGAACGCGCGTCAAGAGATCGGGGGCAGTTGAACGCAGTCCCTGATAGGAGAGCTGCTTAAAGACGTCGTTCTCTAACGAGAGCCGATAGCGTCTTTTAGCAGCGTTTTCTCCTCGTATCCCACAACCTGGAGCCGGGAGTTATTAATTTAACTCCTGGAAGTTCAGTTGTGGCTACGCAGGGAAAGGCTCCTAGAGAGCGCATGCCTCTCTATCAGTCGGCCACGACGCACCACACTGGCCGGACCTCCTCGGTTGAGAGTAATCTCCCTGAGGTAGTCAGCCTGTAGTGCTCGGTGAACGCCACACTTTCCCCGTAGTGATTAACCCGGGTACTGTCGCACCGAATAGACTTTCTGGCGGGCTTAGCTCTCACGGAAGTCTTATTAAGAAGGCAGTATCTCTCCGTTAATCACGGGTCTTGACGAACGCGCACGCATCACACTGGCCGGACCTCCTCGGTTGAGAGTAATCTCCCTGAGGTAGTCAGCCTGTGATGCTCGGTAAACGCCACACTTTCCCCGTAGTGATTAACCCGGGTACTGTCGCGCCGAACAGACTTTCTGGCGGGCTTAGCTCCCACGGAAGTCTTATTAAGAAGGCAGTATCTCTCCGTTGATCACGGGTCTTGACGAACACGCGTCAAGAGCACGGGGAAGTCAAAACGTACGGACGGACTGAGCGGAGCAACTCCCCTCTCCTCCCCCTTTTTCCTTACCCCGCAACTCTCACTTATAACAAGTGACGGCCCAACGTGGAGCACAGTCTACGTCTGACCGAGCTGCTGCTCGGACGTACCCACTACCGAAGAAACAGCTAGCCGAATGCCGTTAAGTCGAACGCCGTCCAGAACTCGTTCACCTACAGTAACGAGATCTCGAAGCAGGCAACGAAGTCCAGAAAACGAAATACTTCTGGGAGTTAACCAAAACCCAGTGGCGCCCCCTAACAACACAGCCAAACCAGAGGAGAATATAAGAATCGGCGGTTACCTGCCAGAACCAATTGAGCCCAGACTTGTGAACGAAGCAGACCAAGTATTACTAGAGATGGCAGAAGGTAATCAAGACGGTGCTAACGGCATTGGAAATGGAAACAATGGTGCAGGTGACGGCAACAACGTTAACCTCGGCGAAGCAATTCGCATGCCAGCGGTGCCCTTTTCGGACACCAACCAGCGCTCCCGGAGTTCCATGGCCGTGATCATGAGGACCCAGTGGGATATTTAGATCGATGTACCGAATACATTGAGGCATTCAATATCCCAGAGCAACAACGCGTGCGAGTCTTGGAGAAGGGCTTAAAAAATGAAGCTGACAAATGGTGGCAATGCTATCGCACTATGGGTGTGGATTGGCAACGCAACCAAGAATTCATTCGCAATCGTTTTGATAGTGAGTCTATCAAAGTATGCTTGTCGCCCAGCTATACGGGAAAAAGCAAGGTGACAAAGAAGCTGTAGGACCCTTCTTACAACAAAAATATATGTTGTATCAACGTGTACGACCAAACGAACCCGAGCCTGCGAGAATAACTACACTTGTGAGCTTATTGGTGTCTAACCTGAAAAAAGCTATGCGAGCTCACATATTCGGAGATTTTTCAGAACTCTTATCCAAAGCTCTGGAAGCCGAAAAAGACGATGAAGAAGAACAAACCTACACCAAACAGAAAATCAGGAAGGAGCCTCAAGAAGAAAAAGCCAAAAACGCTAAGAAGGGAGACGCCAGCAATCCTCCCAAATGCTGGCATTGCCCAGGCTTCCACTTCCATCGTGATTGTGCCGTACTCAGAGACAAGCAACGAGGATCGGAAAACTGGAGGCAGGCGGCGGACGCTCCGGTCGCCACCGCCAACACTACCCCCAACCGGAACTAAGAAGCGTGGCCATGAACATGAGCGCTCTCCCTAGGATACTTACCAGCTTCCGGGGAAGTAACGTGTCCGCCGTAATCGACGCGGCCGCTACGCATAGTTTCATAAGACCAGAAGCCATCCAACGCCACACAAAAATAACTCCCCTCTCCATCTCAACAAAACTCGCAGCCCTGGGAACGTCCATGGACATTATCGGTCCAGGCAGAAGTCGAGTTTCTCATACAAGATAAAAAATTCAAAGCAACTGTTCTGGTGGCACCTAAGCTACGAGACTCCCTTCTCCTGGGGTTACCCTGGTTGAGAAAAGAGGGGGGAATCTTAGACTTAGCCCGGAACGTGCTATATATAGGAAACAAAGAACGAGTCACAGCTCATTTCATTAACCAACCAACGAGCGGAGCAGACGTGTCATCTGAAACAATACCGCAGCTCAAGAATAAATTCCCTGAGCCATACGTAAGTCAGTTCTCAGAGGTCATTCGAACGCACGCTAAGGTTTTTACACCTATAGGCGGGAGCTTGCCACAGACCCGCTCTGTCCGGCACTCCATTAAATTGACCTCGGGGCAGACTTTTCGATTACCTCTCTATCGTTACTCCGAAGAGAAACAGCGAGAGATAAATCAGCAGGCTCAGGATATGCTCTCGGCTGGTATTATTGAACCGTGTACATCTCCGTACAGTTCGCCTATAGTCATGGCGAAAAAACGTGATGGTCGTTTTCGTTTCTGCGTAGATTATCGAAAACTAAACGCCATCACCGAGGACACAGCTCAACCAATTCCGCGAATCCAAGACACTTTAAAGGATATCGGGGACGCCTGTGTATTTTCCACGATTGATCTAAAAATTGGATATTGGCAAATCCCTTTGGATTTTCAAGCAAAGAAATACACAGCATTTTCTACACCTTCTGGTGGAACCTATCAATTCAAAGTTATGCCTTTTGGCCTGAAGGGGGCGCCCGGAACGTTCCAGAGATTGATGTCTCAGGAAGTGCTCACTGGCTACCTTGATAAATTCTGCAAAGTCTACCTCGACGATGTAATCATATATTCCAAAACTTACGAGGAACATTTAGTTCACGTAGCGAAAGTTTTGGAGAGACTAGCCATTCATGGCTTAACAGCAGCTCCCGAAAAATGCAAATTTGGAATGTCCGACTTGGAATATTTAGGTTTTAGAGTCACATCCAATGGGAACGAGGCCAAGGAGAACTACTTAAGCGCCCTCTTGGAGATCCCCCCACTACCAAAAAACAGCTACAGGGCTTTATAGGGACATGCAACTGGCTCCGAGAGTACATTCCCAATCTGGCCGTCATCCTGTCACCACTAAACGACTTGCTACAAGGAAAACGAAGCTTCAGGTGGATACCAACGGCACAAGCAGCATTCATGGAAGCCAAGGCCGCTTTCACCAAACCACTGAAGCTGGCTCGACCAGACCCGGAGAGACGCTTTGTCCTGCAAACGGATGCGTGCGCCCGGGGGATGGGAGCTGTGCTCTATCAAGAAAGGCCGGACCAAGGTCGTGACATAATATGTTACGCCACCGCCAAATTTCGGCCAGCCGAAAAGAAATACCACTGCAACGAACAAGAATGCTTGGCCATTATTTGAGCCATTAAGGCTTTCAGACCCTACCTAGAGGATCGGCCGTTTACCTTACGGACGGATAGTAAGACTCTAACTTGGCTTGAGCGATTCAAGGACACCAGGGAAAAGCTCATGCGATGGGCTCTTCTCCTACAAGAGTTCTCTTTCACGATTGAGCATTGTTCCGGAAAAGACAACGAGTTGCCGGATACCCTATCCCGGCAACCCGGCCAGGAACATGTGGAAGAACTCGATGACCAAGAGAGGCTTCTCCCTCCTGACTTACCAGAATGTCGCACGGAAGAAGCCACTCCTGCGCTTTACTTAGTCGGAGACCGTTGTTTAGCCAGTGAGATTCGAGTCGCACAACAAAGCGACGAAAGAATCTGCATACTGGCTAAACGCTACCTAACCCTCGTTCTAAAAAACGATCTTAATCCAGGCGAAAAGGATTTCCTGGATAAGAATCTCGTGCTAGACGGGGCTTTATGGCAACGAGACAAGGTCAACGAACCCTGGAGAATAATCGTTCCATCGAACGCCCGGGATCGTATGCTCTACGAATACCACGATTCCGAGTACGCCGGTCACCCGAGTATGGACGAAACATTGCGGGCCATACAGCAGCACCATAGATGGCCCGGAATGCAGCGAGAAGTAAGAGAATACGTGCAGATGTGCCATTTATGCGCTTGCACGAAAAAATCCAACCAATATCCCGCTGGATTGCGACCGCATCAACCCCACGAACCCTGGGACACCATCGCCGTGGATCTCATGGGTCCGTACCCTATTACTGCCAGACGTAAACAGTACATACTGGTGGTCACCGATTTATTCTCAAGATGGGTGGAATCTTTCAGTTTACACACTGCAGAAACACCTGTCATCACCAAGACATTAGAAAACGAGGTTTTCTCGCGATGGAGTTATCCGAGAGCCATACTCTCCGATAATGGACCTCAATTTTCGAGTCGGGCTTGGAGAGAGTCATGTGACCGGTGGCAAGCTGAGCCCTGGACTACGGCCATTTATCTCCCCCGAGCGAACCCTACTGAGCGACGAAATCAAGAAATAAAGAAGGGACTCCAACTCCACTTACAAGGTCGGCAACATAAAGATTGGGACTTATTTTTACCACAAATATTGTTCCAATTGAGAAGCCGACGAAATGCTCCCACCGGAAGCACTCCTGGGCGCATTTTAATGGGTCGAGTCCTTAAGCGACCTGGTGAATGGAAATTGGAAATGCCAGAACCACCCTCCCCCGTGTGGGAGCAGAGGGTTCAAAAAGCCAAAAACAACCAGCAGCAATATATAAGGAAATATGCTGCCGAGCGAGCACAGGAAACTCGCTTCAAATCCGGCGATAAAGTTTATGTAAAAACGCATTACTTATCAAACGCTGCCAACAAATTCCATGCAGGATTTGCTCAGAAATGGGAAGGGCCTTACGACATAGTTAAGGCAATCAGCAACGAAATCTACCTCGTGGACCGACACGGGGAAACAGTCAAATACCACAGCAAACAACTAAAACCTGACCAAACAGGTAACAACAGCAGACACGCAGCTGCTATTTCTCCTCACGACGCCGGACGCGCAGCCGCCATCGAGGAATCAGCCCCAGGGGACATACCTCACGACGCCGGACGCGCAGCCGCCGTCGAGGAATCAGCCCCAGAAGACAACGAAGCAGAGGGTGTCTCCGTCGAGAACCTAAACAAGGAGTCCGGTAGCCCGGAGGCCGCCATTTTGGAGTCTAGAGATGAACAGGCCATCGCACAAGAAGAGCCCAGATATAACCTGCGGCCAAGAAGAAAGTGAAAAAAGTGATAAAAGACACTGAATAATGTATATATATTTAATTTTCTATAACGTGCACGTAGCTTTAAGTAACATAGATTTAGGTATTTCCTTAAATTCGAATTTTTTTTTGTTTATTATTATTTATTATCGTAAATTATTTAATTTCTAATTTTAAGTAAATAAATTGTAAAAAAAAAAAAATTTTATGTATCTTCGGGGTCCAGGAAAAATAAAAAAAAGGGGAAAGATAACCGTACGCAAGGCTCTTCAAAACCGGGAGGAATTGTTATACACTTAGTATATCTATAGCGCCTTGCGCACGGCAATATTCCCCTTCTACCCGAACTGCAGCCAATCACGGCGCAGCCGGGTAGTATATAAGAGATCGAGTTTCGAGACTCCCTCTCAGTCGGAGTCTGACTCCTGACTCCTGACTTCTCGGCCGACCAGGCCAGAGACAAGTCCGCGATCCCGGCACTAGACAAGAGAATAATAAATAACTAGCAAAAGTTACCGACGCCTTTATCTTTTCCTAAACCTATTATTTCAAAGGGCGCAGCAGGAGAGAAAAGAGAGAGAAAGAGAGACGGGAGCGCGAATAAAGCAATACGCTGCGCGCGCACGCCTAACCGCTACCAGCGCGAGCCGCCGCGCTCACTACAGAGCGGTCGGAACAGCTCTCGTGTGGATTATAAGTAAGGGGGCGCACGCCTCCTGTATCAGTCGGCCTCGGAGCACCGCACCGACCGGACATCCTCGGTTGAGAGCAATCTCCCGAAGTAGCTAGTGTGCGGTGCACGGTAAGTGCTTACTCGCCCCGTGGTGGTTAACCCGGGTATTGTCGTGCCGAACGGGCTTTCTGGCGGGCTTAGCTCCCAAGGAAGCCTTATTAGGAGGGCAGTATCCCTCAGTTAATCACGGCTCTTGACGAACGCGCGTCAAGAGATCGGGGGCAGTTGAACGCAGTACCTGATAGGAGAGCTGCTTAAAGACGTCGTTCTTTAACGAGAGCCGATAGCGTCTTTTAGCAGCGTTTTCTCCTCGTATCCCACAACCTGGAGCCATGAGTTATTAATTTAACTCCCTGGAAGTTCAGTTGTGGCTACGCAGGGACAGGCTCCTAGAGAGCGCATGCCTCTCTATCAGTCGGCCACGACGCACCACACTGGCCGGACCTCGTCGGTTGAGAGTAATCTCCCTGAGGTAGTCAGCCTGTGGTGCTCGGTGAACGCCACACTTTCCCCGTAGTGATTAACCCGGGTACTGTCGCACCGAACAGACTTTCTGGCGGGCTTAGCTCTCACGGAAGTCTTATTAAGAAGGCAGTATCTCTCCGTTAATCACGGGTCTTGACGAACGCGCACGCACCACACTGGCCGGACCTCCTCGGTTGAGAGTAATCTCCCTGAGGTAGTCAGCCTGTGATGCTCGGTAAACGCCACACTTTCCCCGTAGTGATTAACCCGGGTACTGTCGCGCCGAACAGACTTTCTGGCGGGCTTAGCTCCCACGGAAGTCTTATTAAGAAGGCAGTATCTCTCCGTTGATCACGGGTCTTGACGAACACGCGTCAAGAGCACGGGGAAGTCAAAACGTACGGACGGATTGAGCGGAGCAACTCCCCTCTCCTCCCCCCTTTTCCTTACCCCGCAACTCTCACGTATAACAACATCTCCAAATAACTTGATTATATAACCTCTAGTGGAAGTTGAATCCTAGCAATCTCTAAAACTGGCATCTGTTAGTGCTTCTAAAGTTTCGGGTTTGGACACGAATTTCAGTCCCAAATCAGCTGAGCCTCTTAAATATCTAAATACTCTTTTGACATCCATCCAGTCTTCTTCAGTTGGCTCTAGTTGTTTTCTGGCTAAGTAGTTAACTGCAAATGCAATGTCAGGCCGAGATGCATTCGCCAGGTATATGAGACTTCCAATTGCCTCTCTGTACGGAAATCTCTTTATTTCATAGTTTTGCTTAACAAGTCTTGTGTCCTCTATTTTGCTCCTTTTATTACGATTACTTACTTGTCTCGTAACCATGGGAGTATTTTGTGGCTTGCAATCCTTCATTCCAAATTTCTCTAAGATACTTTCAGTATATAAGGCTTGGCGAATCTTCACGCATTTACCCTCTATATTCCTTTCTATAGTCACGCCAAGAAAGTTCTTAGGTTTTCCAAGGTCCTTCGAATGCCGTGTTCAAGCAATTCTCTATTTCTTCTAGTTTTTCTTTATCATTAGTTATGATAAGCATGTCATCTACGTACAGTTGTACTAGGGCCAATTTTCCTGCTTTTCTCCAAGTGTAAAGACAAGGTTCATGCAGATCATTTTCAAGACCTAGCTTATGCATCTCCTCTGTAAACCTCTTATTCCATTTCTTAGGACTTATTTTCAAGCCATAAAGTGCTCTCTTTAGTTTGCAGACTTTTAAGTTCCTTGTGCATTCATTTACCTCTAAACCATCTGGTATTTCCATATATATTTCTTTCTCTAGTATTCCGTTCAAGAATGCAGTATTTACATCCATTTGACAAGCATATAACTCATGCTTATTTAGAGTTGATCTGACGAGTGATAATCTAGAGATTGGGGCATATGTGTCTTTTAGATCATATGAATTTTTGTCTTTAAATCCTCTAATTACCAATCATGCTTTATACTTGATTTTTCCGTCAGCTTCTATTTTCCTCTTAAATACCCATTTTGAATCAATCACATTTGCCTTTGTTCCTTCGTTTGAAGCTTTTGGTTTATTAACCAAATTCCATACTTCATTTTTATTCATGGAATGTAACTCTTCTTTTATTGCTGTTTGCCAATGTTCTTTGTCCTTGGACATCATTGCTTCTTCATATGAAAAATGAAATTTGCTAGAAGAATGTGCCTAAGCTCATCTTCTTTATTTTGTGGGTTATCTGAGATTCTGGTGTAATTGGCGTAACTTATATCCTCTATCAGCTTTCCAGTTTAGACACTGCTGTATTGTTCTAAGAATTCCTGTTTTCTCTTGGTTCTACCTGTAGTCAATGGGCCTTGATTTTCTTTTTGTGCTTTCTCTTGTTCTTGTCTAGTATTTTCCTTTTCTTGTTTTCTTGGTCGTCCTCTTTTCTTTGTCTGTGCCTTTTCTTTCTCTAATTTTTCTGGTTCCTCTTTTTCTTCGCCATCCTCTTTTATTTCCTTTAACCAGTTCCAATCTCTTTCTTCTTTATTTTCGTTAAACGTTTGTATACGTCTTTGTATACTAGTTTTTCATTGAATCTGACATTTCGAGATTCCAGAAACTTTCTGGTAGTTGGATGCCACAATAAGTAGCTTGTTGATCTGTACGCAATTAGGACAGCTCTAGTTGCCCTTGTATCAAACTTAGATTCGGGTTTTGGAATTATAATATAAGCTATTCAGCCAAACCTTTTATTTTGTTCAAAATGGTAACTTGCATTTGGTGCAAATTTATTCAATGGAATTCCAAACTCTATGGTTTTGTGGGGTGTTCTGTTGTATGCATGCACAGCAACATCTAATGCTAAGTCCCACATACTCTTACATAAACCTCAATCAAACATGTATGCTCTTATTTTTCTCTGCAGGGTTTTATTAAATCTTTCTGCTACACCGTTGTGTTCGGTGGTGTAGGGTGGAGAATATTCAGCCTCTATATTTTCTACTTTCATAACCTCTAAGAATTTTCCACCTGTGAACTCAGTTCCTTGATCTGATTTAATATAGCAGACCTTCTCATTTTTACCTAACAGATTTCTAGCAGACACTAGATAATTTTCTAGCGATTCACCTGATTCATCTTTTGATTTTAAGGCATATGTCATTGCAAATCTAGAGTAATCATCAACGAATACTATAATAAATCTTTTTAATCCTGGGTTGGACGAGGGTTTTATGGGTCCCATTATGTCGGTGTGTACAACTTGAAGTGGTCTTTGTACTCTGTTTCTTACTTCTTTAAAAGGTAATTTATCCATTTTAGCTCTAATACAAATTTCACAATCTAAAATAGATTCATCAAATTTTACTTTCTCTAATTTCTTTTCTATTTTCTGTAATTCTTTTAAATAATTCAAAGATGCGTGACCCAATCGAATATTCCAAAGCATAGCCTCGTTTTGTTTTATAAAATCTTTTGGTTTATTTTCAAGTGGATTAGTAATGCATATTTCCTCCATTTTCTCTAATGACTCTAGACTATCAATTTGAATCGTTTTTCTTGTTAGACTAGAGTCTATCGTTGTTGAATTTATTGATTTTAAGTTTAACTCTTTGTTAGTACTTGAATTCATGAGCTTCTCTTCATTCTCCCTCCCAATCGCAGAACTAACAAATTCCTTTTCCAAATTTTCTCCTTCCGGACCTGACAACTCTTTAGTTATAATGTTTGTCGGTGATTGTTTAGGAAGCACAGAATGAGAAACCATTCTTGCATTACAGCTATATTTATTATACTTTATATTTTTACTATTCATTAAGGTATTCTTTTTAACTTCAAATCGTACAACCCAATTTGGTTTTTCATAAGTTCCCTCAAATAATGTTCTATTATTTAGTTTATTGTAAACTCTTAAAATTTTGTCATCCATATATATGCTAAAACCAGAATCTGCTAGCTTTCTCAAAGATAGTAAATTTTCCGATACTTCCTTAGCAGCTATAACTTCTGTTAGTTTAATAATTTTTCTCTCATCTGATGTTTCAGAGTGTAACAAAAGATCGCCTCTACCATCTATCACAATATCAGCAAATTCGTTCTTATTTGCACATTTAATTACTCCATTTTCGCAAATTCTAAAATCTGTTAAAATCAAGAACGTATCTACTATATGATCTGTTGCGCCAGAATCCGCAATTAATTCTATTTGTTTTATTTGATTATTTGAACTTTCCGTTTGTGTAGTCTTACCTTTAGATTTTTCTTGATCGGAAGTTTTGCTGTTTGTTGCAATCCACCTTAATTTGTTGTTGTTATTTCTTTGGTGATTATATCTTTTATTTACTCTACCTCTATTATTTACTCTATAAGAACCTCTTTGACTATTATTTTTTGACTTAAATGAGCTAGATACCTTCTTTTCCACTTGATGTATTCTAGAAAAGGTTTTATTAACATATCTCTTGTTTTGATTCTTGCGATGACTGGTACTTGGAGCTTGTGGGCAATCGTCACCTTTGTGCTCTCTCATGCCTTGGCAGTAGTAGCAAAATCAAAGGTTTCTTCTCTCTAATCAAAGGTTCTTTCTCTCTTTGTATCGGTAGTCATTCGCCCAGTGTTCAACTTTGTTGCACCTATGGCACCGGTCCTCTTTCAGGGGTTTTTTGCCTTGGTTTGCATCACTCTTTTTGCCGAAGCTTCCTCTTTAGTTTCGTTTTTCTTGTCTGCCTCTAACTGAAACATGAATGCTTTGATTTCATCTACTGTCATTTCTTGAGCATTTGTTTGCCTCTTTACTACAGCGACATATCGAATATCAGGTATGATAGAACTACAGCTTGATAAAAGGCTGAACGTATTTCTTGTTCAGTGAGAGGCACCGCGTCTTCATATGTTTCATATTCTCTAATTATGGATTCAAAACGTTCGCAAAAATCATTCACCTTTTCCTCATTTTTCATTTTAATATTGTATAATCTTTTAATTTTGTTAAAATCTCTTTAGGTTCTTGTATATTCAAAATTCTTTTGTGATATATTTCATCAATATGGTTAATTATAATGTCTTTAACCAAACTTTTTCTTTTTAAGATTTTATTTTCAGCAAATTTTCAGGTCCATAAATATTTAACTCTATGACATCTAATAAATCGTTACTTATTAATTCTGACTTTAAATAATCCATCCAAAGATCGAAATTAGTTTTTGTAGTTAATTTATAATCTCTTTTAATCATTATTTTAGTTTTATTTAATTCTCCCTCTAAAGTTTTTGTCAAAAATTCTACATTCTTATTTACTTGATTTCCTTTATCATTATCATATGTTATTCTAATAGAGTTATCATTTATCATTGGTTCAATTTTATCTAAATTTTCTTTTGATGTATTTTTAGACTCTTTATTATTCTTTAAATTATCTGTAGTTTTAGTAGTAATACCGTTTACCTCTAGCATCTTTAGTTTTATTTTCTCAACCTCTAAATTTGCTTCTGCAACTCTTGCTGCGCTATTCATGATGTCTTTTACGACGCTCATGCCAGTTTTTTGATATTTGGTGACATTCTCCAAGCGATTTATGAGATTGCACATGCCATCATAGAACGAGCGTAGACCTGGCGTCATGAATATTATGCCACTTCCATCGGTTGTATCAACAGTCTCAACCCTCTTAATTTCTTTTTAGTTGCCTCGGTTGATTTTGGGACAGCCTTTTTCATGGGTGCAGTCTTCTCGGAGTTTTCAACAATTTGCAGCTGTTGGCTTGTTCCTGCTGAATTTTGCTCTTTATTTGAATCGTCAGGTTCAGTCGGTTGCAATTCTTTCTCTGTGTAGTAATTTTATAAATTAATTATCTGGTTTTCTCTAATTATAATTTTGTCAGATCTGACTTACTCTAACCTCTAATTTTCTAAAGTATTCTTAATTAGTTCTCTTAGTTTGTATATAAACATGACTTTAGAAATTATAACTCTTACTATTTCATATTTTTCTGAATTCTTATACATATATGTTTATGTATATATATATATATATATACACATATATACACATATATGAGATTTAAACAGAAATCAAAAAAGAATTTTGGCGGCTCTTAGTTAAATATATTTATAAATATTTATGAAAATAGGAACTCTCACTTTCTTGCGGCTTTGTTTGAAGTGTAGAGTCCTCTAACGTATCCCTCTTTGCTTCGCCGATCTGCCGACGGTCCACCTCCATATCAGACTCATTTTGATCGTCGCTGTTATAGTCTACCAGCTTACTACCTCTATCTCCGTCCTCTTTAGTATTTTCCGTCATCTATCCAGGATTGTGCAACAAATTTTTTTTATTAATAAAAATGGTACAAAATATCTCTATATATTCCAAATACCAGATAAAAACTCTTAAATGAACTACAATTATGTCGCGTGCTCCTGAATTAAGAAAAACGCACTGCAATCTTCCTTGACTCGAAGCGAGAAACCATGCTTTCCTGCTATGCCTAACACACAGGTGCACACCGCTCTCCAATATTATTCCACGCACTGCAATAAAATTGATTAGATTTGGGTTGATCACCTACACGTGCGGGACACGCACAAGATCACAATGATCTCCCTAGTCCGAAACCAAGCTACACCGCACTGCAAGTTGCACTCGATCACAGACCCCGGATTTTTCAATTAGACCATTTGTTAAACTAACATTACAAGAAAAATTTGGTAGTTCAACAAATTCTCCTCGTTAGTCTAACTTTTAATTTTATAATTCTATCCGTCTTGTAATTAGTCCAAGAATACCATCTCTATTCTTTATACATAACGTCATACCGGAATCAAAGACGAAAAAGAAATATATATTCATATATATACTAGGGGGGCTGCGCCCCCTGCTCGCTCCGCTCACCAACCCCTACATCTTACAACAATAGTTAAAATTATTTGTTTGCTTGACATTATTAACTCTTATAAGGAAATAATATAATTATTTTTTCTATTTTTTCCACACCACCTATGAGATAAATAGAAAGGTGCGTTGATTTTTTTGTTTTGTTTAATTTACTAATAATCATATTTAATAATGTACTGATAAATAAATGTAATTATTGACATGATAAACTCACATATATTTTTCATGATTATCATTTAATTATCAGAATCCCTTTCCCACCTCTATTGAAAAAGATTAACTTAAAAATCATTACGATAACCTGTATAATAATTAACGTAGATAATTCTATATTATATTTATCATTCAAGTATTTGTTATAATTTTTAATTTATTCATTTGCAATAGAGATTACCCATCTGTCTCCTTCCTATCTCCGGTGTGTATACCCAATAAAATAAAATTTTCTGGAACACTATTTAACTTGTAAAATACATCTATATATACCACTTGTGTATATTCAGATCTATTTATCAATTTAAAATTAATATGTTCTACTTAATTTTTTTCTAATGGGTATAAAAAAGTAATCATATAAATATACTCTTAAAAGGAAAATAACTTGTTGAATTGAAAAATATTACAATTACAAAAACATATAATAAAAATTTATAATAAAATAAAATAAAGTGCTTTCTTACCTAATAAGGTTGTGCTTATAAAATATTACTAAACCATGTCTTGAAATAATATTAAATAATCACGTTATTAATTATATGATTACTTTTATGATTGGCTAATGTGCTATGAATATTTTATTAATTTTTCTTTATTTTAATAATTATTTATAATATGTGAATATATGAAACATTAAAAATTTGAAGTGGAAATATGGCGTATTCGAAATAAATAAATGATTAACCAAATTTTATAACCCATACAATACACGCAATATTTGTAACGTATTTATAATACTTTTCCAAACTTTCTGAAAGATAATAATTTAAAATTGGATCATTGTTTTCTACCTTTAACATTAAAATTTCAGAGACCTGCAACCGTATATAACATGGTACGTTTTCTCAATTTTTGAAAATTTCTAAATCACCATCTTTCCCAACAAAATTGTCTATTTCATTATTTAATTTAGTGTAATATAAATTTTTATCTACAGAATGTAAATAATTTTCATATTCTTCTTCCTGTTCTAAATAGTCATCAATTTGTTCGTTTAAATCTTGTAAATTTTGCAAATCTTCGGCATTTTGTAAATCCTCTAACTTAACGTAACAATTTTGAATTGGATCCCACTCCATACTATCGTCAATTTGTTCATCTAAAGCCTCTAAAGATTCTAAGTTTCGTAAATTTTCCATTCCTTCGTTATGATCTTGAATTAATTTCCGTTCCATGTTATCCATCTTTATAATTTTCGAATATATATTAAAAATTTAATGAGAACTGTTTTTCCAATAGTTTATTTTATTTTTATTTATTTATAGATATATTTTAATTATATTTTAAAAGATGATGTTAATTTTCAAATTTTTCTTGCCATACTACATTAGCAATTTCTGTTAAATTTTCAGACTCATTTTGAATACATACTTTTTCTGGGTCTTTACATCTAGATAAAAGAACATATAATTGGCCATGAGAAAACAAAGGTATTTTGTATAAATATTCCTATCTCATCAAAACTTTGACCTTGGGATTTATTTATAGTCATTGCGAATGCTAATACAATAGGAAATTGTTTTCTATAAAGAATAAAGGGTAATGATGATGATTCTCCAGTATTTAAGGTTATTCGTGGAATGAATACCCTATCTCCAATTTTTTCTCCTGTTATTATTTCTGCTTCAATATTATATTTAAATAATTTTATTATTTTTAATCTTGTACCGTTACATAAACCATCAGTAATACTTAAATTTCTAATCAACATATTAAATTAAACAAAACAAAAAAATCAATGCACACATCTATTTACCTCCTGGGTTGTCTGGAAAAAATAGAAGAAACTTTTATTTAAATGTTATTTTACAAAAAAAATGAATTGATAATTGAAAACTTTATCAATAAAAAATTGTCTTGAAATCCTTAAACAATTTAACTGAATTTAATTTCAGTTTTTAAATGTTTTTCAAATAATGTAACCACTCCATATAACACAAAAAAACGCAGCTATATATTTATCAATTTCTCTATTTACCTGAAAGATAGTTTATATCTATTTATAAGTCTGGATATTTTCCTTTTAATCATTATGAGAGATTTTTTAAAAACATTATATAAAACTAAATACAATGAGGGGGGAGAGGGGGGGGCACGAGGAGGGGAAGAGGGAGGATGAGGAGGGGGTGAGCGGGGTTAAATGAGGGGATGAGGGGGGTCCATGTGGAAGTCTACAAAAGTGAAAAATAACGTAAAAACAGTAAAATTTAACGCTATTTTGAGGAGATATCGTAAGAGGAGGGGGTGAGGGGGGGGGGGCGAGGGGGGGGGGCTGGGTGGTAGTTAACGAATTAACTATATATAGGTAGATATATATATACACACTATCTTGATCGCTTTTCTGGACTCATCACACCTACTTAATCACCTCGATTCCTTTTATTGCCTGTAACAGAATCAAAAACAAATATAAGTACGAAACAATAGTTTCGTTTCAGGTTTAATAAGTATATCAACTATTAGATATTTAGATAGTACTCAAGTTATCTCAACTAATTTTCTCTTCACACAATGTTGCTTTGCCGCAGTCACAGCTGATCTATTGTCACATCTCGATTTCATTGGTATAAAATATCTATTCGAAACTAAACCTAATGAATTATTATTTATTGAAACTAACTATTGATAAGCTTTTCTCATCAAACTATGCTCAGCTTGACAATTATAGAAAGCTATCTAGGTTTGCTTGTGAGTTCTCTAATCTACTGAATCTTCAAACAATTAAGTTAATCCCTTAAAATCAACAAAACTCGTATCTGACTTCAAGCTAACTTTTAAGCTTATCACATGTACCCAAATAAGTTAAACCTATTTTCAATGTTACTTTAATCTAAAATTCTTTTTACTATATTTCAATCGTCCGATATATTTGTCTGCCTATATTTAACTGTCTCATATATTTGAATACTTGCTTAAATCATTTGATACCTGTTTAAATCATTTGATACCTGCTTAAATCATTTACTTCGATAAAGTATCTTTTCGAGTAAAGTAGCTTTTATATATGGTGCGTTATACCTCGTTGCTGTCTTTTCTAATTCAATCTGATCACTATCCTCTTCTCTCTCTCTCGTTTCTTTTTCTGTTTGCTATTCGATTTGTTACCATAGGTATGTTCAGAGGTTTCACTTCACTAAATCCAAATCTTTTCAAAATCTTTTTGTATGTAATTACTTTAATTTATTTTCAAAATTTTCTTTTCCCTGTCTCGTCTAATTTTAAATCCTAGATATTTCTTTAGCCCGCCTAGATTGTCATTTCAATTATTTCAGATAATGTACTTGTATCATTTCTTGTCATGAACACATGATCAACATATAATAGTAAAATAAAAATTTATTCTTATTTTGTTAAGTAAATAAATATATTTCCATATCACTTCAATTTAGTCCGTTTTTCTCAACTACTTCGGTAAATTTCTCTTTCTATCTCTTTGGGCTAATTATCAGACCATACAATACTACAAACTTTCTATGTTACGAACTTTCTCTTTCTTAAACTTTTCTTTTCATTATACCCTGTATCTTCTGGTATTTCTATATTTCTATATACATATATCTTTGCTAATTGTTCTATTAAAAAATACATTTTTCACTGACATATATCAAGTTTAAATTTATTTGCAATTACTAAAACTGCTCTCACTAATATCAAACTTGAAACTGGAGTATATGTTTCCAATAAATCAGAAACATTTTTGTCTTTGCATCGTCTTACAATCTTTATATCGAATATCCATCTCGATATATATTATATTTAGTTATTTCTCATTATTTTTAATCTTTGGTCTAGCAATTTTTCTAAACAATATTTTTACTCATAACATTTTAGTCATCTCTGACTGCTTGTTGCCACTTCTCTTTATCTTGTAATAACCTCGCTTCTTTGTATGAAGCTGAATCTGAATCTGATACATTGATACACTTTTCTATGTGTTATATTATAATTGTTCACATCTATCTCATGAAATGGTTGCTTACCTTTACTTACTTTTCCCGTTGGTCCAGGTTGATACTCGTTCAAATTGAAAAATTTTCTTTTTGAAAAATAGTGTAAATAAGACATTTATTTTAATTAGTTCAAAAACTAAAAATTTTGAAATCTTAATTTTGAAATTTGCGAAAAGTATTAAAACTGAGTAATATACAATAAATAATAATAATAATAATAATAATAGTAATAATAATAATAATTTGTTAGGTCCGGGATGCTGGGTAGTGTATTTTTCTCTCG
Source organism: Gastracanthus pulcherrimus (assembly GCA_949152435.1). NCBI lineage: Eukaryota > Metazoa > Arthropoda > Insecta > Hymenoptera > Pteromalidae > Gastracanthus > Gastracanthus pulcherrimus. The sequence continues at coordinate 57,470,884 of OX424576.1, forward strand.
CAAATAATGATATCGGTTGATTTGTACTAGGAATGCGTCAGCCTAAGCCTCAGCACATTTCTTTTTTACAATCAAATTTAATTCAATAGTCTTATCTTTACAAAAATAATCATAATTTATTTTATTTATTTATAAACATATAAAAATTAACTTAAATTTATTTTATTTTCGATAAATTAAATAATTACAAATTCAGTCTTCCCTTTCTTATTTTCTGTGCATCACTGTAAGGCGTGAGAAGGTGCGTCTTTGCTATAAGCGCGTAAAAGGTGTGTCTTTTGCTATATGCGCGTAAAAGGTGCGCTAGCTCAACCAGCTCTATAGAAAGAAGACCTGTGCGATAAGGTGCGCGAGGAGCGAATGCGCTCCCGCTTCAGAGTAGGACGCATCCTCTCCTCATGCCTCTCACACACTCTTCTCAGTCTTGCACACATACATGCACAGACTCTTATGTGCCACAACACTTCTCATAATATATCTCGGTTTCTTTTACTGTTTACTTCTATAGTTAAAAAATTGTCCTTATCTAAACTGTTCTCTTCTTCATCTGATTCAATTCTATTATCCAATAAACTTTGTCATAAATTTCAAATATAACTGTCTCTTCAGAAACCGGATTATATATATAAAGTATTCTATAGTTCAAATAAAATCTCCCACGTCTATCAGCTAATTTTATCAATAACAACAGATTTTCCATCAAAGCCTATGTATAAATTACATTATCTAGAATCACTTTCTCATTATTACTCATCAATTTATTCACTTCAGCTATTCCGTGTATTCTCAAACACGCTGTAAAATCTTTATTCGCACATCTAATTACATTGCGTTAACTCTCATCAAAATTTCGTAATATCAATCTATAGTTTGCCAAATATTCAGTAACTCCTCAATATACTAAAACTTCATTGTAATTTAATTTCTCATCTAATGCATAATTAAAACCTTTTACATTAAAAGGTGATTTATCAATGTTTAAAGCCGCTATATATCTTACTATTATTAATCATTATACTTAAAAAATTAAAAAGTCTGAGACTACCCTAGTGTACAGCCTACAATTACATTATAAAATGCATCTTTTCTCATCATCGGTAAGAGGTTAAGAATTAAAAATATTCTCCTAATTACGTAAAATCTCTTCAAATTTATCTCAAAACTCGACCTCTTTCTCTCTATTAACAAAAATTGTATACTATATAATAGCTTTCTGTAAGTCATAGATATTAAATTTATTCTACATCTCTTAAATTTCTAAATCTTGTTCAAAAGTTCCACTGGGTTTTTTATATTAGTAATTTTATGTAATAATCTAAATCAATTCTATTGAATAAAATGACGTTCCATATTATTCCTTCATATCTCTATTTTTATATGCCACGCGAATGCCTGCGTGATAACATCTCAAAATAAAGTATTCGTACAAAATAGCGAACCCCTCACGAGTTTGTCTGGACCACCATCTTCTTTTTTCGCAGTGAAGCTTGCAGGGTCCGATAATACAAACGTTCAATTTCATGCAAATATTTTTTATTATTGCTTCAAAATAGTATTAACGTATATTAGATACATTAAAGTTTTATATAGATGTACGAAATGTGTAAAAGATTATATTAATTTCCTTATTTAATTGTGGTCGATCACTAGATCTCGCTTTTCGTGAAATTTCTAGTTGTCGGCCACCATGGTCGACAACTGAAATTCATAATATTGACCATATGATTCAGTAGTCGACCGGGCCATAAAACCATAATATAACCTTAAACGCAATAAACATTGTTATGTATTTACGTACAAAAAGAGTTATAACTCGATTCAAAACTTTAAAAATTAATATACAATATTAAAAAATATATTAAGAAATGTCGCTATTTTTGAATATTTCATCAAATTTGCAGTATTTTAATTGTTGTGATATTTGGAATTTTCGCACTAAATTGTGTAGTTAAAAAAAGGAAATTATTTTTAAATACATTTTTTTTATTTTTTACCATTATAATTCCCATAACCATGTTATAATATTACGTAATAATTGCATTGTTATGGAAAAAGATCCCGACTTAACCTTAACACAACATTAACGTAGTCAAAATCATATTTTCGTAAAATGACGTACGTTTGATAAGTTATGAATAATTTACTATTCTATTAATAAAATTTGTACATCTTTTACTCATTTATATAATTTCTTTTTCATCTATTGCACTTAAAATATGATTTAGTTGGTGGTGGACTACTAGAACTCAAGCGGCCGACTATTAGATTTTGGTGGTCGACTACTAGAGATTTCGACAATTTTTAATCTAATATCAATTTCTGTTTTGTAGTGATGTTTTAGATGAAAAAACTATGTCTAGATGAGCATTAGATATATTTTATAAATGATAGCATGCGTCACATTTGTCTAATTAATTTCCTTTTCTGTTATATCAGTTGAAATTTCAGTTTTGAGTTTGGTGGGCTACTACTAGTACCTTTACCATACAATAAAATATTTTATCTCAATTCTGAAATCAAATAATTAATAAAGTACCGTAATTTAACATGATTTTTCAATTTGTAGTCTCTTCTCGAATTCGAATCTTTACTTAACACGTCTATTTTTACTGTTTCTTTAGGCTTCTCTATATTCGCGTTCTCAATATTTTCTAAAACTTTATCAACTTCCAATCTTTTGAATTTTAAAGCAACCGCACAAGCTACGTCATCTCTTCTATGTGTTATCTTACATGCAGTTATTTTACTAAAATTTCTATTTGAATTCGAATAAAACTTGTCTAAACATTTAATATTCTTATCTAGAACATCTGGTTCGCAATTATTCTTTTCTACATTGCCTGATCTAAAATCAACCTTATTTAAACTATAACAATTCATTATCTAAATTTACCCATCTACGATTAAGTTTCTACTTGTCTAAGCTTATATTCTCTTTTCTGTTTTTTCGTCTCTTTTTCTTCTTAACTACTCCTCAGTTGTTCTAATGTGTTATTATATTTTACTGTTCTTTCCTCGCTTGGAGTACAGCAGTTCGACTCGTCAATGCTTTTTCGGTTCTAATACTCGCTTCTCATGGAGAAATCGATCGTAATGCCTAATCAGTTCTATATGTTGAGAAAGAAACCGTTCAAGACTGGCAGCTGTTACATTAAATCATTTCTCATTATTCACATTAATACATTTTTCATTATTCTCAATAATACATTTATATTTTAAACTTTTCATTGTCTCATCTAAATTTTATCTCACATTAAATCTTTCTTTTATTAAATGAAGAGCATTTTTATTATTCAATTTAAATAAAAATCATTACCAGTACTGGATTTACTAAAGTCTGAATTATATTTTTCAATTGATTTTATACGTGGCAATATTTTACCCTCTGATCTAGGTAATTCCTGCGCAGACTTATCTATATATGTTCTCTGCTGTCCAACCAGTCTCGGGCTCGTCTAAAGCGTCCTCATTTCTCGCTAGCTCGTCGCTCACAACATTCATTATCTTGTCTACATTCTCAGGATTTTCTTCTCCTGCTGAGACTGCTCCATTGTCTCATGTCTTGCTGCGAGACCGGGTCGGTCAACAACATTTCGCAACCATCACTTTCAATACGGTCAGTGGACTCCGTGACCATACGAATCGCTTCTACTTCCAGCTCGTTCTTACCCGTAAAATATTATTTATGTAAGATTTGGATAATCTTATCAGTTTACAAAAGTCATAAATATGCGGTCACAACATTCAAGGCTTCATTTATTTATTTTAATGCCACTTTGCTTTGAATTCTATTTCATTTAATTTTAATTTCATATAGTTGCAACTTTTAATTTCAACTTTCCAAAATTTCTAAATTATCTTTAGTCTAATTTCTCATCAACTTTTCAATACAGCCTTTATTTAAAAATAATAAAATTCAATTCGTGAATGTTGAATTCCCATGTACATGTGTACTTTTTAGATATAAATATATGTACCGGATTTATATTATGCACTAAACCTTGACACAGAATAAATGTTGCAAAATGCTTGTATTCGCAAGAGCAGAATCAGCACACATTTTTGTTACTCATCTTTCTGCGCCTCGTCTATTCCGTGCAAAACTACCTGTGGTCGCAAGAACAGCAGCAGCACATATTCTTCTACACATACTTGTGCGCCTCATCCCTTAGGAAAAAAACCTGTATGTGAACCTGCATGTAAACGTGAATATGAACATGTGCGTAAACATGCACGTTAACATGCGTGTATGCAAACCTGCATGTACACCTAGATATAAACCTGCATACGATCCGGTAAGTAATCCTGTATGAGAGCATGCATGCTTATGTGCATACGATCCTGTACGCGAACATACATGCTTATGTGCGTGCAATTCTATATTCGATCGATATTGCACCTACTTAGTTATTAAACAGAAAAAAAGAGGAAACATTTTATTTTAACCGAAGTGAATTTCTTAATAGATTTTCATTCATACTATAAGTGAATAAATTGTCCTCTGATAAAATAAATTATAACACGATACCTTGAGTAATGAATAATCCAAAAAGTCTCGCTCGTACGCGTGGAAAAGAGAAGGAGAGCTGAACTTACAGGAGTTGCCCTGGCCTCGTAGCTGCTCGCTCGACGTCGGTCCTGGGGTGTCGCCAGTCATGGTCACTCCCTCGGTCGTGATTGTAGGCTCGCTCGCGTATTTGCCGCCGCGTGTACAGTCCATGTGCCTAGGTTGAGCATCTTTGTGCGAGACGTGCCGTCTGTTCGAGAAGCGAAGCGGAACTCCTTTCGCTTATCTCAGGCCGGCCTTGACCTAGCCTAATCTCTCGCATCGCGGCTCTCGCAATCGGCCGCTTAACTCTCTCCCTCTCTCTCTCTCTCCATCTCTCTGTTACTTACTCTCGCGTCAGCTGCTCTTCCTCCTCGATGCTTACTATAATACAGAGTGTTTAGTAATGCATATGAATATGTGGCTTTTGCCCGGAGAGGCGTTGTGACGTTTTAGAAGTGGGTGAGATAATACATTCATGAACAATAAAACCGTCACACTAACCCTCCCCCCAGACGCTGGGTAGCCGACCAGGCGATCTAGTTCTCCATAATCTCCGGCTGTTCGGGCGAGTTATGAGCTAAAAAGACAAGATTATATATGAAAAGAATAATGTTTGATGAAAACTTCAAATAGTTGATCATAGAATCATATTAATAAGAAAACTTTGTAAAAATCGTATATATATATATATAAAAAAAATAATATTCTAAAGGTTGCAAAAGTATATAAGGAACTATAAAAATTAATTTATTAACTATCTCCTATTCTCTTTAGTGCGGTCGACGATAGGTGACCTGATTGGTCAGTACATAATTACGTACAGTAAAAAAAGAATAACCTAATGAAAGTTATAATGCTCATATCGATTACAATTGAGGAAGAAAGAAAAATTTTCCCGCATTCGACGCATGTGAAGTTATTGACAAATAAGAAAAATAAATCGAAGGCAGAAAGAATCGAGAATTGTCGTCGATCGCTGTGAGGAGGTTCTTGTATCTTCGAACGGTGCTAGTGCTATTTCCTTCGGCCACTATTGCCTCGAGCTCGGTGGCCTGATTTGCTCGGCGAATCCTTTAGAGAAGTGAATAGCATCTTATAGGCTATGTACGTATGCCCTTTTGAGCTCGTTCGCCGGAGGTTGGGCTTCGCACGCTCGGCCAACCACCTTGGAACATTTCGTTTCGACTCTTTATCGGGTGACATTTCGTCTTCCTCGGCGTTGAAGAGTGGCGCGGAGTCTCTGCCACATTGCCTGTCCCAGAGTACACGTCCTCACTGTTAATAAGACTTAAAGCGTAGAGGATCAATGTGGGCTCTCCGTTTATCCTGCCGGTGTCTTCGGTCGTACACCATCTGAGGACAGACGTTGGATTGTCAACCGGTAATTTGTCGCTCTCATTGGCCTAGTGACACGTAAAATTCTGTCCGTTCAAAAATGATCACTCGAAATGGAGCATTATAACTAAGTCGTCTACGCTATGGTTGCGGTTGGAACAATAGTCCTTTTCGAAAGAAAATTTAATAGGTTTAGCATGCAATTTGGCCTAAATTACAAAAAAAAGCGCATGTAGTAATGCATCACTATACGCGAACACGCATAACGTTCGTTCTCAAGATGCAATTATCATCTATTTGGCTTATGACGACTGCTGTGATAAAGCTTTGCACATCTGTCAGGATCGGATTTACAAGGTTATCAGAAATTATTTCAGACGTAATTTGTTCCTTTCCTAACCATTGTTTCGAATTAGTTGTTTCTGGACCGACCCATGATATTACATTGCGGTCCCTAATGGTCCCTCGACCGCCACCTCCCTTGGTAGCCCACTTGCGTGGCATTGCTTATGGGTTGGGTGTATATACGGGCGAGAGTCCTTATACAGCTGTGGCTTTCCGAGCTGGGTAAGCTCTCTGTTCTTAAAATCAGAACTCAAGGCCTTGCAGCTAGACGTCGACCTATCGAATGTCCTATAATGCTGCAGACATTTGGGACAATTCGTCCGCTTGTAACTCTCAAGCTTACTTGTGTAGCATTTGAGGGTACATGGCTCCGAACAAACGCTACCGCGGGGTCCGGTGACATCACAGTTCCAGCATCTGCCAGAGAAAATAATAGTGCTTTTGCTCATGCGTCCGCGAACTGAATTGGCTGGCCGTGAGAACATGTTTGCTATTGATGCGCGGGAGCTTACTGTTGAGTTCCGTATGTACCACGCAATTATTTGAGACGCGGTTAGTTTGACTTGACCTCAAATTGCGATTTGGCCTTACCTGGGGCGATATATTTGAGGCTGGGTGGCAAACGTGGTCACCGCGAACTCCTGGGGGTCAGTATTACCCCCGCCGTCTGATCTAAGGACAGCTACATTGTTTTTCCAGCGATTTGAGTTCTTATTACGCCGCTTTTTACTGCCACGCCGCACGTTATCACTTCCCGCCTCTGGGCTGCTTGCACTGTAATCCCATGCGCAGTTATTCACGCTGTTCTAGGGTGCGTTGGGACTGCCCACACCGCGCATTATGTTCACACGTTGAAAATTTGGACGAGTATTTGCGGCCAACTTCGCCTTCGTGTTATCGCCGCAGACACTCCGGGAAATGTCAATCATCTCAATGAGGTTTTATCATTTCTTAATTGAATTAAAGACTCGACCGCGCTTCGAGTTCCTCAATTTTCTCAAGCAGTGGTCTCATATCAACTTAGTGTTCGCATATTCGTTTAATACATGAGGTGACTCTGCCGAATGACACTGGGACTTACATTCTGCAAGCTGGGAGTGGCGTTGCTGTAGAGTTTGCTCCACTTCCTCAGCGCATCAAATGAATTCATCGATATTATGTATGTCTTGTCGACACACAAGCGAGTGCAAATCATGCCTCAAATTTTTATGAAGAAGGTCGATTTGCTGCTCGGTGCTTAATACTTGGCTGCTTGCACTGAGCGCTGCAAAAAATTCGGAGGTATATTCGCGCACTCGCTGACCATCGCGCTGTGTGCGAATTTCGACTTGCATCTCCATCAGGTCGTTCGATTGTGCACTAGTTTGCCCTCGACTGACTTGATCTAATTTGGGAGAATCTATTATATCATCCGATCGAGGATAACTCGATGGATGTCGATCGTTCTCCAAACTTTCCGCTCGACTCTCTATAATTTCGTAGCCATATGAAGTAGCTACTAAATGTATTCTCGAGTGGCTCTCATGCGATTATGAAATATTCACACTACTATTCTGCTAAATTAGTTGTCCCACGTTCAACTTATGGACTGCATCCGGAGGCTTATTGGCCGTATTAGTCGGCTCTGTTCAGTCCTCTGGGTTTTCTGTCGTCCAGCTTTCTATAGTTGTCCAACTGTTCGATTCGTCCGAAAATTCAGAACGGGCGTCTTTATTCGAAACGTGAGAATCTGAAGTCCCTTCGGATTGTAAAAAGTCGTGCAGATTTTCGACTGATGAAGTTCCTGGACCACTTACGGACGGTTTCAAATGATTGGCGTTGCAATCTCTTTTGATTATTGGTGCGTCACGCCATACATCAATATTTTCTTGCGTTGACGATTTGTTTATGACAATATGTGACGCGCTCTGTGTAGTTGATGCGATTTGCAAATTTTGTAAGTCGACCTGTATCTGTGACTTACTAGGCAGACATATATTTGTCTCTTTATCGGTTTCTTTTTCCCCATTTTCCGGACCGTTTTCCGTAGTGGAAAAAACTGGTTTCCGGCGGACCGATACTTTCCGGTGCAAATTTTGCCGTCGGAGGATTCTCCCTCCTCCAGGCATCTTCACTCCCAATTAAGTGTCCGGAATCTGGTCGCATGCAGTTTGTGTGCTGCATATGCGAATATCGTCCGAAGGGTAAAATTTGCTCGTCTACACGTTCAGATTGTGAGTCCTCTATCAAGGACGTTGAATTTACCGACGCTGGCTTTGCACTCGGACGAAGTAAAACCGAGCGGACTGCAATATTGCCTTGGCATTGTGTAAAGAAAGTATTAATTTCGTTTTGATCCACATGCATCTTGTCTAATAATTCGCTCGAAGTTTCATTCACCTTGATTTGTCGTGTGCTTTTTAAATTCGACCAAGAAGCTGTATAAAAACATTAACCGCAATTATTCCCAGTGTCGTTTTAAGTCATTACGATTGTCAAGGTGGGGATTATGCGCGAAATCATCGGCCGAGTTTCGACCTACTATGCATCTGTATAATCTTCCCGATTTTTCGCGTGCTGTTCCTTCGTCTTTCAATTCAAAATTTCTCAGCGCGTACAATACTGCAAGCTCATACACGCCCTGCTAAAAATATGCGATTGAAGTCAATTAAAAAAAATTCAAATTTTATTGAATTAAATTTATTTTAATTGATTGAATTGACTACCAGAAAACAAGTCAATTGAAAATGAATTGTAATTAATAAACTTTAATTGCAATTTAGTTCAATCCCTATATTTAGTATTGATTTCTATATATTTAAATCGACTTCTATAACAGAATAGTTCATTTTTTTTCGTATTGTATTTAATTACAATTTAGATAATATAGTTCAATGAATTTTAATATATTCCAATACTATTTGAATTTATCTCATTCAATGTATAAATTGACTATAAAACTTCTATCCACATTAATTCATTTTTATGAATTCCAAACGTGAATAGATTTTAATACAGCTTATTCGTATAAGCCCTGAATTAACTTTAATCACGTTTAATAAATGAAAATTTTATTGAATTTTGTAGGTTGTAATAACTTTATTTATGAATTGACTTGAATCAATTCCTATGAGATTGGGAAATCAATAGATTTAAATACAGTTTATTCGTATAAGCCGCGAATCAACTTCAATAAACTTTAATAAACACACATTCTATTGAATTCTGTAGGTTGCAAATACCTTTCTCATTAATTGATTTTAATTAATTCCTATAAGTATAGGAAATCAATATAATTTAATGCAGTTTATTAATATTAGGCGGGAATCAACTTAAATTAACTTTGATAAACATACTTATTATTGAATTGTGTAGTTTGCGAATATCTTTTTTATTAATTGACATTAGTCAATTTCTATGAGTATAAAAAATGAATAGATTTAAATGCACTTTATCCGTACAAGCCGCAAATGAACTTGATAAACAAACTTTTATTCAATTCTGTACATGTGCGAATTATCATGGAACAATTTATGAAATTATAGAAAGCTACATGCTAATCAATTGTCAGTGATTTTTTTTACAAATAATTCAAATGTTAATTTATTAGAACAATAAATTAATTTTAAATTTAAAATTCAAGATGTCCCCAATTTGGTATTTAAACTGTGAAAATTTTCATGAATTAGAATAATTAACATTAATAAAAAATGGTACACTTTGAACTTTTTGCACTTATCGTCTACACAATGAATCATTACCTTAATCTACTATAAATAATACTTTTATAAAAGGTTCTCTCGGTTGATATTTAAGAAAGTAATATTAGGTATTAATTGCGTTAATCTCACTCCAAACGGAATTAATTTATCGTAAGCATAAACAAATTGTTTCATGCTATTTTCGACAAATCGTACAAATTACATGTGTAATATTTATTTATTTTATTTAAATTATTTAAATTATTACTTATAACTGTACCATTACTTTTTGATAATATACGTATTTTCTATGAAACCACCTTTATTCAATTGGCCTCATATTGATCGTGAAAACTCATAAGCCCCATACAAGGCAATAGGAAAGAATACAAAATTTATTTTTTGATCGGCACTAATTGTGCATTTGATAGAGAATCTAAGCCGACGTATATCTTTTGTGTATATCTTTTTGAAATTAAAAAAGAAAACTTAATTTGCAAAAGTTATAGTGTATTAAAAATCCTTTGAGTGACGTCACACCGTTAAAATATCAAAGGTGCCGACCGGAGTGACGTCACAACGTTTTTTAAAGATTTAACTATAACTTTTTTCATTTTGAAGATATCGTGAAAATTCCAAAAGTTTACAAAGCAACTATACCTCGATCTACAAGAATACTCTGTCAACTAAAAATTGGCATTCTTCCCTATTACAATCAATAGAAAAGAATTATATAGTTTTTTATGCTACATTTTAATTCTAAATTTTTCATAGCATAAATAACAAATACACGGGGAGAAATGTTGGAGTAAAAATTACTATACTTTTTACTGAGCCGGGGACAAACTCAACATATGTAGGAAATTTACTATGTTTCTATGAAAATTTACTATATATTTATGAGTTTATGGTATACAGCAGTATTAAAAATGCTATGTAGTATAGTAAAAACTCTGGATATACTTTTTGGTAATATGTATAGTATAATTTAAGCAAGTTTGTTGTAAATATATGCAGGTAAGTTAGCAAATAGTATGGAAACAAAGAAGAAATCACCGGGACCGCGAATTACCACGTATAATGACCGTCCTAATTTATAGCTGTTGGCGCGACAAAATTTACGGTCGTCGCGAAAACACGTGCTCGATCTTCTCATATGACAATTATGTTGACAATCAGATGGTTTGTATTATATTCGAAAAACATGAATATAATGTTTGTTTAATAATAAATAATAAGATAAAAAACTAAGTTACTATTTATTTATAACCTATCATTGATAAAAAAAAGTACTTGCAAAGGCTTATTATAAATTATACAAAATAATTAGATATTAGATAAAAAATTCGATCTATACACATGAATAAAAAATAATTACATTTAATTAGTTAAATGTCTATTAAACTTAATTGACATGCATCAATTGTCATGTATTATATTATAATGCTAAATCTTAATTCTATTTTGTTATATTAAATTCGATTAATACTATAAAATGATAAAAATCAATTAATACCAATTACATTGAATTGACTAAATACCCATTCAAATCAATAGACAATCAAAGAAAATGTATTCCTTTCAATATATTTTTATAAACATAGATCTAATAGATTTGAATTGAATTATAAAGATTGTATATATTTCTATTGCACTTTCCAGAATTAAGATTTAGCATCAAATGCAATAGATTTTTTTTCTATTGACTTTAATCTCATTTTTTTAACAGGGCGTGCTTCACGTATTCGAACAGCTGTACCGGATCCGTGCCGAAGCTGCTTGATGCTGATGATACGCTCATTTCTGCTTGATGCTGATGATACGAAAATTCTATACACTTAATTCGTCAGTAATAAGAGAAAGAAAGCGGACGGTGAATGGTATTGATTCAAAATAATGCAAAACAATTAGCAGAAGTTTATTTTGATTTAGCCATGTGATGTGTTTTCATTAAAAAAAACAAATTTTAACTAAACTTACTAACTAAAATCTTATTTATGAAGAAATACATGATTGTTATTTAGATTTACAATTATTATTGAAAATAATTTTATAAGAATTAACAAAAAGAAATTTTGTTGTAAACATGTATGATTGTGTGCTTAAGAGAAATTTAATTCGCCAATCACCGTTAACCGTTCTATATATTCTTATTGTTTTAAGCAGTGCATTATGAAAGTTTATTAATCCTGCAGAGAAATATACAATAACCCCATTAGCCAGATGTATTGCAAATTGTTAGCAATTTGACATACACGTTTTGCTATCGATTTCCGTACCCAGATAGCAGCCCGTGCCGAGCACGGCGTGCTGGCACGGCGTGACGAATTTGTGCCATCACTGTGCAGTCGCGGCGTGCTGTCCGATTCGGTGGCACGTCGTGACCGCCCTGTGCCGTCATCGTGCCGTCACGCAACATCACTTTTTTGAACTTTCAGATTCCAGCAGAATGACGGCACAGTGCAAGCCCGCCGTGTCGGGAAAATCGTGGCCGCAATGTGACGGATTATGGACAGCACGACGTGCCATCAATATAATTATATAAAAATATAATTTAATTGCATATTTAAGTTATTATTTCTATTACAAATAAAATTGATAATAATAGTAATGATTTGTTAATTTATTTATATGGGGTTCAATTGGTGTAATTGAATAAATAAATAAATATAAATAAATAATAGTATAATTTTATGATTTTTATTTTTATTAATAATAAATATATTTGTTTATAATTGAATATTAAAATTGATTTACATTATAAATTTAAAGTCTTGAAATAATTTTGAACTTTGTGTTGTTTGAAGAAATGTATCGCATCCCGCCATTGCAGTAATCTCCCTGCTTTCATGAAGACTTGATCTTCAATTGCAGACGCGCGCAATAAGTGAAATTGTTTTTAATAATTTTAGCGGTATTATTGTAGTTATTAATTATTGTAGTTATCTGTGGTGTCATTTGGAATTCTGAATTATATAATTCGACGGTGGCAAGTTTGTGGTGGACGTTCGAGAGGAAGTGCAGCTCGTCTTGAGGATCAACCTGGCGCGCGCACGTGCAATTGCAGTTCACAGTAAATAATTACTATCATTAATTATTTACATGCTGTAATTTGGATTTCCCAAGAGAACTGTGGAATTTTCAGAGGGAAGAAATTGTCTTGAGGATCATTCTGGCTGAAATGTAAAGTTTTTTTATTTATAATTATTCTAATAATTATATTAGTTAATAAATTATAGGTTAGTTTTCATGTTTGAATAATACTAGAGTTTGTTTTACATTGTCTTCTGAAATCAAAAGTTGCTAAGTGTAATAAATATTAAATAGTCTTATTAGGTTTCTTTATTGATATTAGTATTTTGAAATTGTAGAATTTTATTAGTAATTACATTGATTTTTTTATTTATAATTATTCTAATAATTATATTAGTTAATAAATTATAGGTTAGTTTTTATGTTTCAATAATACTAGAGTTTGTTTTATATTGTCTTCTGAAATCAAAAGTTGCTAAGTGTAATAAATATTAAATAGACTTATTAGGTTTCATTATTGATATTAGTATTTTGAAATTGTAGAATTTTATTAGTAATTACATTGATTTTTTTATTTATAATTATTCTAATAATTATATTAGTTAATAAATAGGTTAGTTTTCATGTTTGAATAATACTAGAGTTTGTTTTACATTGTCTCCTGAAATAAAAAAGTTGCTTAAATTATTACTAGAAAAATTACATGAAATATTTCTGAAAAATTTCTGAAATATTCCCAAAATCAAATGGTTTTACTGAATTCTTTTGTGGAATATTTCAGGATTATTTTAGAAATGTTAAGGTGGTTCCCTTGTACAAAATATTACCACTTTTTTATGGAAATTATGTTATTGCAAAACCATGTATCTTCGATTGAAAATCGTAACATGTTCGTGCATTCTAATTTCTTTTATTTTTTATCCGATTTGAACTTTAAACCACTTATTTTGATCGTTAAACAATTTCAAATCAATTGACCGTTGGAAATTAAAAAATTGGCAAAATCAGCAAAGTTAGAGCCTTAATTGTTATGGGTAAATTGTTACTAATTAAATGTGAATAAATTCATGAATTCATAAATTCATTCACATTTACTTTAAACAATTGGCTCTAACTTTGCTGATTTTGTCGATTTTTTAATTTCCAACGGTTAATCGTTTTTAAATTGTTTAACGATTCAAATGAGTGGTTTAAAGTTCAAATCAGATGAAAAATAAAAGAAATTAGAATATTGCCCTAATATCGGTTTGCACTGCAGCTGTGGAACGTCGTATTGCGATGTTTCGACGATATTGCAGAGATACATTGATACGATATGCAACACTCCGGCATTGCAAAATATCGCCATCATATTGCCTTGCTCCAAAGCTGCCGAAAATCGTATCACAATGTTCCCGTGATATCGCAGTGATATATCGTGATATTTAACTTTGCGATATTGCAAAATATTGCTGTGATATGGCATTACGGCAACGTTGTATGTATGTATGTACGTCTGTCTGTATGTATGTATTTATGTGTGAAGTTTTAATGTATTTACATAGAATCAATTTTGTTACGAAGCGAATCTTCGTTATTGTTATTAAGCATCCTACTGGCACCACATTTATTTTTCAGATGTATTCACGACCGGCTAAAAATCGTGGCGGAGTGTCACCCGATGTTGCTGCTAAAAACATTTTCGACCAAATGCAAAAGATGCGATCTGGAGCTTCGACGAATCTTGCGTCTTCCCACCGCTTTCAGCAAGCAGAATCTTGTGGCATGTCGATTTTATCACAAGTGGGTGGACCTCCGATAAGAGCATCGTCCCAATCGCTATCAAGTCTAGCGCATACATCAACAAGAAGCGACTATACTCCAAGTCCAGTGCATAAATCACATTTTGCACAGGAAGGGCTGCCATCTGAGCCTTTTCGCCCGCGCATACTCCAACGAGTGCGCGATATGCAATCACCTATCACTCAACAAAAACCACACACACTTGACAACAAGTCTTCTTCACAACAACAATCACGAACACCAGATCAATCAAAACAATCATCCTACACTCACCAACAACCACCCACACTTCACAAGCCATCTACACAAAAGCAATCACGCGCACCAAATCAATCGAAACAAAAGCCATCATCCACTCAACAGAAACCACCCACACATGGCCAGTCATTTACACAACAGCAATCACGAACACCAGATCAATCAAAACAATCATTCTACACTCAACAACAACCACCCACACTTCACAAGTCATCTACACAAAAGCAATCACGCACACCAAATCAATCGAAACAAAAGCAATCATTCACTCAACAGAAACCACCCACACATGACAAGTCATTTACACAACAGCAATCACGCACACCGGATCAATCGCACTATAAACATCCGCGCGATAAACAATCATCCCACACTCAAGAACAACCATCTACACGTTACAAGTCACCTACACAAAGTCAATCATCCACTCAACAGCAATCACCCATACTCGGCAATTCACGCACACAAAAGGTGAATATGCAGCATTCGCTCGCGCTCAACGGATCGCAGGTAGGATTTCGTCAAGAGGAACCAGCTGGTTTAATGTCTGCTTTTGGGGACGCAGGTTATTCAAATAAATAAAAATGGTATTTTATTCTTCAAGGGAGTGTCAAACCATTCAAATTTCCCGCCGACAGTCCTAACCTCAAATTCTTTAACAATTGATTACAATTAATAAATAAACTAAATTATGAAAAATCAAGGCATCATTACCCTCCATAATACAATTATCTACCACTGTGCGAAGTTTTAAACAAAAACTTCAAAACCTCTACGAATGCCATTGGAACGAAATTTATATTAGTCTAGACTCGAACCTTCAAATTTCGTTCCAAAGCCATTCGTAGAGGTTTCGAAGTTTTTATTTCAAACTTCGCACAGTGGTAGATAATTGTATTACGGAGGGCAAGGACCTCTTAGTTTTTAATTTTTAATTTTAATTTAATTTATTTTAATTTTTAATTACGTAATTAAATTTAAAAAAATGTAAGGAAGCGTTGGAGGGGCAGAGAATGTTGGTTGTGCCTCACAGAGATGGGCGAGGACGGGGCCCTCTCTCACATAAAAACAAAATTCTTTTATTTTTGTTTGAAAAAATAGCAATATTGAGGTAATTTTTACATTACAAGAGAATAATTCTAATAACATTATAATTATTATGATTATTACCCAGACAGCAAAAAATGAATTTTTTCTAAGGATTTTTTTCGAACACTTTAAGAATAATTATGAATGTAAGTTAGAAAAGGATTCTTAAACAGTTTGAAAAGAGTTCATAAAGAATTCTAACATCTGCGACATTCATGAAATTTATTTTTCCGTCTGGGAATTCTTTAGTGTTATTATTACTTCTATTAAAATAAAAATAATAATTGTTTTCAGATGCCGTTGAGAGACGTCAGAAAATAACTCTAGAACCGATCCAGCACGTACTGAGAGACGACGTCAAGGAACAAAGACTGCCGATTCAGCGACTGACCCAAGACTGAGGTAGACAAGCTGAGGCTGGGAGCGACAAAAATGACATCGTTTTCAGACTTGCAAGCTGAGCTGCAAGGAGGGCCTAGCAAAGGTAATTTATTCATCATTCTATTATAACTTTCCAACCCATAATGCAATAAAAAATTTTATTTTTTTCGTTTTTTTCAACAGAGTTCATAACACTTCGAGCGCAGAAACGGTGTGCGCCTGCCTGGATGTGATAGCGATCTGCTGAATGGTTCCCAAGGTCATGCTGTTGTCGTACGAGCGCATGGACATGCCTGCAAAACTCTCGATGACGCAGGGGCAACGAGAATTGAGTAGGAGGCTTCTTGCGAGTTGCTGCTCAGGCGATCCCTGTTAAAAAATTGAAGCTGGATTTCAAGCTTGAAATTCAACGATGAGCTTGAATCTGGTTTGATCGAACTTAAAATCCAGCTCGATTTCAAGCTCGAAATCAAACTCGAAAGATCCACCCTGATCGACCTACATTTCAAGTTTGATCAAGCTGGATTCAAACTCATCGTTGAATTTCAAGTTCGATCGAGCCGGATTCAAACTCATCGCTGGATTTGAAGCTTGAGATTTAGCTTGATATTTTCAATAGGGGAACCTGCACAAGGACCAGCTGGTTCAGCCACTGGTCCGTTTGAGTGACCGTAGCCTCCTGGAGCTGCAGGCTCCCGAAATATACCATTATTTACGTAAATATTTTCAGAGACTATATATATATATATATATTCCACGTCGACCAGGGAAGAAATTTTTTACATTTCGTTCAAAATGTTTTTACTAGTTCAGAATAGTTAAAAAATGTATGCAAAAAAAATTTAGTTCACAATACCCTAACTATGCAGAACTGTGGCCCTATTAAAAATAAAGTTTTTTTCAATTCTTAGAAACATAGAAAACTTTAATGATTTTTAGCTCCAGATAGGTGCAATTTAGGTATTTACACATATACATTTTTATTATTTTTCTGTATATTTTTCTGTAAATTTTCTATAGAATATGCTAACACTTTTTTTAGGCCCTAATTACCACGTTTCTGATTGATTTATAAAAGATATACCGTTATATAGTAATAAGAGCTTCAAAATGAGACCAGGTAGACCATGGACCGAGCTTTTTACTACAAAATTTTGAGATTAAAATAAACTGCCGAAATTTTTTAAATAGCATATAACGGTATATCTTTTATAAACCAATCAGAAACGTGATAATTGGGGTCTGAAAAAAATGTCAGCATATTGTACAGAAAATTTACAGAAAAAAATGCATATATATATGCATATATCTATCTATATAAATATATATATATATATATATATATATATGTAAATACCCAAATTGCACCTATCTCGAATTGAATTTTCTACTTTTTTAAAAATTTAAATAAACTTTATTTTTAGGGTCACGGTTCTGCAAGATTTGGGTCTTATGAGCTAAAATTTTATTTACATGCTTTTTTCACTATTCTAAACTAGTAAAAACATTTTCAGCGAAATGTAAAAAATTTCTTCACGGGTTTACGTGAAATATATATTATTATGAAATATTGAAATTCGTTCAGAATGAACTTTTACTACAGTTTTTTTTTATTAGTCTTGACGTTTATTTCGTCTTTACAATACATCAGGAAAGTATAATACATTTTTAGGCCAATTTTTTATTTGAAAATTTTTATATATCAAATTTTGAAATTTTAAATATTACCTGAGATCTTACCAGAGATCTCGTGTGAGATTTTGAGTAAAAATTCATGAGGTTTTCGTATGATATTTCACCTGAGATTTTTTGGTAGGGATATATATATATATATATATATATATATATATATATATATATATATATATATATATATATATATAATCATGCGAAATATCATGCGAAAACCTCATGAAATTTTACTCAAAATCTCACACGAGATCTCTGGTAGGATCTCAGGTGAGATTTAAAATTTCAAAATTTTAAATATAAAAATTTTCAAATAAAAATTGGCCAAAAATGTATTATACTTTCCTGATGTATTGTAAAGACGAAAGAAACTTCAAGAATAATAAAAAGAAACTGTAGTAAAAGTTCATTCTGAACGAATTTCAATATTTCATTAAGTGTACATATAATAACATGAGATTTTCGTATGAGATCTCAGGTGAGAATCTTACTTGAGATTATTCAGTAGGGGTATGTGAATAATCATAATTAAAGTATAAAATTATAATTAAATTTAAATATTTACGTAAATAAATGGTATATATGTGTTATTATTGTATGTATATATCTGCTGCGGATTCCCGGAAAAACAACTCAAGTCCATTTTTTTGAAAATTGAGTTTTAAGCGATTTTAATATCTTTATATAGTATATTTTCAGATAAAAGTGCACAAAATCAAGAAAGTGTAAAAATAAGTAGCCTTATCTACTATTTATGATTTTTTTTACATTAGTTCAAATGGAAAATAAAAATTTTAAGTATTAGTATCTTCAAAACAGAAAAGTGGACTTATGTTGTTATTCTGCAAAACCATATATATATTATGTATTAACTTATTAATTTATTGTACAATTATATTAAATATTTAAAGTATATAAATAAAAAATTACAAATATAAAATACAGTATTTTTATTATGATAAAATTATACATTTAATATAAATAATATATATATATATATATATATATATATATATATCGCCGTGCTGGCATATTGTCGGCAAATTGCACCGCACAGTGCTGACACGTTGCCGGCACGCGGGCCGCAGTACCAATCGCGCATGCAAATTGCGTCGGCAAAATGACGGCACTATGACGGCCCGCGTGCCAGGACCGCGGTCCTGCACCGTGCCGTCTCAGAAGCGGGGCAGGAATCCGTCACAATGCCGGACCGCGGGCGGCCCGCGGGCCGTCAGCGTGCCGACACAGTGCCGACTCAATGCTATCTGGGTAAGTTTGACGTAAAACTGCGTCCGTATATGCTGGAAATTTTGTATCAAGTATTGAAGTAAATTACGAGGGCAAAGTGAAGGCAAAATTACAGCAACTATTGCTCATGATGTGCAGGCGTATCATAGGCATACATTGACATTATATTGTCGTCACATTTCTCGATTTTTGTGTTACACAAATTTCCATCAATATGCTGTTATTAATTCTTCCCTTTCTCTCTTGCACTGGTGCATATATGAGTAATTTTATTGAATATTACGTGAATAATATTGAAAATAAAATAATATAATATATTAATAATATTGAAAACAAGTTGAAGGCAAATTGATGTACAAAACTTGCAGCAACAGTTACACATCAAATGTAAGTAAATCTGCGTCCGTATATGGCAGCAATTTGGTGGCTAGCATGTGCAGTCAATTTTACGGCACATTGACATCAATCCTTGATATTCGTCATTTCTTGAGCGTAAGTTGGAAGCAAATTGCTAACAAACATTGCACAGCAACTATTGCCGCGATTGTGCCGCGGCAAGCCTGGTTAATGGGGAAGTGACGAAAATAAATTATTGCATCAAAATTTAACTCACGGTTAAACTAACACGAAAATAAATTTTCTACTGTTCGGAAATAACAGAATTTTCAAATTAAAACAAAACTTTAGCAAGCCAACGTTCGCAGAGAACAGTTACAAATATCGCATTCTTACTTTAGTTTATACCGCACGATGTTAAATACTACAATTTTTTTTATAAGAAACCAGCGGACGTTATTTAGCCAACAAGACAAAAAAAGTTTTATTTGTGCCTTGCTAAAGTAAAAATTTTATGAAAGCAATAATAACAGAAAATGTTATTTTAGCAATAATTAAATAGCCATTATCCCCTTTTGCCTTAATTTATTATCAAAACAATTTTTGTAATGGGCGTTTATTATTCCTCACGTACACAGAATGCAAATATACGTTAATTTATAATATTTTATGGCCCTACATGAACTTTCGAGTAGAATGGAAAAATAATTTTCGATACGTACGATCGCAAAGGTCATCTATAGCAGAAAAATAAAAAAAAATAAAACGCTGTTTTTCTACTTACCCAGATAGCATTGAGTCGGCACTGTGTCGGCACGCTGACGGCCCGCGGGCCGCCCGCGGTCCGGCATTGTGACGGATTCCTGCCCCGCTTCTGAGACGGCACGGTGCAGGAACGCGGTCCTGGCACGCGGGCCGTCATAGTGCCGTCATTTTGCCGACGCAATTTGCATGCGCGATTGGTACTGCGGCCCGCGTGCCGGCAACGTGTCAGCACTGTGCGGTGCAATTTGCCGACAATATGCCAGCACGGCGATATATATATATATATATATATATTATTTATATTAAATGTATAATTTTATCATAATAAAAATACTGTATTTTATATTTGTAATTTTTTATTTATATACTTTAAATATTTAATTTTTGTACAATAAATTAATAAGTTAATACATAATATATATATATATATATATATGGTTTTGCAGAATAACAACATAAGTCCACTTTTCTGTTTTGAAGATACTAATACTTAAAATTTTTATTTTCCATTTGAACTAATGTAAAAAAAATCATAAATAGTAGATAAGGCTACTTATTTTTACACTTTCTTGATTTTGTGCACTTTTATCTGAAAATATACTATATAAAGATATTAAAATCGCTTAAAACTCAATTTTAAAAAAAATGGACTTGAGTTGTTTTTCCGGGAATCCGCAGCAGATATATACATACAATAATAACATATATATACCATTTATTTACGTAAATATTTAAATTTAATTATAATTTTATACTTTAATTATGATTATTCGCATACTCCTACTGAATAATCTCAAGTAAGATTCTCACCTGAGATCTCATACCAAAATCTCATGTTATTATATGTACACTTAATGAAATATTGAAATTCGTTCAGAATGAACTTTTACTACAGTTTTTTTTATTAGTCTTGAAGTTTCTTTCGTCTTTACAATACATCAGGAAAGTATAATACATTTTTGGTCAATTTTTATTTGAAAATTTTTATATATCAAATTTTGAAATTTTAAATCTCACCTGAGATCTTACCAGAGATCTCGTGTGAAATTTTGAGTAAACATTCATGAGGTTTTCGCATGATATTTCGCATGATTATATATATATATATATATATATTTTTATATATCCCTACCAAAAAATCTCAGGTGAAATATCATGCGAAAACCTCATGAATTTTTACTCAAAATCTTACACGAGATCTCTGGTAAGATCTCAGGTCAGATTTAAAATTTAAAAATTTGATATATAAAAATTTTCAAATAAAAAATTGGCCTAAAAATGTATTATACTTTCCTGATGTATTGTAAAGGCGAAAGAAACGTCAAGACTAATAGAGAAACTGTAGTAAAAGTTCATTCTGAACGAATTTCAATATTTCATAATAATATATATTTCACGTAAACCCGTGAAGAAATTTTTTACATTTCGCTGAAAATGTTTTTACTAGTTCAGAATAGTGAAAAAAGCATGTAAATAAAATTTTAGCTCATAAGACCCAAATCTTGCAGAACCGTGACCCTAAAAATAAAGTTTATTTAAATTTTTAGAAAAGTAGAAAATTCAATTCGAGATAGGTGCAATTTGGGTATTTACATATATATATGCATTTTTTTCTGTAAATTTTCTGTACAATATGCTGACATTTTTTTCAGACCCCAATTATCACGTTTCTGATTGGTTTATAAAAGATATACCGTTATATGCTATTTAAAAAATTTCGGCAGTTTATTTTAATCTCAAAATTTTGTAGTAATAAGAGCTTCAAAATGAGAGCAGGTAGATCATGGACCGAGCTTTATAACTGACGTTACAGCATTTTGAAAGAAATCTACATACAATTTATATATCTATATGTATGTAGGGTATATCATTTATAAAAGAAATCTTCATATATAGATATACAAATTGAATGTAGATTTCCTTCAAAATTCTGTTACTTCGGTTAATAAGCTCGGTCCATGGTCTACCTGGTCTCATTTTGAAGCTCTTATTACTATATAACGGTATATCTTTTATAAATCAATCAGAAACGTGGTAATTAGGGCCTAAAAAAAGTGCTAGCATATTCTATAGAAAATTTACAGAAAAATATACAGAAAAATAATAAAAATGTATATGTGTAAATACCTAAATTGCACCTATCTGGAGCTAAAAATTATTAAAGTTTTCTCTGTTTCTAAGAATTGAAAAAAACTTTATTTTTAATAGGGCCACAGTTCTGCATAGTTAGGGTATTGTGATCTAAATTTTTTTTGCATACATTTTTTAACTATTCTGAACTAGTAAAAACATTTTAAAACGAAATGTAAAAAATTTCTTCTATGGTCGACGTGGAATATATATATATATATATATATATATATATATATATATATATATGAAGAAATTTGATATATATATAGTCCCTGAAAATATTTACGTAAATAATGGTGCAGGCCTTGTGCAGGTTCCCCTATTGAAAATATCAAGCTAAATCTCAAGCTTCAAATTCAGCGATGAGTTTGAATCCGGCTCGATCGAACTTGAAATTCAGCGATGAGGTTGAATCCAGCTTGATCAAACTTGAAATGTAGGTCGATCAGGGTGGATTTTTTGAGTTTGATTTCGAGCTTGAAATCGAGCTGGATTTTAAGTTCGATCAAACCAGATTCAAGCTCATCGCTGAATTTCAAGCTTGAAATCCAGCTTCAATTTTTTAACAGGGATTGCCTGAGCTGCAACTCGCAAGAAGCCTCCTACTCAACATCATTCTCGTTGCCCCTGCGTCATCGAGAGTTTTGCAGGCATGTCCACGCGCTCGTACGACAACAGCATGACCTTGGGAACCATTCAGCAGATCGCTATCACTTCCAGGCAGGTGCACACCGTTTCTGCGCTCGAAGTGTTATGAACTCTGTTGAAAAAACCGAAAAAAATAAGATTTTTATTGCATTATGGGTTGGAAAGTTATAATAGAATGATGAATAAATTACCTTTGCTAGGCCCTCCTTGAAGCTCAGCTTGCAAGTCTGAAAACGATGTCATTTTTGTCGCTCCCAGCCTCAGCTTGTCTACCTCAGTCTTGGGTCAGTCGCTGAATCGGCAGTCTGTATTCCTTGACGTCGTCTCTCAGTACGTGCTGGATCGGTTCTAGAGTTATTTTCTAACGTCTCTCAACGGCATCTGAAAACAATTATTATTTTTATTTTAATAGTAATAGAATTCTTTATGAACTCTTTTCAAACTCTTTAAGAATCCTTTTCTAACTTACATGCATAAGTATTCTTAGTGTTCGAAAAAAATCCTTAGAAAAAATTCATTTTTTGCTGTCTGGGTAATAATTATAATAATTATAATGTTATTAGAATTATTCTCTTGTAATGTAAAAATTACCTCAATATTGCTATTTTTTCAAACAAAAATAAAAGAATTTTTTTTTATGTGTGAGAGGGCCCCGATCTTGCCTATCTCTGTGAGGCACAACCAACATTCTCTGCCCCTCCAACGCTTCCTTACATTTTTTTTTAATTTAAATACGTAATTAAAAATTAAAATATAATTAAAAATTAAAATATAATTAAAAAATAAAAGATTAGTAAATTGATAATTGAATTTATTAAATAAATGAACAAATAAATAAAATATAAAATGTAAGAAAACGTTCTATTCATATAAAAAGTCCACGTTAATTTCAGCAAGTGATAATATAAAAAGAATGCAAACTAATATAATAAACGTGTACTTTTTATATGAACTTCCCTAAAAGTAAAAACATAAATAAAGTCGCCTTTATAAAACGCAAAGAAATATGTAGCAAGCTAGTATTTTTCTTGGTGTTTTATAAATGTGTAGATGTCCGGAAATTCTTCGGTCCCATCCTCAGGCTGGCCGTTGTCCTCCATCATGGTGTTGCTGTGGTCGTCATGATCCTTGTTGTTCTCGGCGTCGCTTTCGATCTCCGTGTCATCGTCCGGGTAAGGTTCTGCACCTCCTCTGTCAGGCCGGCACTCCTCCAAATACTCCGCGGGGTATTCGTTATAGTGGGTCCTTCCATCGATTTCTCCGTCCTCTGATTCCCTGATATATTTTATATTTTATTTTAAATTCATTTGATTTTGCTTCATCACAGAGGAAGCTTTGGGATGGTAATAAAAAAGTTTTGCTAAAATCACTAAAGACATATTTTTTGAGACAATAGGAATCAACATACACTATTTTTAGAAAATGTCTGTATGAATGTGCGTGCGTGAGTGCGTGCGCGTGTACGTGTGCTGCGTGTATGCATGCATGCATGCGTGCATGTGTGTGCGCGTGTATGTGTATGTGCATGCGTGTGTGTCCGTATGCGCGTATATGTGTGTGCGTGCGTGTGAGTGAGTGTGTATGTGCCTGCGTGTGAGTGTGTGTGCGTGCGTGTGAGTGAGTTAGTGTGTGCGCATGTATGCGTGTGCGTGTGTGTGTGTCACACCATATTTTTTTGTAACACATGTATGGATTTTTGCGTTTTTAAAATAAGTTTTTAAATAAACGGGCAAAAAAGAAATTTTTTGGCGGGCAACAAAAGTAGTCAACGGGTAAAAAAACTTTTTTACCCGCTTATCCGGACAGAATAGTACATTATGCAACAAGGGACGAAAGTAGCAGTTTTTCCCGCGGGCAGTAATCACCCGAGGGAAGAATCTTCTCGCGAGGGCAGTAATCACTCGAGGGCGAAATCTACTTTCACATTGTAGGGTTTTTTGGAATGTTAGATATAACTTATCTATAACAATAGTTATAAAAGGCGTGAAAAACTGTAATTTAATCTAAATATGTAATTTTAGTAAAAAATTATCTTTTGACAATTCATCAATACTAAAAACACAGCTTTTTTAAGATATTGATTAAAAAAAGATAAGTAAATTTAAAATTAATTTCATATTGAAACAATCAATTAAGTTTGAGGAAGCAAAGTGCCAAGGAATTGCCAGCGGTTTTTTACATGTTCTATGATAATATTTAACAGGAGGCCACTTACCAGAGTTTATCAGGTGGATTCTGCTGTAAATGGTCGAAATTTTCTGTAGGTGCGTCATCTTCGTCGGGTATTTCATCCTTCAGGTCATCCAATCCTACATAGCTCCTTGGACTGGACAGATGCTGATGATCATCCCTCTCCCTCTCGTCGTCTGAAGTTTTTTCTAAAACTCTTCTTCTTTTTGGACTGGATGGCAGGGGTTCTTGATTTTCTTCTTCTTCTTCTTCTTCTTCATCAGGAGCTCGTCTTCTCCTCGGAGATGGTGGCAGCTGCTCCTCATCTCTCTCTTTCTTTGGGCAGTAGCTCGTCTCTGCGTATCTCTTCGAGACGCCGTAGACATTGCTTAAGGCTTTTCAGGGCCCTGGTAAAAAATGGAAACATTCATAATTAATATAATAAGTCTAGTGTGACAAGTAAAATAAAATATATAAAACAATATACCTTCACAAGCTGACACAAAACGGGTATCACGTAGTCTTGTGACATTTTTTTTCTTATCTCCAAGCCAAGTAACATTGCACAGAAGCTCTGTGTTGACTGCAAAGCAATTTTTTAAAAAAATTGCTTAAGAGTCATCGGTATTTCTACCACCAAGATAAATCAAGTAGTTGACCTAAAAATAAACGATATATTTAAGAAATGAAAAATGTAATAATTATAAAACTAAGTCTTGCGTTCGGGGGTTTGACGGTTCATGGGTTGTAGGTTTCATATGTTTGAAGATTCATGGATTTTAGAGTTTGAGTGTTCATTTAACCTCCGAAGCACTCACCAGACACCTAGAAACAACGCAGCATTAGTAAGGGGAGATTACAGTGATAAACTAAACACTAATCTCACCTGATAATATTGGCAGTGGACGAATGCAGTAGGAAGCTGTATGTAAACATAACCTCTTCGAGGTTGACCGTGCCACTGCTGCTGCCGCAAGTACGCCGTCCTGGGCCTTGCAGCTCTCGTCTTCGTGCCCCTTCGTGGGGACCGTAGCCCAGATACCCCTCCTGCTGCATCCATCGTCGCACTTCCTCGTCCTGGCCACTCGTCCTTCCTCGTCAAAACTAACCTATTTATTAACATAATATAATTATTAGAATAATTATAAATAAAAAAATTTTACATTTCAGCCAGGGTGATCCTCAAGACAATCTCTTCACTCTGAAACGTCCAGAAAGTTGCCACAGTTCTCTTGGGAAATCCAAATTGCAGCATGTAAATAATTAATGATAGTAATTATTTACTATGAACTGCAATTGCACGTGCGCGCGCCAGGATGATCCTCAAGACGAGCTGCACTTCCTCTCGAACGTCCACCACAAACTTGCCACAGTCGAATTATATAATTCAGAATTCCAAATTACACCACAGATAACTACAATAATTAATAACTACAATAATACCGCTATAATTATTAAGAACAATTTCACTTATTGCGCGCGTCTGCAATTGAAGATCAAGTCTTCATGAAAGCAGGGAGATTACTGCAATGGCGGGATGCGATATATTTCTTCAAACAACAGAAAGCTCGAAATTATTTCAAGACTTTAAATTTATAATGTAAATCTATTTTAATATTCAATTATAAACAAATATATTTATTATTAATAAAAATATAAATCATAAAATTATACTATTATTTATTTATTTATATTTATTTATTTATTCAATTACATCAATTGAGCCCCATATAAATAAATTAACAAATCATTACTATTATTATCAATTTTATTTGTAATAGAAATAATAACTTAAATATGCAATTAAATTATATTTTTATAATTATATTGATGGCACGTCGTGCTGTCCATAATCCGTCACATTGCTGCCACGATTTTCCCGACACGACGGGCTTGCACTGTGCCGTCATTCTGCTGGAATCTAAAAGTTCAAAAAAGTGATGTTGCGTGACGGCACGATGACGGCACAGGGCGGTCACGACGTGCTACCCAATCGGACAGCACGCCGCGACTGCACAGTGATGGCACAAATTCGTCACGCCGTGCCAGCACGTCGTGCTCGGCACGGGCTGCTATCTGGGCTGGAGTCATATGGACGGCACATCGTGTTGCACGATTTCGGCGAACCCCGAGCACGAGTGCCTTGGCACGCGTGACGGCACTGGGTCGTCACCTTGCTGGATTTTGTGATCCGCCTCGGAATTTTGCTCAAGCACGCGAGACGGCACGTTGCGGACACGTGCGTGCCGCGCTTGTGTCAGCATAATGGCTGCATTGAAGCGGCACGCGTGCCAATTTTTCAACGGAAAGCACACCGTTGGCACGTGTGCTGCACGGGTGTAGCATTTCCTGGGCATTTTGACGGCGCGCGTATCTGCAAATTTTCGGAATTTTCGTGGCGGCAATTTATCGGCGATTCGGCGGCACGCGTGCTCAAATTCGAAAATTGCAATTTTTATGTTATATAAGTTCTGGTTATAAATAATAAGCACCAACAACCTTATTTCAGTATTATAACAATTGATAATTGAATAATAATATGTTGCTGCAGGGGCAATACCAATAATATATTATAGCGAGTACAAGACACCACTATAATTAATATTAAGGGGATGTCGGAGCCCCGCCCCCCCTTTTGCTGCCCGACCTATTTTGTATTTCCAATTGTTTGTAAAAACTACAAGTCCGACTGACTTTATCTTGTACAGATCGGTTCATTATAGTAAGCACTACGGTGCTCAGCTCTAAATCTTACTGTAAAATTACATTAAAAGAAGTTATTAGCAAAAGTTTGGTATGATTACAATTTTGAGGTTAGGTTTCAATGCGTAAACACCCTATTGTATTTCCAATTAATCAGAAAAATAACTCATCAGATCAACTTTATCTTACATGCAAAAGCTTTATTATAAAAAGCACTACGGTGCTCTGCTCTTAAGGTTTCCCTGCATTCTATATTTTAAAAGTAATCACTAAAAGAAAATACACGATTTTAGTTCCGACATCCCCTTAAATTTTATTATACGTACAGAGCCTGATAATCAATTGCGAATTCGGGAAAATTTATTTGTTAATGCATAATGTATGCACGAAAGTCAGTAATTTCATTATTTTAATTGTTATTATTTAATTTTACTACTTACATATAACGTGCATGTATATTAATATTATTTATTTATTTATTTATTTATTTATTTATACATTACGTATTGTATTTTATGCAAATAAAATATTATACAACTATATGATATTTAATGAATCTTCTTTTTACAAGTTTCAATCGTAGAGGTTTGAATTCGCGCCATTCGAAACGCGCACTATAGGGGATGGTGGGGCAGTACGGGCACCCTAACTTCAAAAGAATCTTGTACTTTCTATTTTGTATCAATACAAATTATTAAAAGTGCTTCTTAAAGTAGAATATCTCAAGATTTAGATACATTATTTTTTATTATAAAATATATATTGCATTGTTTTTTATAATGCAAAGTACAATACCGCTAAAACTGCCCATTTTCCCCACCCGTGGGGCACGATTGGCATGGAGGTGGGGAACGATTGGCACGGTGAATTAATGAAAAATTTATTTAAAAAAAAATATTGGACGTTACTATTAAATTTGCATTTTATAGGATTGAGGATCAAAACTAAAAACCAGACCATTTCATTAACACTGACTCTTTCACCAACATCTAAGACTCCGACTCCGAAATGTTAAGGGCGCAAAAGTAAGGTTAAGAAAATCAGCTGTTAAACTCGGCGAAAATAAATTGACGACTCACGTATGCCAATCGTGCCCCGCTAGTAGTGCCAGTCGTGCCCCATTTTAGAGTATTTTTATATGTAATATTACTTTTTTCCTAAGCATCGGAGATCATCAATCAAAAATGCTATTAAAAATTTAAGATTTAAACTGTAAAAATAATTCCCTTTCGAAGCTCATATGATTTATTTGTTCTTGAGAAATAGATTAGAATTATGGAAAAAACAACGTTTTGAAGTCCTCAATTTCTAATAATTCTCATACGATTTGTATTAATTTTTTTCATTTAGGATTTGCAGAGGGAAAAAGTAAAAGCTATTTACAACATATAAAAAATACTATCATGTTAGAATATTCATTTATTTAGTGAACATTTGAATGCCCAATCCACCCGCCAAACCCATCGTGCCCCACCGTCCCCTATGTGGGATTTTCCTTTGTCCAATAATGGCCGCGCGCGCGCAGCTTCGGACTATAATTATAGCAAATTTTTGGAACAACATTCCTTTTTGCTTTGATGACACGTGCGTTAACAGCAAAAAACTTGGCTCGCTGAATAATCGTTGAACATCAACAATTATATAGTGCTAAAATCAACAATCGCTCTTGTTATTGATTAATTAACTCAATTAGGTAAGTTTTAAATATTATTTTTCTATTAATTTAATAATTAGTTGATATATGTCGATAGAGAGGTTAGGAAAATCGCGCCTGTACGCATCGATTCTTTCGCGGTAGTCGTGATTTCGGGTTTTATTAAAAAAATCAAGGGATTTCTTATACTACCTTTATTCTAGCAGCACATTTTTTATACATTCGTGCTTTATCCTCTAAGATCCGGATATTGTCGAAAAGTACCGCCGCGGTTCCTGGGGAAGCTGTTCGCATCGTCGACCTTCGGCGAAGGGTGCTGCTCAGCAGGACCAGAAGGAGGCTTAGCTTTTACGACTGCTCCAGGACATTGAGTTTTTTAATTCATTATTCTAGATTTACTTATACATTTTATCACATTACTTCATTTCATTTCAATTTTTCTAATTAATCCTTCATCTGTTCACACTTTTTCTCATTCTGCATTCATTTACTCGGCTCATTATCCTTCATCTGTTCATACTTTTTGTCATTCTGCATTCATTTACTCAGCTCATTATTCACCTATTTACTTTTCATTACTTTTGACTCTTCCTGTCACTTTCTGTTTCGAGTCCATCGTCGATCCCACACCATCAGGATCAACGACCAACCAGAGTGACACTTGCAGTATCTGGGCTATACAAAGGTACGCATGATCTGTTTAATTATTAAATTCATATTAAATTGTTATAATTATTGATATATATTCATTCATAAGAGCCATTTTTTACAGTGATAATAATTGAAACCCTATAATTACAATGTTTCCTATTCCCATTAAAATCACAACGTTTCCTATTCATTTCCTGCCACTATTATTGTCGAAACACATCTAATATAATTGTGCTTACAGCTTGCTGAAAAGAAGCCGCAGACGACCATAGCCAAGCGACAGACAAGAGGACCATACATCTTGCTGCCAGCAGTTCCAATAACTACTTCAGCTCTACGCATTCAACAAGGTAGCTCTTCGAACCTACAAGAGAGGTATATTTGTAACATTATTAAATTCTATTTGCACTAGAGGTCTAAAATTTTGCAAATTAACTCTATAAAGCATGAGAAAAATAATTGTCTTGTCAGTTTTGGTTCAAGGTTATATATTAATAGCGTTTACCTTCAGATCCTGCAAATCCGGTCGGAGGTCTACAGGTAAACACAATTAATAAATAACCTTAAACAAAAACTGAACTGGCTAATAGTTTTGTAATGAGCTGCAAAGCATATGTGCAAAATTTCAGCTCTCTATAGTGTGAATATAATTGAAATTGTAGAGTTGATAATGACTCATGAAAACCAATACGCGATGGGTATATATATAAGTAAATCATGGCTTATCATTTCAATGCTATTCAATATAGAGGTCTGAAATTTTGTACCGATGCTTTACAGCTCATTGCAAAACTATTTGCCACTTGAGTTTTTATTTAGCTGTATCTCATTTGCATAAACACACTTGAAAATCGGATATGGCGGGTGTTGGTTAAAGGAGATCATGCAAATGGGATACAGCTAAATAAAAACTGAACTGGCAAATAGTTTTGTAATGAGCTGTAAAACATTGGTACAAAATTTCAAACCTCCATCTGCAACAGAATTTAAATGACATTGCGAGCAATCTTGAAATTTCATTCATCACTACAATGTATAATGAGCAAGTATGTAAATTCTCATGCCATTTAAATTCTTTTTTAGCTTGAGATCTGAAATTTGACACAGATGTTTCAAAATCTATTCTGCATCTAATCAGTTTAGGCATTTTCATGTAGCTCTATTTTTTTACTTGTTTACCTGCAAACCTAGGTGCGCGTCGTGTTATATTTACAAGTAGCTTAGAGAAAGAGGATCCGTTGACCTCAGTGAGTTGCATTTCTCTATTCTACTATGTTTTTGGACACAGAAAGTGCTAATTACTTTGCTTTTTTCCTATCTAGGGTACTTGTCCATATTTATGAGCCTGTCCATATTTGTGTGCCTTTTTTTAAATGTAATTTGCAGCGATTAAATCATGAATGAATCAGTAAAACTATTTTTAAAACTAAGATAAACTATTAATTTAGAGTTTACAAGAGTTACATGAAAGTTTAAAATGTTTTTCATAGAGTTATAATTTTTTTAAACATATGAATCATGATTTGGTGGTTTTACTTTGTTTCCTTGTCTAAAATGCTAAGGATTTCTTGACTTTCAAAACTTAATTTAATTATTCGGACGTGATTTATGACAAACAAAATATTTATTGCATCACAAAATAATTCAATTTAATATTAAAAAATGTGAAATGAGCATTTTAGACTCAATTTATTAATTTATTAATGAATCCAGTAATACCGCGAGATTTTCGAAGTTTGTCCGTATTTATGCGCCCCCTCATGATCGATAGAATAACCTCACTTATGCTTGTAGAAGGGAGAAGAAGTTTTCGCAATCTTTATTTTTTCCAAAGTTGTTGTTAATGAAATTTGTAAGTATAACTAACAAAATATACATAATATGATAAAATTTATTAAGACTTTTTGATTTATTGATTTATACCAGAAACTAATTATATTAGTAATTAGTATTACAAACTAAATAAACATAAAAAACATAAAAAAACTTATTAATTACGACTAACTAACTACGACTTGAAACTAAAATTCAGCGAACTAGTTAACTCTTTAACAGTTTATATAATTTTATAAAATCTGTAAAATGTTATAACAACATTACTAGTTTATATCACTTAAGAATTATAAAACTATTAATTTATAATATTATTAACAATCAGTTGTATCATTGAATAACATTTTTAATCCAAGTCTTTAGTTTCCATTTAGCATATTTTGAATTTCTCAGAATTTTGAGGTCAGTTTTTAATGCTTATTGCTAAGTACCTTCGAGGAATAGCTATATTTTTATTTCTAGTTTCCTTTTTGACTTAACATAGATTTGACTAAGCCTCATGTAATTATAAATTAGAGATTCAAAATCAAATAATCATCTTATATTGAATGGAATTTCTTCGGCAAACTTATTTTTATTTATAACTTTTAGTATCCTATTTTATAGTCTTTGCAATAGGACTATATGAGTTCTACGAACGCCCCGCCAAGCTATAATCAGTTTGCATGAATTTAGATAAATTATAGATTATGAATTCTGTGTCAAATACTTAGTTTTGTTCATAATATCTCTCTGTCTATCACGTTTATTAATTTCGAATATTTTGAAACTTTATTTATATTTATTAATTATTAATTAAAAACTACCTAATTACAATTGTTTATTATAATATTTCAAAATAATATATAAATAAAAAATAATAATAAAATTATTTAATTAATCTTATTTTAAGTTATCTTATACTTAAACAAAAAATGGATTCCATTAATATTAATTAATCTATAAAAGCAGTAATTATAGAAATAATTAAAATGAGATTTCATGAGCACACTAATCGTGGGCACAGTTTTTTGAGCAGGCACACTAATGGGGGACACAGAATTGTGGAGACGCACACTAATACGGGCAGCTTGGGCACAGTAATACGTTATAGCCCATTGAAGAAGCACGCTAATATGGACCAAAACATTTTTTTTTATTTCTAATATATCTGTATGAATGCTTAATATATTCAATAAAAACAAATTCCATCTTAAACACGGAACGTTAGAGTACCTATGTAAACTTCAATAGCAAAGATTAAAGCTATATACCTTCAGCAATCAATTATTGAATGCAAAAACTTGCTTCATGGCACACTAATACGGACAAATACCCTATAAGAATAACAATTTTCACGTTTATGCATTCTCACAATTGTGTAATACCTTGTAATAACTAAAAATTATAATTCTGATTTTAGAATTAGTCGACATCTGGTACAGCTGGACGTTCCGGAGAAACGCTCGTCGCAACCATAATCCGCCCTGGGAAGTACGCTTTTAATATTATATAATATTATATATTATATAATAAATAATGTATCAGATTCGTACTATGCGTTCTAGAAAATCTTTGAAGGATTGTTCTCCTGCGTATAGAGCTCAAATGCTGAGGTTAATGGAAAGAGCTTCCCGAGATGATTTCTGCAGAGAACCTCTCACTGAGAATATTTCTTCTGTTGCTGCTGAAGCACGCGTAGACTCCCCTGTCGATTTCCGGAATGAGATGAATGTCGATGAATCCTTTGCGAATATGAATGGTGCGAATGAGAGATGTTTAGATTTTTCTTCAGGTTCGTCTTCTTCATCGATTAGATCGAATAGGACTGATGGCAACGAGAGTGATGCGAGTGACCGTGATTCAGTTTTATGCGACGGTGTAGAGAGCGTAAAAGATTTCGAAGATAGACTGGGTATTGTTTTCGCCGAGCAGAACCTCACACACACGCAGATAAGGGCAGTCATGCAAGTTTTAAAAACCCACGGCTGTTTCTCCATTATTCATGTAGACCCGAGAACAATTTTAAAAACTCCGGTCTACTCTGCCCCTACCACCCAAGTAGCTGGAGGCGAGTACATGCATTTTGGCATAGAACAGGCCTAATTAAAGATATTGGCTGCGACTCCCCCACACTTGTGGAAAAATTGTATCCATTTAGATTTTAGCACAGACGGAGCTTCTCTCGATAAAGTAGGCAAGATTGTCTTGTGGCCGATTCAGGTCAGAGTCGCAAACTTTAGCAATAGCTTTCCAGAGATTGTTGGAGTATTCAAAGGTAAAAAAAGCCAACGAGCGCTTTAGATTTTTTTCAACCATTTAATCGAGATGTGCGCCAGGTTCTTCAGAGCGGTGTAGATTTTATGGGTGAAAATTTTCCCGTTGCTTTGAGGTGCTTTGTCGAGGATGCTGCTGCTCGTTCGTTTTCGTTAGGTCACCGTTCGCATAGTTCCAAGGCTCCGTGTTCGAGATGTTGGGTTCGCGGTCAATATATACGTCCAGGAGTGATGGTGTATACGGGGGTCGATTATAGACCTCGTACACAAGAGGAGTATCTTGAAAAGTTAGACGCAAATCATCACAGCATAGGTATAGATTGTCCTCTAGCCGATCTCAGTGCTCATTTTAATTTGGTCAGGGGTACAGTCTTCGATTACATGCACCTCGTATGTCTGGGTGTAATAGAAAGGATTTTGCTAGGCATCATAGATGGTAGGTTCGTCAAGTCAGCTAAAATCTTTGATGCGAGTCTTGTACAAATTGTCGATGATCGACTGGAACAAGTCAAAAAATTATGCCCGCAAGATTTTGCTCGGAAGCCAGTCAATATTGAAAAGCATGGCAAATTTAAAGCCACCGAGCAAAGGCAGTTGCTTCTTTACACTGCACCTGTTGTGTTCAAAGGTCTGGTTAATCCTGCTGTTTACTTGCACTTGCTTCTTCTTCACGCAGCTCTGAGAATTTTGACGAATCCTCGTTTTACAACAGAGTCTGTAGCTTTCGTTGAAAAATGCATCAAGTTATTTGTCGAAATAGCCTCTGATGTGTACGGTATAGAATTTTTATCGTATAATACTCACACTCTCTTGCACCTTGCCGATGATGTCAGGGCTTTCGGAGCGTTAGATTCCTTTTCAGCTTTCCCTTACGAAAGCAATATGACCTATTGCCGAAAATTGTGTAGAAAGCCAAGCTAGCATTTACAACAAATTGCCAACAGAAGAGCGGAAAACTGCTGCACAGCTTCTTCGAAGCACATTGATCCGAATGTCGTCAAATTCATTGGCGCTCATGCGAGAAGTCCTGCACCCTTGATCCATGATTCTACCAATTATAAGCAATATAGGAAAGTTGTAACAGGCAACGTTCATTTCTCTACTCTTCCACCGGATAGTACCGTTTGCCTTAAAAACGAATCCATCGGCGTTATTCAAAATGTCATCGAATACGACAAATACTGTTATCTCGTTTTAAAGACATTTGCGAAAATCGAAAATTTTTTTAATCATCCTTGTGACTCTTCATTAATTGGTGTTATTTTATGCTCTATGCTGAGCACCGACACAATAGTTGTGGGTCTTGATGAAGTGAGGGATAAATGCTTTCGGATGCAGTATTGGCCAGTAAATGTTCCAACAAGCGAGTCTGACTCGGATTTTTTTGTCGTTGTTAAGATAATATCCACGCATTTTGATACAGAATAGCGTATTATTATTACGATTATTGCCTTGGTAATTAACTAAAAAAAATTTATTTCGATAGCAAAATGGCGAAGAATACGGAAGCGCTTCCAGTAGACGCGGCAGCTGCTAAACTGTCCAAGTTGATGTCTTCCCTACCATCAACGAGTGGCTTTAATCCGTCCCTCAACCGAACATATCCTCCACCGACTGTGAAACCAAAAAAACACCACGAGTCGAAGGCGTCAATAAAAGACAAACGACCACCATCCTCATCGCAAGAAGAATCTCTGAAAGAGAAATTGCAACCGCGAGCGTCGACAACAAAAAAGCAGTCACAAAAATCGCAGTCGCAGAAACATGAACAACGAGTACCGCCAGCACCGAAACAACACGTTCCTTTCCAACATCCGCAGAGTGATTTGCCTTCAACGTCATCAGCAGCAACTCCCCCTACTGCTGGAACTGCATCAGGAATGGGTGCGAAAGTGCTGGAGAGACTAGAGTGCGCGTTAATATATACTAATTCTTCATATCGATACATACTTCTTGACGAAATCTATAATAATACGTATGACTATTTACAGTTGGATGAATCAACGACTCGTCAAAATCACTGGCACCATCGCGTAAATATTTTTCGTTCATTTTTTTTCGCTACTATTTTTATAAAATATTTATTAATTATACTTTTTTGTAGCAAAACGAATGAAAAAGTGAACGAGTTGGATGCTAATTCAAAGTATGTATTGTCCAACTACTTTACTTAATCAGTATTCGTAATTATGTATTTATTGTTACTTTAAATCTATTTATTTTCAGGTCAGTGAACGAAAGGCTCGGAAAACTGGAAGAGTTAACACGGTATGCTGAACGTCTTTGTTTTTGTTATAAACGTACATTCATAATTATTAAATAATAATAAAAATAATTATTACATTTTCAGTTCCATATTCCAAATGCTGAAGAAGATAACGGATAGGCAGAACCCGGAGGCGGCAATTCGCCCTGCCTATCTGCCGTTTAAAACAGTAGCCGACATCATGGCGTTCGATTTTGCTTCTAAAGAAGTATTCGACGAACTCGTAAGTATCGACTTTTCTTTTTGTTGGTATAAATTCTTTTATTATTTTGTTTTAATTACATAACAACTTTTTTTAAGGTCATCTATCTGGGCAGCCTAGGCGGTAGTAATTTTACCGATTCAGCGGGCAAATATTTCAAGGAGTGCATCGAGATGGACGTAGACATCTTTCGTCACATCACGTGGACCACTTCTAATGAACAGGGTACGGTGCCATTAAAACCAACACGCTTTTCCAAGGCTTGTCGAGGTACGTTGAATCTCGCTTCATTTAATATGATTAATATTATCTTTAAATGATAATAATTACAATTTTTTGTAGAGGCAATGTCAGTGGATAAGAAGACCCTGATGGCACCACAGGAAGATGATTTTTCGTGGGCGATGACGAAAAGTTTGAAAAGTAGCATTGAAGCTTTTCGTAGGAAGATGAAGCGGTCTGCACAAAATCAACCGGATCATCAGCCCCAGAAACGCACTCAGCGCCGCAAAGACGAACCACAGGAGCCGCTCAACGACGGAGATAATACTCGCAACAACGACGACGTTAGCACCCACGACGACGACGAAGATAATACTCACAACGACGACGACGATAAAACCGACGACAACGACAGTGTGAGCAACGAAGAAAGAGACGATACCGGCACCGAGAGCGAAGAGAACGAGAAGAACGACGACGAGATTCACCAGCAGAAGGCCGACCTCAAAGATGACAACAACAGCGACCTGGACTTATTCTAATCTAAGTTTTTTTATTTATTTATTATATTTATTTTATCATTTGTTTATTCGCTCACTCATTCAATCCTTCACTCACTCACTCGCTCACTCACTCACACACTCATTATTTAATTAATTTATTACTTTAATTGCAGAAAAAAGTACACATGCTGTCTTATAATATATATTATTTTTGTTATTGGTGCACATGTGAACTTTTGAACGCCCTCTGACATTTTAGTTTAATGTTTAAAGTAGTTTGTACTTTATATTTTAGTTTGATGTATCATTTTTGTTTCATTTAGTTTTATTTAAATATAAAAAGTGTCAGGGGGTGGCGGAGGGGCTGACCGCTGTGGATGAGCCTCACGGAGAGGGGCGTGGTCGGGGCCTCTCTCACCCGGGAATATCAGCAGCTGTATTTTTGTCTGACGGAAGACCAGCTTCCAACAGCCACCATCAACGGCGAAGACTTTTGTCAAGAATCAAGACAGCTCAAGTGAAAGCGTTCTCCTTAAAAATTTATTGTCTATTGTTCTACTTATAATTGTTTTGTTCTAATTATATTTAATTTTATTACTTGTTTATAATTTTGAGCGTTGTTGCTCGCTTTGTTACAATAATTATAGCGCTATTGTT
This sequence comes from Gastracanthus pulcherrimus, assembly GCA_949152435.1. NCBI lineage: Eukaryota > Metazoa > Arthropoda > Insecta > Hymenoptera > Pteromalidae > Gastracanthus > Gastracanthus pulcherrimus. The sequence continues at coordinate 57,509,270 of OX424576.1, forward strand.
CTTTATTGTATTATGGGACAAATTTTTGTTTTTAATTATTATTTTAATTTTAATGCTCTATATTGTACTATTAATTTATGCGCTCCTTATGTATGTCTATTGTATTTATTTATGCATGTATTATAATAAAGACAAATTAATTACTATAAAACCTTGTCTCCTAGTCGTTTATTTGGAGGCTAAGCCTCCAATAAAATGTGAGCACGGAATTCCGGAAAAATGACCGCACAAACCGCCGCACAATGTCGGCACAACCACAGCACGCGTGTCGAGCGAAAAAAAATTTTCCGCGCGAACCTTGCAACATGCCGGCAAAATGATCGCATTAATTCAACATTGTGCCTACATATCAGCAGCACGTGTGCCACTAAATTTAAGCATACGTGCAAGCACAATGTTCGGCATATGCTGTGCATATGACCGTCATGGGCGCAGGTACCTGGGAGTCCCGCGTGACGCTGATTTGGAGCACGGTGAAGAGCACGTGCTCGTCATTGTGCCGACGCAATGTTATCGGGGTGATGATGGGTAGTAATACATTCAATTCCGTCAAAACCGCTGTTTCTGGCCATCCGGGGCGCTGCGATCGTTTCATTTATCCTCTCCAAGCACATGGGATGACCCATCTGGGGTTAGGTTAGGTAGTGCGTGAATCGAGAGCGGTTTATTTAATTAAATTAGAAATAAATAAACGAATAAAAATGTAATAAACGCTGATTCAAATAAGGATGTTTTGATTAACAACGACACGTTCTCTCTGTGTCTAATTCGGGTTTGAGACCGGCTATGGCTACATTAAAAGTGTTTGAAACGAGAAATAACGAGGAGAATAAAATAGATGAATATCGCGAGAAAACCCGTGTGTCCTTTAGCACGCTTAGACTCTTACTGACTTTTGTTATGTCCATTGGTCACAATGGGTAGAGAAATCCTAATTTTTGCTCTAAATGGAGGGACTCTATTTTAAAAATCAAAAGAGCGCGAAATTCGAAATCTTAATAATAATAATAATAATAGTAATAATAATAACAACAACAACAATAATAATAATAATAACAACAATAACAAATTCAGCCGGGTATCATTTTTTCAATGGGAGGGGCCGCATGTGTTGTCCTTGACCTTCAGAAGGATCATTAGAACGTCAGGCAGAAAACACTCCCCCTACAAGCACTCCAAGGCAAAACAAGACACAACACGCGCATACACACAGCGGTCAAAACCAAAACAAGCATACCCTCTCCCCCTACAGGCACTCCAAGGTCAAACAAGACACAATACGTGCGTACACAAAGCCGTCAGAACAAAAACAAACATACTCTCTCCCCCTACAGGCACTCCAAGGCCAAACAAGACACAATACGCGCGGTCAAAACCAAAACAAACATACCCCTCCCCCCAGGCACTCCAAGGTCAAATGAGACACGACAAACACGTACACATCCCTAGGTCATGTCACGGTCAAACAAAATACAACACACATGCGCCATAAAACACGCGAAGGCCAAAGAACAACGCAACAGGTACACATGTACTCAAAGGACACAAGAAGGTCAAACATCTGCTTATCACCCTGCAGCTATTGAACAATGTCAAAGAAGAGTGGGGAGTCCACCATAGCCTCCCATTGGCTGTCTCGAGGTCAAGCGAGAGGGGAGCCAATAAGCATCAACTTTAATGACTACGCAGTTATCCTCAAGGACAACCGTCTCTCCAGCCAGCTATACAAGATGGGGCCACGACAGGGTCAGCATGCTCATTCTACTCGTCACTGCCCACGCGAGCAGAATCTACAAAAGTCGTCACCATAACTTTTGCTAAAAGTCAACTCTTGTTTTTGCAATTAATTATTACTTAATCATTAACTTATAAACTATTTGTCAGTCTTATTGAGTGATTATTAAAAGTCAAAATCAATTTAAACATAGTCTTTTCATTTCAAATTTCCCGCTCAAGGTACACTTCAGTGTTTCGACGACTCTCGATCCCACCAAAAATCGATTATCGCTATTTCGAACGGGATACGCGTAACACTTTACTCGTGGTTTACAAATTCGTTGTAGCCTTGGTGTAAAAAATACAAGGTGTGCTCCCAAGGAGTGTACCCAGCGTCCGCCATTTATAGCTCATGTATTTTCAATGAGCTATAAATGGCGGACGCTGAGAGCACTCCTTGGGAGCACACCTTGTATTTATTACACAATGTATTTGCCCGTTCCCGCTGTAGCCAATCGGGCGCCTATCTCTCCGCTCGGTCTGGACTACTCAAATACCCTGGTTAAAAAAACTTATAAGACCAGATTGTAAAATAAACCTATGATCTTATCCAATTTTATCCGGATTTTGAAACCTATTTCATATGGTCATATCCAAATCAATACAAACTTGGTTATTTCCGGATACGTTCGGATAAAACAGGAGGAGATCAAAAAGTCAATCCTGACCGGAATTTGAACCCGGTTTTATCAGGTCTTATCCGATCCCAGATAACAGCACATGCCGGGCACGGTGTGCTCATGGCGTGCCGGCACGCGTGACGGCTTTCTGCCGTCAGCGTGCGGTCATGCGTGGTCGCATTTTTGTTTTTTTTTTGCGGCAGCATGCGTGCTTGCAAATTGACGGCAACATGCCGACACGCTGTGGCGCAGAAATTCAGATTATCGTGGCAGCATTTTGACGGCACACAGACAGCACGGCGTACGCTAACCTTGGAATTTCCTGACAATAATATAATTATTATAATAAATATTATAATATATAATAAATATAATTAAATATAAATAACTACGTTGATTTATTTTTATTATATAAAAAATATATAATTTTAATTTTTATATAGTTTACATGTTATTCTGAATAACTTTTTATTTTAAAGCTATTCACATATAATTATTAAATTATGAATATTATAATGTTTAATGATTTATGTTATATTAAAGATGCATACAAATGATAACTTATTGATAAATTATACGAATTATAAGAAAATTAAATATAATTTGAAATGACCGCCATCGTGTGGTTTTCGAATGTTTATGAAGGGCTTCTTTTTACGCGTCAGTTGCATGTTTTTTCGGAAGCTGCGATAATATAGTTTTTGCAATTTGTGATCTACAACGAGAGCAACCGCTTTTTTCAACTTCGGAAGCTTTTTTGGAGGATCAACAGCGAAAAACTACATCAGAGGAAAAGTATCGTAGAATTATATTATTTTATTTATGGTTTATATGAGCAACAAATTCATTTTTTTTAAGGTTAGATAAACATTAAAAATATTTTTCATTTATTGATTTTAGTATATTTAAGGAGTGAGGGCTGCATTTATTTTTTTACTATAAGTTTATAGGGTGAGAGCTTTTATAAAGTTAATTTGGGGGGGAGAGTGTAAGGGTAACTAATAACTAGTAAATATTTTTATTTGTATTAGGTTTATTGAAAAATCCTTGAGTATTTATCATAAAGTACCCTGGTAGAAATCTTATCGTGGCGCCCACATTCGCTATAACGGGCTTTATAGGCAAACTAGATAGTACTCGACTGTACAAAACTCGATAAATCCACACAGATCTACATAGTTTTATCAATAATAATATGTATGTATAAAATCTGTGAGGTTATATATTATTTATTGAACAGAACTTTTATTGTAAAAATTAATGTTAAAAAAAGTTTAATATGTAAGTTTTCAATTATAATAATAAGATCTATAGTTCTTATATTCATACTATTTACATATAAAAGTAGTCAAAAAGCATATCTAACCTAAGAAATGAAAATTTAGAAATAATGTTTCTTGCATATGAAAAACAGTGATCACAAAATAATGCTATTGATTGATGTAGTTGTTTCTTGAAAAGTAATATATAAGTAATAATAATATCATATGTACAAATATGTACTTTATGACATGCTTTATTGAAAAACTAGAATTTTAATTTCAGAACTACAAATAATTTTGTATCCACATGTGAATTCTTATAATACATAAATTACTATGTTTTAACTGCACATAGATGTCAAATGAAAGTGTTTGATTATAAATTAATCACAGTAGGAAATACAAAAATAGAACATATATATATTAACTAAAGTACATTATTTCTTTTTAAAAATAGAAAATTAATCAGTTGATAATAAATGTGTGTGAAAATAGTTTTCCTTACATAAACCATACAGGTTTTTAAACCAAGCTTGTTAGGATGGAACATAATCAAATGTAAGGAAACTAATTTTACATAAACAATATAAATATATGCACTAATACTTCATATAGTTTATTTGGATATTCAGATTATTTTCTTATTTTGATAGTTTAATATATATGTGTAACATAATATTGTTATTAAGTTCTTAAATACAAAAACTCGATGCATTTAAAATTTGATAACCTTACACTTTAGACGTTATTTACATTTACTTACATTAGTAATAGGTGAAAATTAACAAGTAAATATTTACCTTTAAATCAAAATAATACATAATAAACATAATAGATTATGTTTATCTAGTTTTTGCTTATCTAGTTTTATCGGGGCAAATAATATGGGAAACTAGAAGGGTCGACCGTTACCCGCCTTTATAGTAACTATCTAGTTTACCTACATAGATCTACACAGCGCGAGATTATTTTACATAGATCTATAAAGTGGACGGGTTAAATTTGTTTCAGGGTACTTTTATTTATAAATCATATTCTTATAGATTAAACCTGATTTATTTTGTACAATCTTTGTAAGGCATATAAGACATGTATAAAATTAAAGTAATGCGCAGGCGTAAGCCATTGGAACAATGCTCTTACGATTATAGAGCACGTATCAATCGCTTAATGGCCAGAGCATCTGAAGATGCATCTCCACCCAGTAATGAATGTCCACCCTTTGTCGAAACCAGTGTAGGTGTAGATACCGGTAATAATTATGCTGGTGCTGATGTTGATTTAATGAGTGAACCATTAAATGACAGCAATGTTTCTCATATGGAGCAAGATGAGTTAATCCAATGTGGTTCTTGGTTTTCTGATCGAAATGAATCTGCTAGTTTATCTGGCAATTTTGATTTAAATTCAAGTTGTTCTAGTAATCCAGACACGTTACAAGACTTTGAACTTCGACTTGCTTCGCTGTTCACAGATACTAATATGTCTCACAAGCAAGCGAAAGCTGTCTTGCAAGTGATCAGGACGCATGATTGCTTTGCCAATATTCATGTTGATCCTCGAACAATTTTAAAAACTCCAAATTTCTCTGCTCCTACTACGCAGGTTGCTGGAGGTGAGTACCTTCATTTAGGTGTAAAAACTGGTATAATGAATATTCTTCAGACAACTCCTCCAGAACTGATTCCTGATGTTCTTCAAATTGACTGCAGTACTGACGAAGCATCATTGGATAAAGCTAGTCAAATCCTGATGTGGCCTATACAAATCAGAATAGCTAATATCCCAAACAGTGCTCCTGAAGTTGTAGGTGTTTTTAAAGGTTCCAAAAAACCAATAAGTGCCTTAGATTTTTTAAAACCTTTTGTGGATGATTTGCTTTTGACATTGCAAAACAATGTGCAATTTAATGGGGAAACAAAATATGTTGAATTGAGATGTTTCATTGCTGATGCACCTGCTCGAGCTTTTGCATTAGGTCATAGTGCACACAATTCAAAAGTTCCCTGTTCTAGATGCTGGGTAAGAGGTGTATGTGTTCGTCGAGGAGTAATGGTTTATAGTGGCATTAATCATTCGCCTCGCACACAAGAAGAATATTCTTCGATGATTGATGTTGATCATCATAAAGAAACAGTGTGTCCTCTTGGTACTCTTCCTTTCAATTTAGTTTCTTACACAGTATTTGACTACATGCATTTGGTATGTCTTGGCGTCATGGAAAAAATTTTTCAAGGAATAATCAATGGTAGATTTGCTACGTCAGCCAAGTTTTCATCCAAAGATCATATACAAATATTAGGTGATCGTCTCAAGCAAGTAAAGGAGTACTGCCCTCAAGATTTTGCTCGGAAGCCTGTCAATATTGACAAACATGGTAAATTTAAAGCCACCGAGCAGCGACAAATTTTGATATATAGTGGTCCTTCCCTATTTTATGGTTTTATGAATTCTGCTGTTTATGTGCATTTTCTTTTGCTCCATGCAGCAATGAGAATTCTTACAAATCCCCTAAGCACCGATGAAGATATCAATAATGCAGAGGAATGGATCCAAATATTTGTTGAAAATGCCCCAGATGTTTATGGTGATGAATTTTTATCGTATAATACCCATGCACTGTTACATCTTGCAGATGATGTTAGATTGTTTGGAGCATTAGATTCTTTTTCTGCTTTTCCATACGAAAACAATATGACATATTTTAGAAAATTGTGTAGGAAATCAAATCATCATTTGCAGCAAATTTCCAATAGACGAGCTGAAAATTGTCGAGTTAATGTTTCTAAGCATGTTAATAAAAGCTCTTTGAAATTTATTGGGAAGCATTCAGAAGGTCCAATACCTCAAATAAATAATTCAAACTTTAAACAGTTTAAGAAAGTTGTGAAGGGAGGATGTCATATATCTATTTTCCAATCAGATAACACCTTCATTCTTGAAGATGGATCAATCTGCATAGTTCAAAATATTATTCAATTCGATGATACGGATTACTATCTTATTATTAAGCGTTTCACAACAGTTGAGGATTTTTTCCATTCCCCTTGTGCTTCTTCATCACGCGAAGTCTTTCTTTGCTCCTCATTGTCTGCAGAAATGTTATTGATTAGATCTGATCAAATAAAAAGCAAATGTTTCAGGATTCCATGCTGGCCAGATCTCCCTGCACAAATTTCTAAACCAGGATATTTTGTTGCAATTAAAATTTTGTCCTCGCATCTCTCGAATGCATAATAAGTGTTGTATTTTTTTTAGTATCGTGTAAACATTTTTTATAATAAAATAATTGTACATTGTACAACAGGGGGAGAAACCTCTTTCTATAGTATGTAAAATAGTTTGAATCCACTATCTTCATTGGTTCAGGATTTATGGCAAACTGAAAAACTTGATTATTTGCATTTTTTTATTTTTCTCAAAATGTATTTTTATCTCGAGAAGTATAAAAGATAAAGTACTTTAGTTAGTGTGTTTTGGAAAGAGAATTTGATGTAGAACATGATAGTATTTTTTAATCACCTAATTTGATGATTTTGTTAGGTCCAAATTTCTACCCTAGGCACCAATGAAATTTTAAGCTGGGCGCCACAAACATTTTGTTAAAAACAATTTGAATGATAGTTTTAGACGTATATTTTAAGATAAAAATTGATTTTGAATGGTACTATAACTCAGTTACGAGAAAAAAATAAAATAAATTGGCTTATTTTACCAAATTTAGGCTCTTATGGGATTTAACATGTAACATGTAAATCTGTTTCTGAGAAAATAAGCCAATTTCTTTTATTCTTTTCCCGTAACTGAAGTTATAGTAATATTCTAAACCTTCTTTTATCTTAAAATGTACATCTAAAACTATTATTGAAATTTATTTTAACAAAAATGCTTGTGGCGTCCAGCTTAAAATTTCATCGGTGCCTGGGGCAGACAATTGGACAAATCAAAATCATCAAATTTGGTGATGCAAAAAATAGTATCATATTTTACATCAAATTCTCTTTATAAAACACACGGACTAAAGTACTTTATCTTTTATACTTCTCGAGATAAAAATACATACATTTTGAGAAAAATAAAAAAAATACAAATAATAAAATTTTTCAGTTTAAATCCTGAACCAATTTTTATATAATTTTTTGTATATATATGGTTGGTTCCACGTCAAATGAGCCTGCGTGCGTGTGTGTGTGTGTGTGTGGGTATGTGGGTGTGTGTGGGTGTGTGTGGGTGTGCGTGTGTGAGTGGGAGCGCGCGCGCGTACGTGCGTTTGTGTGTCTGGGTGGGTGTGTGTGTGTGTGTATGAACTGTTTCAAGTTTTGTAAGTGTGTTTCTGAGAGACCCTAGACAAAATATTTTCGTCGAAGGCACCTGAAAAAATCTTGTCTCCCCTTGTTACATACCGTATTTTTTGTAATTAGTGCATGAATAAGCCATTTTTGTATGCATGCATGACGTCTTCGAGGAGCGGGAGGAAAATTACTTTTCCTCCCGCTGCTCGCTGGAGCGTGAGAAAAAGTTATTTCCCTCCTGCTCCTCGCAGACGCTTGAAATCCTTAATTTTCCATTCGCCTTACAAGTATAGAAAAGGGCCTTTTTCGTGCACGTGTTATAATAGTATATTATGTAACAAGGGAATAAAGTCGAAAATTATTCACGAGGGTGGGTTTACCGTCCGAGCTAAGCAAGGGCAGTAATCACCCGAAGGAATACACGACTTTATTATCGCGTTGCTTGTAGAACTTTATTTCCAACTCAACTGGAGCCCCTTTATTGACCTTAAAAGCGAGACAAAAGTAGCATATATATGAGTCCCGCAAATCGACTTTTACCCGAAAATGCATTTTTTAATATACATTAATATACATACATATAAATGCATTTTTTAATATACATTAATATACATACATATTAATACATTTTGAATATACATTTTGAATTAATTCTATTTCTTACCTGAAGTCCCTCTTTTTAAGTCAATAAAGTGACATCAGTTAAGTTGGGAATAATGTTCGACTTTATTCCCTTGTTACATAATGTACTATTTTTCCCGGTCGCTCGGAATTCTCGATTTTCTATGGGCTTTACATGCATTGAAATAGTACATTGTGCAACAAGGGGAAAAAATGAGCTATTTCTAGCGAGGCTGAAATGTTTAGCCCGAGGATGAGTCTCGGGCGCCGAATGCGCCCGAGACAAAGATGAGTGCTGAAAATGCCTCACCCGAGTCTGAAATAGCTTCTCTCTCCGTGTTACACACCGTATTTTTGTCAACAAAGGCATGATAGGGCCTTATATTATGCATGAAAATTGGGTAGGTGATCGCGTATTTCGAGTCGTGCGAAAAACGTAGTTGAAAATTTGGATGTCTGGAAACATGGGTCCTGAGCTTATTTTCTACATTTTTTCGGAATTTTTAGAGAAGCGGGGAAAAAAGTAATTCGTAGATGAAACTTTGGCTGCCTGAAGAAATGGGTTATGAGCTTATTTTCAACATTTTTTTCGCAATCTTTGAGAAGAGGGGAAAAATGATCTTTTTCCCCGCTTTGTAGGGATGAAACTTTGGGTGCCTGAAAAAATGGGTCCTGAGCTTATTTTCAACATTTTTTTCGCAATCTTTGAGAAGAGGGGAAAAATGATCTTTTTCCCCGCTTTGTAGGGATGAAACTTTGGGTGCCTGAAAAAATGGGTCCTGAGCTTATTTTCTACATTTTTTCGCAATTTTTGAGAAGCGGGAAAAAGTGACTTTTTTCCCCGCTTTGTAGATGAAACTTTGGTTGCCTAAAAAATGGGTCCTGAGCTTATTTTCTAAATTTTTTCGCAATTTTTGAGAAGCGGTAAAAAATGACTTTTTTCCCCGCATCACTGTTTTTCTTCGCTAAATCGACATTTTTTCACACTTTTTACAAACACGCTCGAAATGCGCGATTTTCTACGCTACTTTTATGCATGAAAAAAAGCCTAATTGATGCCTGCGTTGAAAAAAACTAGTTTAGTTTCATATGTAAGCTCGACCCGAATACATCAATTGCCCTCTCAACTTTTACGGTATGTTTAGGTATACAAATATTTTATAAGCTAAAATCTCGCGAAATGTAATTTTATTGTTACCTCATTATAATAGTTTTTGCTATATACTTGTTTTTATTAATCCAAAATCCAATAGAAAACTAGATTACAATGCTACAATGTATAATCTTGAAATCAATCTTTGTTGGGCAAAATCAAAAAAATTATAAGAGGCATCAATATACAATTATGTAAGTTTTAGAGATACCTGTTACAGATGAATTATAATCGACAACAGCTACGAAACGCCGGAGTAGTTCCGCCAGAGCTTGCTGCAGCGAGAATTCGCGAGAAACTGCAAGCGCGAAAGAATTTATCAGTCCCGAAGGGGAAGAATTCCTCTTCTCTCTCTTTAACGACTTTTACGACACTACTGTAACAACCCTCGAAGGCGACACCCACCCAAAAATCTGCACTCTTTCTAAACCAGTCACATCTAGGAAATCTTCTTAACACGCGGCCAACATCTACACTAAATCAATCTCACCCACAACAATCACGTGGCACACCCGCACCAAGCCAATCGCTCTTACGAAAATCTCATACAACCACAACATTAAACCAATCACGCCCACCCCCGCCACCCTCGCTAAATCCATCGCGCACGTCCAGAACATTAAACCAATCACATCCACCTCCGCTAAATCCATCGCGCACGTCCACACCAAAGCCATTGAGCGAAACACGACCCCCCAAAAATCCATCATTCAAAACCCCGTCCACGCAAAATCCATCAGTGAAACCTCTGCTTTCGTCAAATCCATCGCTTACGCGCACACCCATGTCTACACGCACACCGACACCTACACGCACACCGACACCTACACGCACACCGACACCTACACGCACACCGACACCTACAAGCACACTCACGCGTAAATACACACTCACGCCTACACACACACCGGTCCTGCAAAACCTAGCGTCACTGGCAGGAAGTCAATTAATCCAAGAGCCGGAAATCGCAGGTGATAAAAAAGTTAAAACGATGTTGTTTTTCTTCGGTCTACTTTAATTTTTCATCCTAAATAAAAACTGAATAATTTTTTGCAACAGCGTCAACATCAACCGGCACTGATGTACTTGAGCTCCTGCGCAATCAACAAGCATTAATTGAGAAGTTAATTGAAACTGTAGAGTAAGTAATATATTTGCATAGGTTGTATCATCATTTAGAGAAATTATTACTGCGATAATAATTCTTCTTGATACATTTTAATTTCAATTCTAATAGTTTGTTAATTCATATGATTATAGGATACAATCTACCAGGCTTAGCGACGCAGAACAAGTGTTAAGGTATATTTAATAATTTAATTATAAATATCTTCAATTACTGATATTATATTTTATATTATTGTCAATAATTTTTATATATCCTCTATTTTCAGCGAAAATAACAAAATGCTGAAGCATTTGACAAAAAAAAATATTACCAGGAAAGATGCTCCGAAATGTTTTCCATTTAAATCGGTAAGCGACCTGCTAGCTTTCGACGATGCTGATCAAGAGTTATTTGATAGTGCTGTAAGTTATACATTTTAAGGGAAGAATATACAGGTTTTTGTAAAACATCCAATTTTATTTTTATATTTTTATACTAATTCTTAACTTTGTTTTTTAATAATGAAAGAGATTTCAAATAAAAGTTTTACTTCTTTAAGCTGTTTTAATTTTTTGAAATATTGTCGTTTTTATCTAAAATTAAGAGTTTTTCAATATTTTCGTGACAAAAAAAGTTAAATAAATGCACCCTAAGAAAGGCTAAACGTCAGTAAAAGTAAAAACCCTCTGCCAGTTGTGAACAACTCAAATTTATCCCATAAAATAAAAAGGCAATCATAAATAATTAAGAATCTACTTTTATTTAATTGTTACTACTATTTTACTTTAGTCACTTTTTTCAATTCTTTATTCTCATAAATTCCAGTAGCATTTTGCGTACCAGATTTTATTTATATGTTTTAAATGTTTGGTAATCTACTTCTTAAATACTTTTTTTATAAATCTATGTTGAGACCTATTGATAAAAGTTTTAATACAAAATTTGTCTCGGCATTAATTGTAATAAAATACATGATTTTTGTATAAATAAAAAATTAATAACTTAATTTAGCTATAGAATTTGTTTACAAACAAAAATAAAATACTATTGCAACATAGATTTCTAAGATTTTTTTAAAAGAATACATACATTCAAGCTAATCAAAATTCATCGATGCCTGTTGGGCAAAACGATAATCAAAATAATATCCTTTTTTGAAGATATTCTGGTTGTTCTGAGATGTTCAACGCGGTTTAGGGGGATTTTAACTAGTGCAAATATTTTTTTTATGTATTTTTATATACAAAAAAAAGATAAAATATATTTGTCAATGCTTAACAAATTTTGTTTTTTTTGTAGCTTCTTTCCTTAAGTAAAATTTATTTTTTGGTATTTAAACATACATTAATTAATTGAGCAACCACATCCTCTTTTTATTCAAATTTTTAAAATAACCGTGTTTCAGGTTAACTACTTGGCATATCTTGGAGGGAATAACCTTTTCACCTTTTCTTATTTATCTATTAATTAATAATTATTTAGTTTCAGGAAGTCATATTAAAAATACACATTAATTTTTTTAATTGTCTTGCTATTTTATTTGTTAAATTAATGTGTGTTTTTGATATGAAATAGCGCTTTCTTACATTTTCATTTTATTACTATGGTGTATTTATTTAGTTACTTAAAATCTAATCAAATTAAATTTATAAAAAATGTAAGGAAGCGCTGGAGGGGCTAAAATAGTAGGATGAGCCTCAGAGAGATGGGCGAGGTCGGGGCCCCCTCACACCTAAAAAACAAATTTTTCACCTTTTCTTATTTATCTATTAATTAATAATTATTTAGTTTCAGGAAGTCATATTAAAAATACACATTAATTTTTTTAATTGTCTTGCTATTTTATTTGTTAAATTCCATCCATTCATTCATTCATTTATTTATTTATTTGTTTATTTACTTAAAATCTATCAAAATTAAATTTATAATTAAAATGTAAGAAAACGCTGGAGGGCCTAAAATAGTAGGATGAGCCTCACGGATATGGGCGAGGTAGGGACAGAAAAAAATTACAAAATGTTCATTATAAAATCTGGAGCAAAAGAAATTGAAAAACTAACTGGATTTTTATAATTCAGGTGAGTTTATTTAATAAAACAAGCAGTTTCTTTTTATTCAATTTTCACTTTCATATTTGTACAATTTATTTATATATTGAACTTCAAATAATATTTATTTACAAAATGTTTAATTCGCGTATTATTGTATTATTATTATTATTATTATTATTATTATTATCATAACTTTATGCTGCAGCGAATGGGTGCCACTACCGCAATTGGGACAGAAAACAGAAAAACCTTAGCTGCGGAACACTACTACAATTATATGTCTATAAGGATCTATCCTTGGAATGTCGAAACGGTGATCCATATATCCAAAAAGAAGGAGAAGATATCGATCTAGGGAAGTTGATTTTTTTTCTTTCTCAATACGGTTTAGCATTAATTATTTTTATGAAGCTTAAATTTTTATCATCATTTTCAGATTTTCTTTAGAAGATGTGTAGCTACAGCATGCTGATAGAATGAAGAGAAAGTAAACGCTTGCCATTATTACATACAGGTAATATTTAGATTTATTTAGCTTTAATATTAAGTGAATATGAGATTAATTACTACGCAAAAAAAACTAATATAAGATTATTTTGATATATAGCTCATTTGATCTAAATTTATCAATTTATAAAAGTTAATTCACTGAAATAAATAACATTCTCATTAAGGGGTCAAGCCTGAATTAAATTCTGTAAAAATCATTGTCCATTTTATGGACGGCAAAAATATTTTGTATATTATATGTGATTTTGCCATGAACTAGATCCCTCTAAGTAGTCTTTATAGTCCCTTACAAAATTCGCTAATCTACATTATTGAAATTAAGCCTTTTTAACCACTGACCATGTGTTTTTGAATCAGGCGGTGTATTTTTCATGGTCACCGAGGCTTTAAAGTATTCTTCAAAAGCGTACTCACAGACTTAAGGAGCTACATTTTTAAAAAAAGATTATTTCCAATTGTTGGAGAAACACGTATCAATAATAATACTCTGAAAATACTATAAAAATACTACTATTATTGATACATGTGTGTCTAACAATTGAAAATAATCTTTTTTAAAAAAAGTAGCTCCTTAAGTCTATGAGAGCACTTTTGAAGAATGCTTCGAAGCCTCGGTGTCCATGAAATATGCACCACCTGATTTAAAAACACATGGTAAGTGGTTAAAAAGGCTTAAATTCAATGATGTAGATTAATGAACTTCCAAGGGACTATAAAGAACATTTAGAGGGGTTTAATTCGTGGCAAAATCACATATAGTATACTTACATATTTATATAAAAACTTGCATCAAATTATATTGTGTCAAAATATTTTTACCATCTGTAAAATGGACAATGATTTTTTACAGAATTTTACTTAGGCTTGACCCCTTAATGCTTTGTTTTTACTCTTACAGTAGACTGTATTTATTAATTGTTTTTTAACTGTTTAATTTTATGTTTTTAATAATTTTCAGATTCTAAAGCTGCATGTACCTATAGCTGTAAGCAAAAATCTTGCGAGTGCATACACCAAATTTCCAGGTGAGTTATTCACTATTAGATTTCATTAATCTACAACTTATTCAATTTTTCAAGTGCTTTACATTTTATAATAATTTTCATATTTTCTACGAAAATAATTATTCAATGTGCAGCTATAGCGGAGAAAAATCAATAGGATGGCATCGGTATCCTTACGTAAAAAACCTGCAGGAATCCCTGCAAGAATTTCGGACTATTTACCTGCAGGGACTCCAGTAGGATTTTCTTAATGAATTTATCTAGAATGGAAAATTATTTATTTTCTAGAATTATATAAAATTGTTAAAATCTCTAAAATAATTTAGGAAATGTACCTTTATAAATTTATAGGTAGTACTATCTGAATAGTAGCACTAAAACTTAGTGACTAAGCTTGAAAAATTTAAACGTTAATTAAATTGGTCTATTACAAAATTAAAAAAATGAAATTCGAAGTTTTAGTCCCTGAGTTTCGGTGTTATCTTCCAGATGGTACGACATTAAGGCATATTTCCTACATTATTTATTGGATTTCATATTGTAGAACATAAATAAATTCACAGTATAGAAAAATTCCTGCAGGAAATACTACACGAATTCCTGTAGGATCTTTTCGTAAAGGAATTAATCATATCGCTCACAAGCATTCCAGATTGATATAATAGTTATTACATTATATTGTTATATTTATTATAAATTATAATATTTATTGTATTTAAAATGTAATAAAGAATAAATTTATATTGACATAATTTCAATTTTTATTTTTATTTAAAAAATTAATAATATATATATAATAATATTTGGAGGTTATAGGCACCTGCAGAAGCGCACGCAAAATTCAATCGTGCAGGCATATTGCCGGCAAAACGCAAGGCATAATGCTAGCACGTTGACGGCATGGCGTGCTGTCAAATTTTGGAATAAGCGCGCGGCATGCATGCCGGCAACATGCCGTATCTGGGCCGGAGTACACGGACGTCACTGTGCCGTCACGCATGCGGCACGCATGCCGTCAACGTGCCGGCACAGTGCCGACGCCTTGTTATCGGGGATATCATAAGTTTTTTTATCCAAGGTAGGCAGACCTGAATGCGCGCTCAGTGTAGACGCCCCCTGCTCCCCTCTCCTACCGCGCGCGGCTCCCTCGACTCTTGACTCGATCAGCCTTGTACGGAAGCCGGGTGACGACATCGGCGCACATACACTGTGTGTGTGCGTATCGATACTCCGAAAACGAAAAGCTTTAAACTCATGTAACGGCCAACGTGCTAGTGCGACTGTAAACTGTGATGTGCGAAGAATTTTAAAGGTTTCATTAACAAAGATATACAATAATTATTTATAATTAATAAAATAATTATTTCATTTGTTATATATCTATATATTTAAATGAACGATTGAGAGTTGAAAATTTTTTTTATTGCTGTTTGAGTACTGTGTGTCATTTTCTAACCTCAATTTGTGATTTCTGTAAATGATTCTGCAACTTAATTTTATTTAAAGGTATCATTCGTAATATAGTTGAATTGAACATTTAAAATATTCGAGTTAGCTCTATGGAATCCAGAGAAGAATGTATTAACCATTATTTTCAAAGAGGATATACATACAAAGAAATTGTTGGTTTGCTGAGAAATCACAATATAAACATAACAGTCCGTCACCTACATAGAATCTTGAGGAATCTTGGATTAAGAAGAAAAGGTATCGTTGGAAGTGACCTAGAAGAAGTTTGTAGTGCTATAATAAGTGAATTAGACAGTAGTGGATCAGATTTAGGTTACAAGACTTTGTGGCGAAGGTTAAAGTTATTCCATCGCCTAATTGTAAAACGAGATACTGTGTTAGATATTTTACGGATAGTAGATCCTGATCTTGCTGAACGGCTAAGACATAGATTAAGGAGACGCAAATATAATGTGCCTGGACCAAACTTTATATGGCATATTGATGGATACGATAAATTAAAACCTTTTGGGTTCGCAATCCATGGTGGGATTGATGGGTTCTCAAGAAAAATTTTATGGTTAGAAGTTGCCAGTTCAAATAACAATCCAGATATCACTTCTTATTACTATCTTAAAACTTTGCAAAAATTTAATTTGCTTCCAGCTTTAGTAAGATCAGATAAAGGTACTGAAAATTGTGTAGTTGAATCTCTTCAACAGTCTTTACGATATGATCATGAATATTCTCTGTCTGGAGTACGTAGTTTCATCAAAGGAAGAAGTACGTCCAATCAAAGAATAGAAGCTTATTGGTCTCAAATGAGACGGGAAGGTGTTAATTTTTGGATTAATTTTTTCAAAGATTTAAGAGATACTTACCTGTTGAATGATTCTGAAATAATTGAAATTGAATTTCTAAGATATTGTTTTGGGCCCTTACTTAAGTATGATTTAGAAATTATCCGTAAAGAATGGAACTGTCATAGAATACGAAGACAGAGATGTCAGGAGACTACATCAGGCAAACCGAATTGTTTATTTTACAATCCAGAAAATTACGGTGCTACAGACTATAAAAAAGAAGCTGATCAAAATCATATTGCAATATGTTTGGAAGAGTTTAGTACAGAACCAAAACTTTTTGACTCCTATACTGTAGACTTAGTGCAACTTTTAAAACCTGATGCAGCCGTACCAACTACCATAGAAGAGGCATTAAATCTCTTCACAGAGCTAAAACAGCGTAAAAAGAATTATGAAGAGGTAGAAAATTAATCTTCGAAGTTAGAAGGATATCATAGCAATCACTTTACTTTATTTACTCCAGATTCCATTATTTGGAATCATGTCCTCAGACAGCGCAGATCTCTTCTACTGGATTCGTGTCATTTTGGCTTCCAATCTCTCCTATTGTCACATCTGGTCTTATTAGGCAGCTTCTGGCTGGTGCCAAGATTATTGAAGTTGGCGATACAGCTAAAGATATGGCTCTGTTTAATGGAGCTCAGAAATGTAAGTATTGGAAAATATTATTTATTTGATTTATTTGATTTATACTTAATATTACTTGATGCATCATCTCTTTTAGTATTTGGTATGATCATCATCACTGGGCAAGCCATTGTCTATGTTATGACAAGAATGTATGGCGACCCTGCTGAAATTGGAGCTGGAGTTTGTCTGTTGATTATCATTCAGCTGTTTGTTGCTGGACTGATTATTTTGCTGCTGGACAGGCTGCTCCAGAAGGGATATGGTATAGGAAGTGGTATCTCGCTATTCATTGCTACTAACATCTGTGAAACCATTGTCTGGAAAGCATTCTCTCCAGCAACTGTCAATACTGGATGTGGTACTGAATTGGAAGGTGCTGTCATTGCTCTGTTACATCTCTTAACTATCAAACAAGACACGGTCCGTGCTCTGCGAGAGGTAAATAATCCAGGTAAATACAAACAATTTAAGAGTCTTACAATGTCTTCCTACTCTTTGTATACATTTAATTCTTCGTCTTTACATACATTTCACAATACACATTTGTCACAGCACCATATTTTATTCAAACAATACTCTTAAAGAAAATTTAAACATTCTCATTCATGTGAATCTTCCAATCAAATCTGCACCTTATTTTTGTTTATAACTGGTGTAGACAGCCAAATCTGCGTCAAGTAGGCATACCATCGTATGAGGGTTCAGGACCTTATGTTTATTAAGTGCCTATTAATTCTCCAAGTGCAGGATCTACAAATGGCTTGAAAACTTTCATGAGTAAAACTGATATTTTCAAAAATGTTAAACCGGTGCACAAAACCATGATGCACTTATAGTGAACCAAGTAAAGCTAAAGAGTATTCACAGTATTATAGTGAGTCAAGTAAAGCTAAAGAGAAAGCAGTTTGTAATTACGTCACTAATTTGATTGTATATCAACAAAAAATTCTAATTTTTGCTCATCATAAAAATATGAAAAATACAAAAAAAAAACATTTTGTAGATACATTTCAATTAAATGAAAATGTATTGGTAACAGCTGATAATGCTGGTATAACGTTGACAGCAGCACAACTTGTTTTATTCACTGAATTATCGTGGAACCCGGGTATTTTATGCCAAGCAGAAGACAGTATTTGCTGGCAAAAAGGCAATGGATTTCGTGTGAGTTCATTGTGACCCATCATCAGCTATGATTGTCTGTATAACTTGAAAAAATTCAACTTTTCTCTTACTGCACACAGGTAACCCTGGCTGAAGATGGTTCAAAAGGTTTGGCGAGAGGTTGGGCTCCAACATTCTTTGACTATTCAGTTCAAGGAATGTTCAAGTTCGGACTCTATGAAGACTTTAAAGTACAATATTCAAACATGGTTGAAGAGGAAGTATCTTACGAGTACAGAACAAGCTTGTACTTGGTTTCCTCTGCCTCTGCTGAAATCTTTGCTAATATTAGTTTAGCACCATTCGAAGCTGCCAAGGTCAGTTCAAGCTCCTTTATTGGAAAAATTGCTTATTTTTAGTATTTCTTTTGCCTTTTCAAATTTGCATTTTCTTGTATTTTTAGGTAAAAATCCATGCTAAAGAGGGCATTTGTGGATTCTACAAGGGGCTGGTACCCTTATGGCTCCGACAAATTCCATACACAATGATGAAGTTTGCTTGATGAACTTCTCTACAGTCATGTTGTACTAAAACTACGTCAAGAATGTACCAAAGGAGAGCAATTACTTGTTACATTTGCTGATGGTTATATTGCTGGTGTCTTCTGCACTATTGTATCACATCCTGCTGACTCGGTAAAAATCATCAAATCTTGTATTAATGGGTCTAGATTCACCTCCAATTTTCTCAAGTACCTTGTCAAGCTGACAATGACCTTACACTTTTCCTCTTGAGGTCCTCATAATACTTGATTATATTGTTTATTAATCCTGATCCTTTTTTTCTTTTTAATTAGGTTGTATCCAAACTAAATAAAAAAAAAGGAGCGAGCGCCGTTGATGTATTGAAGAAATTAGGTTTTGGTAATATATGGAAGGGTCTGGCACCTAGGATTATCATGATTGGTTTATTTATGATGCTGTTAAGCTATGGCTGCGTATGCCACGTCATCCACCACCTAAAATGCCAGAATCTCTGAAGAAGAAATACAGATTCTAACAAATGCGTCAACTGAAAAAGCTTGGATGGGAATTGAGCAACTTGTTTATATTACCATGGAGTCGAAAAATTTACTGTGATATATTGCAGCAGTATGCCAATTCACACACAGCAAGCTTAGGTGAAGAACTTGTAGTACGACAATTGCTCATTTGTTCTGTGGTTGTTTTGATAAGGATATTAAACGAACATGCTGCTCTGATAAATAGCTATGAAACTACATATTGCCTTGTGGAAGCTTTTGTTGATCCTATACCTTGTATGTAACACTTTAAAAATTATATATCATTGTAAATAAGAGTCTTTACTGATAACATTATTTTTAGCAGCTGGTGTACCAAAAGTTAAAAAAAGAAAAAGAGAAGAACCAGTTGGAATGGTCATTACCAGTGATGGTGAATACAGTGGAAATGGATTAGCTCTAGCAGTTAAATTGTATGATCTTATACACAGCAGTGAATATTTACAACGGGAAACTGCTAAAGTAATACAACAAATGCAATTAGAAACGTGGCTGAATCCATTCTCAAACGATCTTGCAATGAACAAAGGCATGCATCACGATCTTCTTCTTAGGCTACCTCAAGAAAATTCCCTGTGTGCTCAACTTTAATTGGCTAGTACATGCTTCTTCGTCAAAGATTACTGGAGGCGGTGTTCTTCTTGACATAGCTGTCAATACAGGAATTTTGCAAAGTAGGATCATAACACGATATAAGATAACAATTATTATTCAAATATCTAAATTTTCTACTTATTGCTGATCGCAGAATCTCTACTCGAGGAGCTGACAAAGGTGTGCAAGAAGAGGTCAAACAGACGATGAGGCGACAAGCCGCCAGAGATAGCGTTGATGCACTTGACGAATTATTACAAAGATTTATTTTCAATGAGAAAAAAGCCTTGCAACATAGCTTAATTGTATGATAAAATAATAATTCTATATCTTTTCATTGTTGATTGTTTAAACCGTTCCTTTTAAGTTTAAAATTATGATATGTATTTCCTTAAGGCCGAATTTATGTAATCATTTATTTAGTTTCTTTAACTTTAACATCTCCATAATTATTAAATTTTTACAAAATTAAGAATGGTATTAACAGTATCTTCTTTGTTATAAATTTGTAATTGAAAAATTTTTATTTTACAAATGCTATGGTGCAAATAACACTATATATGACAAAAGACAGTATCAATGAATAACAATATCGCATCTTAATCAAATGGGAGCTCTTTGTGTGTAGCTTTTTCTGTAATTGGACATATATGAGTTAAAAATATATTTTTGAGATATAAACGTTCTACACATCTACGAAACGTGGGAGTATCCGGTTCCGGTAGAAGTGCGCGAGTCATTATACTTATGCGTATCAGCCTTTTGGAGTTTCGGACGCTTCGGAGCATCGATGCGCACACACACAGTGTATGTGCACCGATGTCGTCACCCGGCTTCCGTAGCCTTGCGAGTTGCGCACACAGCGGAGCTTCAGCTGTCGTTGTCCCAGGGACAACGTTCCCCGGCTCCTTGCGCTGTCGTCGCACTCCCTTCCCCGCGGGTACCCGTGTACGCGAGTGTAGGTATGTGTGTGTGTGTGTCTGTGTATGGGTGCCATCGTCTGCTGCTGCTGCAGCGGTCCGCGGCGCCTGGCCGCTCGTCTGTTCTCTAGCTCTGTGTCTCTTTCAGGCTGCAGGTAGCTGTAACAGAAGAAAAGAGAGAAGGGACTCAACAACTGCTCCATTGTCGGTGCTTCCTAGGGCTGCTGTCTGGTTGCTGAGTCGGTTGTTGTGCTGTTAACTACGTGTGTGTGTATGTGTGTGCGTGTGTGTGGTGCCAGTGGTAGGTGTGGGTGTGTATCGCGCCGTCGATCTTCCCCGTAAAACATATATAAATACGTGTTCGATTAATATATTATTATTCATAAAAGAGCGTGCATTCGGTTGTGGTGGTGCGTGCGTGCGTGATTCCGTCCGGTTCCTATTATTCGCTTTTAATAAGAACAATCTACTCTAACCTAACCTTACTATGTGTTCAGCCTTTTTATTTTAGCATTCATTTGTGGCATGTTACATGTCACAAATACTCCCTCTTAAACCGGAGATCATTCCCACGGAGTGGATATCTGGTTTAAATTCAATTTATATCACGCCTCACTATGATGAATCACGCCCACAAAGACTCCAACACCGAACACTCGCTTATTTCGTTGTAACAAATTCATTATATTCGACACCAACATCACATAACAATAGGCTAATTGAAATAAATAAAGAATGACTATGTGGTTGCTTATATATATATATATATATATATATATATATATATATATATATATATATATATATATATATATATATATATATATATTTATATATATATATATATATATATATATATATATATATATATATATATATATATATATATATATATATATATTTATATGTATATATATGCAACCACATAGTCCCACATATATATGTATTTCGAGCTATTGCGCGAATATTTTAAAAAAACCACATATATATGTATTTCGATCTATTGCGCGAATATTTTTAAAGACGAGGAAATTGGCGAATTATTGCTTCTTTCTACTTCCATGTTTTTGTTCCATCAGATACCTTTTCTGCCTCTGGTATTAAACATGTTTTGTATTCTATAGCATTAGGAGTATATATTCTAAAAGTTTTATAAGCCAACGATAACTCTGGAAAACGTTATAAAGAATATTTTGAGCGAGAGCGCGAAAATGCTTACAGTCGGTGGAGTAAGCGATTTTTCACGTATACTTGAGTATTTTTAAACAATCAGAAACCTTTTCTGCCACGGATTTTAAACATGTTTCGTATTATATATTGTTAGACGAATATATTCTACAAGTTTTATAAACCAACTATAACTTTGTAAAAAGTTACAGAGAATATTTCGAGCGAGGGCGTAAATATTCCTAAAAACGAGGAAATCGGTGAATTTCTCTCCCTCTTCTGTATTTTTGTTCGATCAGAAACCTATTCTGCCACGAATTTTAAACATGTTTTGTATTCTACAGCATTAGTAACATATATTCTAAAAGTTTTAAGTAGATCGGCTGTAGACATACTGGCTCATGCGGGTTCTGTATCACCCCCTGCCCTGCCAAAGTGATCCAGTATTCATCGTGTGTATAAGCCCTAACCCTGTTTGTCCCCTTCTCCAATTTTTGAGCATTCGTATTGTATGTTTTAAGCTCCTCCCCTGGATTTACCCCCTCTCAAAGTGATACAGAATCGGTAGTATGTATAAGGCCTATGCCTGGTCCCTTCTCCATTTTTGAGCATTCGTATTGTATGTTTTAAGCCCCTCCAATGGATTTACCCCCTCAAAGTGATACAGAATCTGTAGTGTGTATAAGGCCTATGCCTGGTCCCTTCTCCAATTTTTTCCCGTATTCGTATTGTATGTGTTTTAAGCCCCGCCTCTGAACTGTTCTCTCTTAAAGTGATGTAGAATTCGTATCTGATTTTTTCTATCCCCACTCTGTAGGCCCGAATACGTAAGCGGTTTACTCCCACCTGAAGAGAGGGAAAAGAGCAGCCTCTTTGCTCCTCTTTTCGAAGAAACAGATGGCATGCGTAGGAAATGGAAAGTAGCCGAAAATGAATGAAAAGAAAGGGTCAGCCTTTCTTTCCTCTGCTTTTAAAAATAGATAGAACGTTGCTCACTGACTTTGCTAGCAATAAACGTCTTCGTCGCAGGTATGCGCTGTAGATGCGCGCAGATATCAGGAAGATTGCATCAGTAAGCGGCCTTCCAGAACTTACTGTGCGCAGGCATTAGGAAATTTATTTTTCTTCAGGCTGATACGCTGCTATTTTTTTCCGCTAGAAACGAATTTATTACAGTAAGGCATGGCGCAAGTTTAAACGTCCTCGCGCAGGTAGTAGTAAATTACTTTCCAGCAATAAATAACCTTTTGAGAAAGGCATACTGCGCACATACATTCGAAAAGTCTATTTTCGAGCCAAAACACTGTCAGTTTTTCTCCGCAATACACGCTATACTACAGTAAGGCATAGCGCGTGTTAAAGGTCCTTGTTCAGGTAGTAGTAAATTGTCCCCAGCAATACACGACCCTTAGAGGAAGGCTTACTGCGCGCACGCTTGCTTTTTATAGGCCTATACGCTGTCAGTTTTTCGGAGAGAAACACGCAGCCTTCCATGTGTATCAACGCTGTAGCGCTAAAAAAGGGAACGAAGTTGCGCTAATTAGGAAGTTGATGAATTCTAACCTCAGAAAACCACTCTATCTTGTTATTTACCATTCTGAAGCATATATTAATGATTTTATTATATTTATTTATGTTTGAAAGATCATGATTTTACTTTGAAAAGTAAAAATGAAATAATATAAGTAATTATTGTAAAAACATAGTGCTCAAAATGGTAAATAATAGGTTATAAAAAGTATTATTTTCATCACATTTATTATTATATTCTGCTTATAATATGTTAGGTTATTATCTTATATTGTGTTTTCGATGTTGCCGAATCGGAAAACAGGATTTTAAAAAATATGTTCGTATGTCTGTATCTATATCTTTAACTATAAAAAGGTGAAATAAAATCACGTTTCTGCTCACGTGGTATATAGGCATAACTTTTTATTTTATCAATTAAATTTGTGTAACAAAATACATTGATTTTGAACTGTTTTATGTTCTTACTATTTCTAGATACAAATTAAAAATTAATATAAAAATTATTTTGTGAAGAGAAAAAAAAATTGTAGGTTTGCAAATGACTTATGGTAGTTTCGTTTAAAAAATATAATGTTAAAAATATTAACCACACAACTTTTTATTTAAATTGAAGGTTTAATCTACTAAAATTGACAAGCTTTACGTTGTTAAAATTAATATTAAATAGCAATAGAGAAAGCGCGCCAACTTCTCTACAATACCCTTCGCGCTGCGGCTGCCTCGCAATGGGACCGCTGCTCACCCGAAAACAGACGACAGAGCTCCCATCGCAGTCAGGCGTCGCTTCTCCTGTTTTGTGAAGCATTAGGGCCAGTTGGTGCTGCGGCGTGCCCGACGGTTTTTCCATGTATCAAAAGTAAGGGTCAGCCTTCAATAAAGAAGCATATATATATATATATATATATATATATATATATATATATATGTTTACCACGCAAAACCTCGCACAGCAGGCCCTTACGCAAGTACTGAAAAAAAGGGTTCTTTCCATCAAATAGCGCACTACTAGAGTGAATTTATTGCCGAGATGTTTGTGCGTTTCTCGGCACGTACGGATAATAAATTTTAAAGTAGCAAAGGCTTGCTCGCTATCTCCGCAAAAGTGAAAACGAGCCGATGCATCGACCAAGCAAAAAAAGAAAAGCCTTGCGTAACACGGTCTTAAGGAAAGGGTGCGTGCAGGTAGAAAAAAAAATCTCAGCAAGAAACTGCTGTGAATGCGCGCAAGTAACGGAGAAATCTCAGTAGTAAACGAACTTAGAGAATGGTTTCGTGTGCGTTGAAGGTCCTCGCGCTTAGGTGAAAGCAAATGCTTTTAGGGGATTTATTCTAAATAATATATGTATAATGTTAATATGCAGAATATGCTATTTTTTCAGTGAATTATAAAAATAGATAATGCTAGTTGTAACTCTTCAACCCCACTATACACAAACCCATATACATTTTAAGGCTCTAGGAAGATTATTTATCGATTTAGTTCGGTCTGGAGTGCATTGGATACATATGCCTGACTACAACACAAGCATTAAATAAATATAAATAGGTCTGGCGAACTTATATACTTTCCCATGATTCGTAGTCAATCCTGGCTTGTTCGATCCAATTGCTACTGCCAATATAGCTAGTTAATCAGAAACTAAATGTGTGAGTCACACATTTTAAAGCTCCCGGAAGATTCCTCATCGATTTAGTTCGGTCTGTATTGCATTGGTTACATAAGCCCGGCTAAAAATCAAGCATTATAAATAGTATACTTTCTCCACATTCGTAGTAAACTCTAGCGCATTCGATCCATTTTCTACTGCCAATATAGCTACAGTTAATCGTCAACTAAATGTGTGAGTCATACATTTTAAAGCTCTAGGAAAATTCCGCATCGACTTAGTTCGGTCTGGAGTGCATTGGTTACATACGCCTGGCTAAATAACAAGCTTTGTATATAGTATACTTTCCCGTCTTTCGCAGTAAACTCTGGCGTGTTCGATCCAATTGCTACGGCCAATATAGCTGGTTAATCGAGAACTAAATGTGTGAGTCAAACATTTTAAAGCTCCCGGAAGATTCCTCATCGATTTAGTTCGATTTGTATTGTATTGGTTACATAAGCCTGGCTAAAAATCAAGCATGGTATATAGTATACTTTCCCGTCTTTGGCAGTAAACTCTGGCGTGTTCGATCCAATAGCTACTGCCAATCTAGCTGGTTAATCGGGAACTAAATGTGTAGGTCACACATTTTAAAGCCCTAGGAAGATTCCGCATCGATTTAGTTCGGTCTGGATTGCATTGGTTACATAAGCCTGGCTAAATAACAAGCATTGTATATAGTATACTTTCCCGTCTTTCGCACTAAACTGTGGCGTGTTCGATTCAATTGCTACTGCCAATATAGCTGGTTAATCGGGAACTAAATGTGTAGGTCACACATTTTAAAGCTCTAGGAGGATTCCCCATCGATTTAGTTCGATCTGGAGTGCATTTTTTACATAAAGCTGGCTAAATAATTTCTACTACCAATATAGCTAGTTAATTGGGAACTAAATGTGAGAGTCATACATTTTAAAGCTCTAGAAAGATTCCTCGTCGATTTAGTTCGGTCTGGAGTGCATTGGTTACATAAACCTGGCTAAATAAAGTAGATAGGCTGTAGGCATACTGGCTCACGCGGGTTCTGTATCATGCCAAAGTGATACAGAATCGGTCGTGTGTATAAGGCCTATCCCTGTTTGTCCCCTTCTCCAATTTTTGAGCATTCGTATTGTATTTTTTAAGCTCCTCCCCTGGATTTACCCCCTCTCAAAGTGATACAGAATCGGTCGTGTGTATAAGGCCCATGCCTGGTCCCTTCTCCATTTTTGAGCATTCGTATTGTATGTTTTAAGCCCCTCCAATGGATTTACCCCCTCTCAAAGTCATACAGAATCTGTAGTGTGTATAAGGCCTATGCCTGGTCCCTTCTCCAATTTTTACCGGATTCGTATTGTGTGTGTTTTAAGCCCCGCCTCTGAACTGTCCCCTCTTAATGTGATCTAGAATTCGTATCTGATTTTTTCTATCCCTACTCTGTAGGCCCGAATACGTAAGCGTTTTACTCCCACCCGAAGAGAGGGAAGAGCTCTTTGCTCCTCTTTTCAAAGAAACAGATGGCAAGCGTAGGAAATGGAAAGTAGCCGAAAACAATGAAAAGAAAGGGTCAGCCTTTCTTTCCTCTGCTTTTAAAAATAGATGGAACGTTGCTCACTGACTTTGCTAGCAATACACGTCATCGTCGCAGGTATGCGCTGTAGATGCGCGCAGATAGCAGGAAGATTGTATCAGTAAACGGCCTTCGAGAACTTACTGTGCGGAGGCATTCGGAAATTTATTTTTCCGCTAGAAACGAATTTATTACAGTAAGGCATGGCGCAAGAATGAAGGTCCTCGCGCAGGTAGTAGTAAATTACTTTCCAGCAATAAATAACCTTTTGAGAAAGGCATACTGCGCGCATACATTCGAAAAGTCTATTTTCGAGCCAAAACACTGTCAGTTTTTCTCCGCAATACACGCTATACTACAGTATGTCATAGCGTGTGTTAAAGGTCCTTGTGCAGGTAGTAGTAAATTGTCCCCAACAATACACGACCCTTAGAGAAAGGCTTACTGCGCGCACGCTTGCTTTTTTTTAGGCCTATACGCTGTCAGCTTTTCGGCGAGAAAAGATTTATTACAGCAAGGCTTGGTACAGGTTGAAGGACTTCGCGCAGGTGGCACTTTTCCCAGCAATAAACAACCTTTTGAGAAAGGCATACTGCGCGCATGGGTTCGAAAAGTCAATTTTCGAGCTAAAACACTGACAGTTTTTCGGCGAGAAACGATTTATTACAGTAAGGCATAGCGCGTGTTGAAGGTCATTGTGCAGGTAGTAGTAAATTGTCCCCAACAATACACGACCCTTGGAGAAAGGCTTACTGCGCGCACGCTTGCTTTTTTTAGGCCTATACGCTGTCAGCTTTTCGGCGAGGAAAGATTTATTACAGCAAGGCTTGGTACAGGTTGAAGGACTTCGCGCAGGTGGCACTTTTCCCAGTAATAAGCAACCTTTTGAGAAAGGCATACTGCGCGCATGGGTTCGAAAAGTCAATTTTCGAGCTAAAACACTGACAGTTTTTCGGCGAGAAACGATTTCTTACAGTAAGGCATAGCGCGTGTTGAAGGTCATTGTGCAGGTAGTAGTAAATTGTCCCCAACAATACACGACCCTTGGAGAAAGGCTTACTGCGCGCACGCTTGCTTTTTTTTTAGGCCTATACGCTGTCAGCTTTTCGGCGAGAAAAGATTTATTACAGCAAGGCTTGGTACAGGTTGAAGGACTTCGCGCAGGTGGCACTTTTCCCAGTAATAAGCAACCTTTTGAGAAAGGCATACTGCGCGCATGGATTCGAAAAGTCAATTTTCGAGCTAAAACACTGACAGTTTTTCGGCGAGAAACGATTTATTACAGTAAGGCATAGCGCATGTTGAAGGTGCTTGCGCGGGTAGTAGTAAATTGTCTCCAACAATACACGACCCTTAGAGAAAGGCTTACTGCGCGCACGCTTGCTTTTTTTTTTTTTAGGCCTATACGCTGACAGTTTTTCGGCGAGAAACGATTTATTACAGCAAGGCTTGGTACATGTTGAAGGACTTCGCGCAGGTCGCACTTTTCCCAACAACTTTGACGCCAGCTTCTAGAGATGCACTTTCTCGTCATCAAGATTGTAGAAACTTTCACGAAAAAAATGTGTAGGCGTGGATGTGACCGACAGGGAGGTGGTTCTTAAAAAATTCTGGGAGGAAAATTTCTGCAAGGCAGGCGTTTTTCTAATTAAGGGAGGAGAATTTTTAACCAATCGCAGAATTTCTTGAATAAGTGAAAGAAGGGGTAAGCTCTTCTGACGATATAAATTCTAGGGCGCAAACTAGGGTCAGTCAGTAAACTTTCAAATTTCAAAAAATTATACGAACTTGAAATTTGAAAGAAAAATTCGAGATGGCAAATAGCAAGACGAATTTGCAAATGATGCGGGATCGTATCCGGTGGTTTATTTCTAACGGGCCCACATTGCTCATGATGCTTGACCATGTGTCGTGGGCAATGGATGCGATACATTCATGTAAGTATCATTTTATAGAATTTTATTAATAATAATTAAAATAATATTATGTTAAATGTTTATTTATTTTTCAGTACCACCACTACCCCGTGTTGCTGCTATGCAACAGTTATACGAGGGAATAGTACCTCAAGAGAGCGCACTGGTTGCTCGCTCGCCGAGATCAAGGTCGAGCTCGAGATCCAGCTCGAGTTCCAGCTCGAGTTCCAGCTCGAGCTCTAGTTCCAGCTCTAGATCGAGCTCAAGGGGCAGCTTAAAGGCTGCGAAAGGAAAAAATATACAGGGTGTTGGTCGGATTCCAAAAATTTCATCGCCGAGCAGCAGAAGCGGCAACAGCAACAACGAGCGAAAGAGGAAAGCTGAAGGTAACTATTTTTTTATTCATTTTTTTTTTTATGTAAAACTTAAATAAGGTAAAGTGCCCAGTACTTGGACAAAACGAAAATTGTGACCAGTACTTGGACAGTGACAAAAATTGTAATTACTGATAAAGATGATAAAAATATGTATTCGTTGGCATTCATTCGGATAGTTTATGATGTGTAGTATATAATTTAACCAAAATTATCTTAATTTACGTCTTAAATTTGTTATAAATGTAAATATAACATTTTGAGGTTATGTCGAAAACTGTAATATGCCGAATGTATTGTCCAAGTTTACGTTCACTGCTTTTTCTGAACCCAGGAGTTGGACACATTTAATTCATATGTCCAACTACTGGGTCCTAACTATGTCCAAGTACTGGGACCAGCTTGGCATATGATGTCCAACTACTGTGACGTATAGTTGAATTTTTAAACTTACTTTATTAGTATAAAAAGTATGTAAGCGTATTTTTTCTTGTACTAATAATAGTAAAACATGCGGAATTAACGATTAGATTAAAGATTTGGGAAAAATATTGAGTTTCGGCTCTACAAACACTGATTCCGTATTTTGGTTTCAAAAAGTGTCCAAGTACTACCTACTTTACCTTAATAAATAATAATCTAATAATTTGTTTTTTTTTCTTTTCTTTTATGGATGAAGCTGAAAACCAGCCGAGGCCGAAAACGCCTTCCACGCCACCCCATTTGCATACGATGAAGTCACCTTCCAGGTCGACAAAGATTGGTAAGAAATACAAAAATTTAAAATTTCATTTTATTTTAATATTTATATTATATTATATTTTAAAACTATTTTTTTTGCCATTTTTATTTTTTCAGATCTAGTGAAGGACGACAAAGCTTCGCTTCAAAGTAAGCAAGCGAAACGAGATTGGCTGCGAATGCACAGCCGAGTGCAGGATAAAACGAAGATAGCAGCAGCAGTAGCACCACCATCACTACCATCACCTCCACCACCACCACCACCACCGCGACCATCAATAGTAAAACCTCGCATCGTAGAAGATGTGACATTCATAGAATAGATATTATGTAATAAAATATATATATATATATATATATATATATATATATATATATATATATATATAAAATAATTATTTTATTATATATTAATTTTTAATGTAATAAGTGTTTTTTTGAATATAATGAAAAAATATTTTTTCAACTTGTTTTCGTTTATTCCCCTTGTCATTTCCTCCATTTTCCTTTTTCCGATATTGTCTATATGATGAACAATGCTTTATTCTAATTAATATAAAATATCCGCAGTAACACCCACATGTACCCTATGTTTGCTATAGATTTATCTATTATATTTTAATTTTATATTTGTGAAAGAATAATATCGTAAAATGATTTTACTTTTAATTTTTTTTTATTCAATCATCAAGCTTCCCTTTTTTTACAGAATATTTAATAACAATTTATTTCCAATATACACATGAGTATGTATTCCTTTTAGAAATGATATCTACTTCATCTTGGCCAAATTTAGCATCCAAATAATCTAGTAGCCATGCTCGTATTGAGATAACATTATGTACAGCGCATATAGGTTTCCTTCTAATGCAGAGAATGTGATTAAAACATACGTAATGCTTATCGCTCGATAACGTTTCTACTGATGGACATCCAAAGTCTTCAACGTTTGAAATTAATCTGTAAATAAAAACAAAAACGTAAGAAATACGAGCATAGAAAAGTAAAAGTATGAAAAAGTATGAAAAAGTATGAAAAAGTATGAAAAAGTATGAAAAAGTATGAAAAAGTATGAAAAAGTATGAAAAAGTATGAAAAAAGTAAGAAAAAGTATGATAAAAGTATGAAAAAGTATGAAAAAGTATGAAAAAGTAATGAAAAAGTATGAAAAAGTATGAAAAAAGTATGAAAAAGTATGATAAAAATATGAAAAACTATGAAAAACTATGAAAAAAGTATAAAAATAGTATGAAAAAGTATGAAAGTAGAGTCATATTATATATCACTTACACATTTGGTATGAGATTTCTTAGCCATTGCACTTTCTGTTCTCCCTTAACGTATAATTTCTGAATCCCTTGCGAGCAAATTTGGAAAATTCGTTGAAGACGATGATAAGGAATATCACCAGCGTCCCATGCAATTCCATGATGATACTTCTCCACCCAGTGAGTCATTCATTTTTCTTCTGCTGTCAGTTCTTCCAATGTCATAGGAGGTTTAAAGAGGTATGCAGTCGGTAAAGCAGTTTTCTTTAAATTGAGAAAACTTACTTCTTTGAAAATGAAAGAATCCTCTGCTATTCTTTGGAATCCTTGAATGTCACAAATATAAACATTCTCTTCTTGAAATTGCAGTATGGCATTTCTGAACATCAAGTCGTAGTCACGTGTTCTAGCCATTTTACAGCTCTGTAGTTGATAGTTCAGTACGAAGTGAACTCGGAGAATGAATAGGAAAATTCTCTCATCCTGATTTTATAACAAGAAACTCCGCCTCAGGCTCTTTTAGGATTGGTCGTTCAAAAATGAAAGTATATTCTTGATTGGAGGGATAAAAAGCCGCTTTTTGGTTGGTTCAAACGGAAGAAAATTCATCCCTCCCTTAAAAAATCTCCTTCCTCTTCCCAAAAAGAACTATTTTAGTTGGTTCAAATGAAAGAAAATTCATCCCTACCTAAGAAAATCTCCCTCTTCTTCATTTTATCCTTGGTCAGTTATTTGAATTTTCTACCTCTACTTACGTCGACATTGCATACAAAAAGGGAAGCAGTTTCTTGGATAAGCACAGTTCATCTATCGCGGTCAACGAGTTTTAGTCTTGACTATCGTGCACATTTGTGAAGTCCTATTCTAGTGTCTATTTTAGAGCTATTACAGTGAGAAAAAAGCAAATATGGCATCCATCGATCTTTTTGAACGCCTTGTTCAGCTTCTTCGTGATACTTTACAAAGTGTAAATGATTTAAGTAATAACGATATTCATTATTGGTTGGACATGTGTAATTCAACCATAAAAGAATTAAATGAAAAAATTGCAAAATCTAAACTTACAAGAGGAGAGAAACAGAAATGTCAAACTTGCATAACTCATCTTTCGTGCGTGCAAGTTGAATTTGAACAACATCTTCAACGAGGAGGTAATCTACAATCTGAGAAAACAGAAGCTAGTGTAGAGTGGCGAGATGTGCAGTCGGCATTCCAAAATCGAATCAAGACTGGCGTAGTTGTAAATATAAAACACATGGACATTCTGAGTTTCTTAATTGATGCACAAAAGCTCTTCAAAGTTAAGGCACAAGAATGCTTAGAAGAATACAATGATGTGAAAATAAATTCAGATTTTATCACGGAATTTTCTATGCAGAAAAATGGAGAGGAAACGACCGATATTAAATATTTCACGAGTGAAAGTGCTACAGTATACATGTCAACAAATTTAGAGGAATGTTTTAAAGACTATATCAAAGAGCCCATTCTTACACAACTAGAAGAATTTCAGGAAAAGGATTCCGGCTGGACATTGAAGAGTATTAAAAGTTTGTGTATAAATATGAAAAAATATTCTCCATTCAAGGGCAGTTCTTATATTCCTCTCCCAAAGTTTATAGAAAACAAAAAAGCATGTGTTAATGTTCATAACAATGACAATCAGTGTTTCAAATATGCTATTCTTTCAGCATTATATCCCAGCAAATATAATTCCAACAGAGTTAATCAATATCGTGTACATGAGAACGAGTTGATCTTTAGTGATATACAGTTCCCAGTAAAACTGAAAGATATTTCAAAATTCGAAAAATTGAATAATATTTCAGTAAATGTATACATGCTCAGAAAGTATGGTTCAAAAGGCTGAACAAGAAAATCAAGCAGAAGAGGAAGATCAACATGTAAATCTACCAGAAAATAATAATCAACCAGAAAAGAAGAGTAGACATGTAAATCTACTTATCATTCAAGATTTTTACATTGATGAGCATGAAGAAAATAATTTTGCTGATGGTGATGAAAGTATGCCTAAATACCATTACGTTTGGATCAAAAGCATGTCTCGTCTTCTGGGTTCTCAACTGTTTAAAGCTAATAGAAAATCATACCACTGTGAAAGGTGTTTACAAGTTTTCAATAATGAAAAAAGATTGGAAATTCATGAAAATCATTGTAAAAATATGAATAATTGCCGAATCAATCTGCCAGACTCAAAGAACAACATTCTCAAATTCGAAGATTACAAAAAGAGAGAAAAAGTTCCTTTCGTTATTTATGCTGATTTTGAATGTTTATTGAAGCCTACTGAGAATGAGAATGCTTTTCAACTACATGAAGCATACAGCATAGGTTACTACACAAAATGCAGCTTTGATGACAGATTATCTGTCTATAAATCTTACAGACAAAAATTTGGAGATCAAGAGACACCTGCAGAATGGTTTGTTCGAGAACTAAAATCAATAAGTGAGAAGATAGATCATCTGTACAAGAATCCTAAACCAATGAAACTCACAGCTCTAGAAGAATTATCTTTCCAGAGGTCAACTGTTTGTCATATATGTCGAAAATCAATCCGTGATGAAGAACTTGCAGTGCGAGACCATTGTCATTTTACAGGACGGTATGTTATTAGTTTAGTTATATTTAAAATTAATTTTTGGTGATTCCCAAAGAAAAAAAAAAATGAATTCTTCTTTCTCTTCAGTTTCAGAGGTGCAGCTCACAATTCATGTAATTTGAATTATAAGAACTCAAGATTCATTCCCGTTGTTTTTCATAACCTCAATTATGATACTCACTTCATTTTGAAAGAGATCGCTACTTCTACATTGATGAAAGGACGAGTTAGTCTAATACCTCATAATAAGGAGAAATATATTTCGTTCACGAAATACATAGATGACTGCGACATCAGCTTTAGATTCATAGATTCTTGGCGTTTTCTACCATCATCATTGGAAAAACTCGCATCATATCTACAAAACGTGCCTATAGCGGTGACAGAGTTTCGATCAGATGGATTCACAGATGAAATGATAGATCTTCTCAGACGGAAAGGTATATTTCCATATGATTATGTAGACGCATTTGATAAGCTATCGTCTACAAAATTGCCAGAAAAGAATGAGTTTTATAATAAACTAACAGATTCCCATATTGCTGAAGAAGACTACAAGCATGCTGTTCGAGTCTGGGATAAGTTCAATATAAAAACATTGGGAGAGTATTCAGATCTTTACTTAAAAACAGATGTTCTACTATTGGCTGACGTTTTCGAAAGTTTTCGAGAGACATCTCTTAAAGCTTATGATTTATGTCCTGCTCACTTTTACACGACTCCAGGGTTAACATTTTCAGCAGCTCTTAAAATGACAAAGGTGGAATTAGAGCTTCTTACAGATATTGACATGCTAATGTTTATTGAAGCAGGCATTCGGGGAGGAATAAGCCAGTGTTGTAATCGATATGCTAAGGCAAACAATCCATACATGGGTTCTTCATACGACGAGAAACAGAAAACGAAGACACTCTTATATTTTGATATAAATAATCTGTATGGGTGGGCGATGGTATAGCATTTACCGATTGGAAAATTCAAATGGATTGACTTTGAGGCGAATCCAAGCTTCTTCAATACACCACCAGATTCAGATATAGGTTACATTGCTGAAGTAGACTTGGAGTATCCTGAGGAAATACATGATGAACATCGAGACTTCCCTTTCTGCGCAGAGCACCGTGCACCACCTGGCTCAAAGCAGAACAAACTTCTCACTACTCTGAACGATAAGAAAAAGTATGTGATTCACTATCGAACACTCAAACAGGCGCTGGATAATGGACTTCGTTTGAAAAAGGTGCATAGAATTCTGAGTTTCGAGCAGAAGGCCTGGCTTAAACCTTATGTCGAATTAAATACCGAGAAGACAAAGCAAGCGAAGAATGAGTTTGAAAAACTCTTCTATAAATTATTAATTAACGCTGTCTATGGAAAGTGTATCGAGCGAGAGCGGTCTCGTGTTGATGTACGATTAGTAAATAAATTCACAGGCAGATATGGGGCAGAAGCACGCATAGCTCAACCACATTTTCACAGCTGTGCAATCTTTGATGAAAATTTAGTTGATATTCAGCTAAAGAGAACAAGTATCACAATCAAGAAACCGATATACGTTGGTCTTTGTATCCTTGATTTGTCCAAAACATTAGTTTATGATTTCCATTACTCGTATATGAAACAGCGAGTAGGAGAAAAATGTAAACTTCTTTATACAGATACTGATAGTTTGATATATGAAGTTGAGGACATTGATATGTATAAAATAATGAAAGAAGACATTCACAGGTTTGATACTTCTGATTATGATGAGAAAAAAGTCCCAGGATTAATGAAAGACGAATGCTGTGGCAAGATCATGATGGAATTTATAGGTTTACGAAGCAAAATGTACAGTATTTTAGTTGATGGAGGAGAGACAGTGAAAAAAGCCAAAGGTATAAAATCCAGCGTTGTGAAGAAGACAATAACTTTCGAGGATTATAGAAGATGTCTTCACGATCTTATTATTGTAAAACGTGATCAATGCAACATTCGTTCAAAATTGCACATAGTGCATACTGAAAGACAGAATAAAATTGCTCTTAGTCCTCACGATGATAAGAGATTCTTATTGCCTCAGAGTATAGACACTTTACCTTGGGGTCATTTTCGAATCATGGATGAGCAGATGGCGCAAGCTGCACTTCGAATAGAGGAGGATGCTGAAAAACAAGAAATAGTGGTAGGGATGGAAGTGGAGAGGGGGTATGAAGTATCCAATGAAAGTGGGGCAACGCAAGTGGGGATGGATGTTGCAGAAGATGAAAGAGAGGGGGAAATACGAGGTGGGGGTGATGCAGCCAATGAAAATGGTGAAAGGCGAGAGGGGATGATACTTTATGACAATGAAGGTGAACAAATCAGAATTGAATATGATGTGTTAGAGGAGTTTATGCATGACTGGGATCCATCAATGGAGGGGATACGCTCTGAGGGAGGAGAGAGAAGGGATATATTACAGGAGGCAATGGAAAGGACAGAAATTGTGGTGGGGAATGAACTATATCAACAGACAGACCACGACGAGGAGCACATTCGAGCAATCGAAGAGTTCGAGAATTATCATCCTTTTGGGAAGAAACCAAGACTCAACTAAATTTCTAAGTAAGTTCACAGTTAATTCAAACCAATTTTCTTTTTTTTTTTGCTCTAACAAATCTTTTCTCTATTAGAAGTTCTTATTTTTTTACTTTTTCCAGAATGGATCTATCTACACTTAATAAGATTGCTGAACGCGACGTCTTGCCGAGGAAGAAAGTAACAGACTTGGAAAAAGATCATCAGTACATGGTGACAGCACTTAAGGAGGTGAAGACGAGATTGGTTACGAAGGTCGTAGCCGAACTCGACGAAAGTTTTCAAATTTTTTTACCGGAGAAGATTTCATCAGCCATCCTAAGAGATCAAGAGTTTTTTGACAGACTCTCCAATACTGCAAATAAAATGAATTTATTTGTGACATATCAGGGTGGATCTTCCTTTAAGTTTGAATGAAATACGCAGCTTGCTTTGATTATAATACTTATTTTATTCAGATTAAAACTTGTACATAATAATACATAAATAAATACAATAACATAATATGATTGCTTTCTTATTTACTAGTACCTACATTATTGCGTTTACATTAATATTTTTGGTTAAATCTTGGCTAAATCAAATAATTTTTTTTTTATCTATCCAACTATTATGCTCATTACTAAAGCCTAACCATTTAACATATGCACGATTTCCACTTTTCTTTAAAACTTTTTCTACTAGATAAACTTCTGGATACATAGTTTTCTGAATTTGCGTTTCATAAAAGCCGCCAGAGATGGGTTTATCATAATAATCTTTGACATGATAAGTTACCGGATTGGTTTTTACAACTCGTGATATTGTGAAAATTTCAGTAGACCAATTTAGTGTATAACCTTTTTCAAAAACATGTTTTATCTTACTTATCCGCACTTTATCTCCTACTTTAAATTTCGGTTTTTTCACAGGTAACTTTTCATTTGGAAAATGCTTCTTGACCTCTCTTTCATTTGCCTGCGTAACATTTTTAGGCTCAATTCCTATTGTCCGATGTTTTCTTGAATTGTGAGCTTTCACCAACTCAGGCAGGATATCCCACCATTTATAGCTCCCTTGTTTGCTGAACTCTATCCACATTGCATTTTTTAACGTTCTATTAAAACGCTCACATATGCTTGCATAAAGATTACTATGCGAAGAGTATAGGATTATCTTGTACTTCTTCATGAGTTTCTGAAAGTTTGAATTGTAAAATTCTTTTCCTTGGTCAGTTTGTAGATTTATCGGTACGCGTTCTTGTTTCAGTATTGACTCCATAGCTAGAGTAACATCATTACCACTCTTTGACTTGATTGGTATAGCCCATGCATACTTTGAAAATGTATCTATGACAGTAAGTAAGTAGCGAAAACCTTTGTTTTCGTTGGCGTATGGAATCATTTCTATAAGATCAGCTTGCCAAGTCTCATCTATTCCACGTATATCATATTTTCTTCGCTTGTAGATGCGGCGAGCTGGTTTGTGCAACTCTTCAGCTATTTTTTGTCGCTCCATTTTTTTTTTTTTTTTTTTGTTGATAATATGTTTAAGGTTTAAAAAAAACTTTTATTGAGTCAGAATTTTTTTTTTTCAAAGCATTCTTTTAATTTTGTCTCAAGATTATCTAATCGAATTTTAAGATGGGAAAGAACCTTATTGGTTGTATTTAATTCAGTGTTTATGGGAATCTCTAAGTCAACTTTCGTTACAGCCATTATGTTAGTTAGATTTCTAACTTCTTTACTTATAGTTGTCAGAAGCACTTCCAAGGTGACTGCATCATTAGGCTGACTTGGATAAGCAAGGTTACATAACCTTTTATTTTGTAAATCAAAATTACCATCTAATGTAAGATTATAACCAATGCCTGGTGGACCGCGACTCGCTTCTTGCGTGCCCTCAAGTTTTCTTCCGAACACGTCGAGACTCATGATGCTACTGATCTTATAAGAAAACATGCATTTCAATATATATGTCCAGCTTCACGTAGTTCCTCAATGATCGATTGTATTGCATTGTCGTGATTGTTATTTCCAGCAGATCGTTCCGCAACTAATAATCGCAGTCGCTCGATAAGCTCGTTTGGATCATCCCAGTAGACTAGATCTATAGAAGAATTTTTCTTTGCTATTTTATATTTAGGTATGAGGCCTCTTCCGGTGGTAGATTTATTTTTACGATCGCTGCGGAACATGGGTCCTATGATATTCATATATTTTCTACTCTTCGAAGTGCGTATACTCTCATCTTTGCTGTATCTTTTCCGATGAGCATTTGATGCTTCCAGGATGCTGCGATAATTTTTTCGATCTGTTGAACTTATAAGATTGTCATCTGGTTGTTATTTGAAGAGTAATTCCATTAGACCCCCACTTTTAGGATAACTTTTATCTCTCACTTTTACCATTTTATCATGAAATTGAATTTCTGAATCGCCAATCATATACACTCCATTGACGTTCCGTACTCCGTATATGTTATCGATTTTGCTGCGGCTTTCATTTAACAATGATAAAAAGTCACTTGATTCATTTCCTTCAAGCGCAGATTTGAATGTTGAATTCATCATTGTGCCATTCATCGAAGAAAAATCTGCATCATCATCATCATCATATGCGGAACCCGACTCATTTATATCATTTACTATATAACTTGATCGATCGAATCTCAATTTCTTCCTCGGTTTCCTGTTGCTGTCTATATTCAAAATGTGATTAGAAGGTGGCAAGCTTTCGACTTTCGAATCGACGAGCTTCTCGAGTGGTGTAATGACTGGTTTCAATGTATCACCAATAACTTTTTCAAAATCTTCTCTCTCCTTTTTCAATAAAGAGTATTTTTGTTTAATAGCCTCACGTGCTCGCAAGAGCTCGCTGAGAATATTCTTTTCTTTCTTGAAGTCTGACATGCTAACGAGATGCTGTCTACAATTGAACTGTAAGTTTCGGATTCATAACTTCTTTTTTATTGCAAAACAGTCAAATCCTTTTTTGTATCTACCATCATCCATCACTCTATCTTTGTCGATAACAACAAATCCATACTTATCATTCTTCCAGCATTCAGAACAAAGATTTCGAAATTCATTGAAAGTTAAATCAGTATTGACATGATCTTCATAGATATGTTTTAGATTAACATCGTCTTGACGATAAATTACTAACATATTAATATTGTCCCTTACGAGGTGTTTCGGTATATGAGCGTACGACTGACATAGATAAAAGCTGTCTACACTTTTATGTCTTCCCATACAGAAAAATGCTCTGACGTTGTCCTGCTTCTCACAAGCCACATCATCAAAAATCATAATTGAATTTGGTCGGGCTTCATCTGGAGATACTACAGATTCATGCTCACTAAAAGGTAGATATGATACACCTTTTATCGGTTCCAAAACTTTTTCGAGAAATTGATACTTTGGCTGATTCAAGGATTTAGAGTATACATACAAATTTTCAAATCTAAGACCATTGGGATGTGTAATTAGAGCCAATAAACTATTTGTTTTTCCATAGTTAGATGGCCCGCAGAATACTGCTCGTATAGTATCAGGTAGTAATTCTCCATGACGCTTCCTTCTCTTCTGTTTTCCGAAATCAAAGTTTATGACGGGGAGTTTGACGTTCTGCTCGCTAAAATCCATGTTCACGTGTCAAAGTCTAGTTTGATATTGAACTGTGGAAATATAAACGCATGTTTTATATTTTGATCTTTAGTTATAAAACAACACTCGAAGAGAGATGATCGTACATAAATCTCGGAAACAACCGAAAGGTTATGGATTGCTTGATAAAGTGATCAATAACTTGCCGATTGAAATGCATCTTCCTGGATATCAATACTGTGGTCCCGGAACTAAATTGAAAAAACGATTGAAAAGAGGTGATCCTGGAATTAATCCGCTTGATCAGGCATGCAAAGAACATGACATAGTGTACTCTGATAAAAATGGAGACCGTAAAGCAGCTGACATGAAACTCGCTGATAAAGCTTGGCAACGTGTTAAAGCCAAGGATGCCAGTCTTGGTGAAAAAGCATATG
Organism: Gastracanthus pulcherrimus; assembly: GCA_949152435.1. Taxonomy (NCBI): domain Eukaryota; kingdom Metazoa; phylum Arthropoda; class Insecta; order Hymenoptera; family Pteromalidae; genus Gastracanthus; species Gastracanthus pulcherrimus. The sequence goes on from OX424576.1 coordinate 57,549,716, forward strand.
CTTTTGCTGTTACAAATGCTATGAAATTAAAAGGAATAACTGGAATGGGTCTAAAATTTAGTAAGTTAGTGACGGCTGCTAAAAAATCAATGACACCAAGTAAATGTTCCCGCAAGGTTATTCAATCCGCCTTGAAAGGTGCACGTCAAGCTGTTAAGAAAGTTGGTGGTAAGAGGAAAGTTATCATTCCACGTGTTCTTCCAATTCCATCAAAAATTGGTGGAGTTCTTCCGTTTCTCATACCGTTGTTCGCAGGACTAAGTGCGACCGGTGCTCTGGCAGAGGGAGCTGCAGGAATAGCTAAAGCAGTAAATGATGCTAAAGCTGCACAGAAAAACCATGAAGAAAGTAAGAGACATAATAAGGCAATGGAAGATATTGCTTTAGGCGAAGGTCTCTATCTTAAACCATATAAAACTGGAATGGGATTATTTATGAAACCTCATGTTGGTCATGGTCAACTTACTAAAAAAAAAAAACTTCAATTTAACTTTGCCAAATCGTCCACTGACTGACTATGATCTTCTAAAATATGCTCGTATGTTGCAAATTCCACATTTCCGAGGTGTTTTTATGAGAAATAATCTGCCTTCCGATGGTCCATGGAGTAATGAATCTGCTATTGTTATCTTGGATGACATGAAAAATAAAGGCACTCACTGGGTGTGTTATCGAAAACATGGTTCCAAAGTAATTTACTTTGACAGTTTTGGTGATCTGAAACCTCCCATAGAGCTCATGTTATATTTCAACGTGAGAGAAGTAAAATATAACTATAAAAAATATCAAAATTTTGACTCATTCATTTGTGGTCATCTTTGTCTTCAATTTTTAACCGGAAGACTATAAAAGAGAAGATTGCAAACGAATGGGAATCATTCTCTTCCAATCAGTCATGGAAGACAGTTTCACTTTGAGTCTTTCAGGAAAATCTTCTGTTCGAGAGGCACAATATTTTCCTTCAATTGAACTACCTCAGCATAAAAATTTTGTTTTGGGTTTAGTTGAACTTTTAACATTCAACTCGATTCCCAATGTGGACTATTCGAATAATAAACTTCATGTGAATGGAAATATTATTACTATCCCTACTGGCAGTTACGAGATTAATGCTATTAATAAATTTTTACAAGAAACTTTGAAGTCTAAAGGAATTGAATTTTCTTTGAGAGCTAACAACAATACTCTCAAAAGTGAAATTAATTGCAGTCATTCGTTAGATCTCACTCCTCACGATTCAATAGGTCGTCTTCTTGGCTTTACTCCTCGCATTCTCAAGGAAAAAACTCATCACAGTTCTGATTTACCTGTGAAAATATTGAAAATCAACGCACTCAGAGTGGAGTGCAATATTACCGCAGGTGCTTACATCAACAACAAAAAAGTTCATACAATCCATGAGTTCTTTCCCAGAGTTCCACCAGGATATAAAATCTTGGAAGTTCCATCTCATGTCATATATCTACCACTCAGTGTCAAGTGCATAGATCATCTTCAAATTCAAATCGTAGATCAAGATGGAAATTTAGTGAATTTCCGTGGAGAAGAAATTACTATTAGACTCCACATCAAATCTGTATAATGGGCATCGTTTACAATTCTAGAGTGCATATAAGTCAACCAACATGCCAATCGGTCATCAGTCGACCGAAGAAACTCAAACCGTTAACACGGAAGAGCATTCAGTTCCTCACAAGCCTAGGTCTAAAAGTTCGTGGAGAAAATTCACGTGTATAATTCTCTGCTGCTTCCAGAAAAATGGACGAAATTCTAAGCATTCAATCAGGTGTCGTATTCGATGAGTATTGCTCATTACGAGGTTCACGCACATCAACCTTACTCAACACTAAGCTTTGATAATAGTGATGAAATTCGTATTTCTATCCAACATCAAGATCTATGTCTCTTACCATCGCGCAGTTCTATCCATGTATGTGGAAAACTGCAAAAACCAGATGGAACAGCACTAAATAAAACTAAATTCGTGAACAATGGCATTTGCCATTTGTTTGATGAAATTCGTTACGAAATTAATGCTGTGGAGATAGATAAAAGTAAAAATGTTGGTTTAAGCAGTCTCATGAAAGGATGGACATCATTCAATCCGAATCAGACTCTCATGTTAGAAAATGCAGGCTGGCTTGACGTTAGAGAAGAATGCAAAACTTTGGTAGATGCACACGGCAACTTTGACGTTTCCATTCCTCTGAGTATGATCTTGGGCTTTGCAGAAGACTATAAAAAAATTATAGTTAATGTGAAGCATGAACTCATTCTCACAAAATCAAGAAATGACTTGAATGCAATAATTCAAGAAGGTACTGTAGCAAATAGTGTAACTACATATGAAGACTACCAGGTAAAAATAACGAAGATAGAGTGGTTAATGCCATATGTTATTGCATCTGATAAACAAAAGATCCAGCTGCTGAATTTCATTGGCAAAGATAATCCTATCTCTATGTGCTATCGATCTTGGGAGTTATTTGAATATCCTCTACTTCCGAGCACGAATAAACATGTCTGGACAGTGAAAACTTCAAATCAGTTAGAAAAACCTCGTTTTGTCATTCTCGGACTACAAACCAAGAAACAAAATTTGAAAACTGAAAATGCCAGTCGATTTGACCATTGTGAGATTAGTAATGTGAGACTTTTCTTGAATTCTCAATATTATCCATATAACAATATGAATCTCGACATATCTAAGAATCAGTTCGCTGTTCTCTATGATATGTATGCCAATTTTCAAATCACCTACTATGGAAGAGATCCACAGCCACTGCTGACAAAGTCTGAATTTATCAACCTTGAACCACTCATAGTTATTGACTGTTCACGGCAAAACGAATCTATAAAGAGCGCTCCTGTCGATATACGTCTACAGTTTGAGTCTAAAAAAGACTTTCCAGCTAACACTTCAGCTTATTGCATGATCTTACATGATCGCATCGTTCAGTGCAATCCCATCAGTGGGGATATCAAGAAGCTTGTCTAAACAGCATATTATCTAACACACTTTCGTTTCAACACTCATTCCAAGATGGAGTATGCAGTAGACATGATTGGTTTCAAGCTAATGAGAGATGATTATGTTTTAAAAGTACAAGACTGCCTGCGCACTTCACACCGTCAAACTCATAAAATTATTCTATCACTCCTGTAAACATTTGCAAAGAAAATAAAGAAAAAAAAGTAGAAAACACTATAGGCATTCTGGTTCACGTGAGAGAAAGGGAAGCTCTCCCACTCTCTCGATTTCGGATTCTGGATCATTCTGGGTGATTTAGAATCCGAACGGGTTCTGGATCACTTTGAGATGGCAGGGGGGTGATACAGAACCCGCGTGAGCCAGTATGCCTATAGCCTATCTACTAAATAACAAGCATTGTATATAGTATACTGTTGAGGCAAATGAATCTTCCAATAGCTTTGCGAAAGGAGAGGGATTACGTCTCTGGAAGAATAACCGTTTACACAGTAGTCTTTGTTGGGAAAAGAATCTTTATTGATACACTGCGTGCTACCTGAACGATAGTTCGCTCGCAACTAAGATGCTCGAGAGCGTCGCTTGCCTCGCTCGAAACTTGAGGGCGTTCGGCTACGCTCGGCCTCCTTCGTACGCATACGGTACCTTCGCTACGCGATCGCATTAAATGCGATGACTCGCCTCAACACTTCCGCCGTCGGAGCGTTTGATGCATAGTCCGAGATTCGTATATAATTCAATAAATCTACTCTTTGGTAGCGCTTTGGTGAATATATCAGCCAACTGAATTTTGGTGGGCACGAAGATTACATTGATTTCGCCGTTCTCTACTTTTTCTCGAATGTAGTGAAACTTTACATCAATATGTTTCGTGCGCTTGTGAAATTCCGGATTGTGAATTAAACGAATCGCGCTCTGATTGTCGACGTACAATTTCGTCGACTCGTTTGGTCGGTACCCCATTTCGCTCAACAGCGCTCGTAGCCATACTGCTTCTTTCGACGCCGTCGATGCCGCGATATACTCTGATTCTGTCGTACTCATCGACACGAGTTTTTGTCGCTGAGACGACCACGTTACAATTCCGTTTGCTAAACAAAACGCGTAACCCGTCGTCGACCTCCTGGTCGCTATATCGCTCGCGAAATCCGCATCTGAATATCCCGCGAGTTCGACTCCCGATTCCGATGCTCGGTACTCGATTCCCATTCTCGATGTCCCGATCAAATAAGCAATGATTCTCTTCACTGCTCGCCAATGACTCTCATCGTGATCGTTCTGAAACTTACTGACCGAATTTACCGCGAATGCAATATCTGGCCGCGTTACTACCGCGAGAAACATCAACGATCCTATTGCCTCGCGATACGGCACCGTTTGCCGTTCGGTCGCTTCTGACTCTACCGGATACAAAACTGTATGAGGATCCGCCGGCACGGAAACCCCTTTTGCTCGACTCATTCCGAATCGCTCGATGACTTTCTTCGCGTAGGCCTCCTGATGTACAAACATCGACCTCGATTCGCGATCTCGACTAATTTGCATTCCGACGAAGCTACTGCAATCCCCGATAGTTACCTCGAATTCTTTGCTTAACTCGCTGATAATTTTCCCGATTACATCTGCAGACTTCGCTGCAATTATTCCGTCGTCTACGAACAGCGCGATGTACACTTTATAATCATCGTAAGTACCCACAAAGATACACTTATCCGCATTAGTCTCTTTCAGATTGAACCTCTTTAATACACTCGCGATTTTCAAGTTCCAGCAGCGCGGTGCCTGCTTGAGTCCGTACAATGCCTTCTCGAGAAGACACACCATTTTTTTTCGACTTTCGTTTACCTCCAGTCCCGTCGGAATCTCCATCATTACGACCTCGTCAAGAAGTCCGTGGAGAAAAGCAGTTCGAACATCGAACTGTACTGCTTCGAGATTTTCTTCCGTGATGATCGCTAGGAGTACTCGAAGAGAATCGTACCTCACGACTGGTGAGAACGTCTCCGAATAGTCCACGCCTTCTCGCTGCATGAAGCCTCTGGCACACAGTCGTGCCTTGAACCTGACCACGCTTCCTTCCGTGTCGCGTAGTATCTTGAAAACCCATTTCGAATCTATGGTTTTTCCACCTGGGATCCTTGGTACTATCTTCCACGTCCCGTTCTTCCGATGTGCATCGAGCTCGTCCTCGATGGCTTCCGCCCATTGGATAGCTTCTGGACCTGATACAGCTTCTTGATACGTTTCTGGAACATTGTATTCCACGAGACACATATCATACCTCTTCGGTTGTTTGATCGTTGCTCGATCGCGCAACACTCTCGGTACCGGGGCCTCTTGCACCTGTTGTACTCTCTCGTCTGCATCTCTTGCTGCTCCTTGTCCTGCTTCCGCGTTTCCGGCGGCCTCATCGTCGGCTTCGTCGCCGACGACAGCTCCGTTACCGTCCTCTGCATCTTGGTAATCTTCTTCGTCGATCTCGCTGCCCACCGGCAGTGTGAGTTCGACCTCGGACACTGGTACCTCCGATCTTCCACCGTTCTCTCGTTCGTTGAACGCTACGTGCCTCGAAATAGACACAACTTTCGTAACAGGGTCGTAACACCTGTAATTCGACGACTCGCTGTCGTATCCCACGAGAATCGACTTCTTCGCTCGAGGATCGAATTTTGTGAGCTTCTGTTTCGGCACGTAGACATAGGCGTCGGAGCCGAAGACTCTCATGTGGCGGAGATCCGGTTTCTTCCCCGTCCACATCTCGTACGGCGTACGACTTCCGCCCTTTCTCGACTGCCCAGTCCTGTTGAGTGTGTAGACCGCTGTAGCAGTAGCTTCCGCCCAAAGATGCATCGGCAACTTTCTCGCTTGCAGCATCGTTCTTGCTGCTTCCACTATCGTGCGATTATCTCGCTCAGACTTCCCATTTTGTTCCGGAGTGTATGGAGCCGTGGTCTCGAGCGTGATTCCCCTCTTCTTCATGTATTCAGTCATCTTCTCGTTACGGTACTCGGTACCGTTGTCCGTACGTAGTGTCTTCATCGTGCGCCCGAACTTGTTGTTCACTAGACGCTCGAATTCCTTGAAGCGCTCGTACACGTCCGACTTATGACGAATGAAATACACGACTCGAAAATTTGTCGCGTCGTCCTTGAAGAGTACATAATACTTCGCTCCTCCCAATGACTGCTCCGGTACTGGTCCGCACACGTCGCTGTGAATGACCTCTCCGGGCTCGCTCGCCGTCTTCTTGCTCTCCCTCTGGAACGGAAGTTTGTGTAGTTTGCCGTACTGGCAAGCCTCGCAGAAGAAATCTTCCGCGTTCTTGAGTATTACGTGCATGCTCCTACTGAAAACAAATTTCGTGTAACACGAGGTACGAGTAGCACGTTCTCGATGGTACCGCTTTCCCATTCGCCGTTGACGAATTTTTCGATGCGGATTCTACCAACGCCTGCCACCTCGCATACTCCATCATCACCCAGTAAAACAGTTTCCCCTTTTACCGGCCGCAGTTCGTCGAACCAGTCGCGACGCGACGTGACGTGCTCCGACGCTCCGCTGTCGGTAATCCAGACGTCCCTCTTGTCGGCGTCCCGCAACCGTCTTGACTGCTCGACCGAAGGCTGAATTCCTCGATCCCCCACTACTAGTGCCTCTGCGCTTTGTTTCTGCGACTGAACAACGAACGCACACCCGCGATTCGATTGACCTTTGTTACTGTCCTTTCTGTCCTTACTGTCGCCGTCCTTCTTGCGCTGCTCGCACTGACTCGCGTAGTGTCCCTTTTCCTGGCACCGAAAACACTCTATGTTCTTTTTCGACTTTTTCTTTTTCGTGTCCTTTTCCTTTGAATGCGCACCGTCTCTCGAACTACTTTGTCTCGTGACTGCCAACGCACTCGCTGTGTCACCGTCTTCACTTTCGTTCGAGTCTTCCCGTATGAGCCTCTCTAGCAAATACGTGATCGTCTGACGCGCCGGGTCCACACTATCCCACGCTGTCCGCAACACGTTGAATTTCGGTGTTAAACTCGATAAAATCTTCGCGATTACTACCGCGTCGGAGATCCTTTCTCCGAGATCGATTAACTGCCGCGCCATATTTTGAATCGCACTTACGTGCTGAATGGCCGTGTCCGTCGGACCCATCTTGTAGGAATAGAACCTCTGCGTTAACGCGCCGACGTTCGATGCTGATTTCTGTTCGTGTACCGTGATGAGCTTGTCCCACATTTCCTTAGCGGTACCGCACACTAATACACTCACTACTTGTTCGTCCTCCATAGCCGACGCGATAATCGCCGTCGCTTTGGCATTGTCTTTTATCCACACTTTCGTAAGCGCAGCGTTGTCACCCTCGGTGTCCGCTGGCCTCGTTCTGGTACCGTCGACCACGTCAAATATCTCGTTCGCCATCAGCACTGCTGATATTTGAAACTTCCACGCTTGGAAATTTCTCCCGTCGAACCGCTTGACCGATCGTACCAACGCGTCACTCGACATCTTCGAGCGGCGACGAAAACTCGGATCGCGTGAACAATGAAGCCAGAAAAACTAAAAACTACGCGTATGCCGACGCGCGCGATACGGCACGAAACTCGATGACGTATATTCTCGCTTATTCGTTTTTCTCCGATGCCCGAGATTCGACGCACTTCGATCTCTTTCCGAGCACCTGCCTCGCGAACACTTGTCTCTATT